>JAVTVY010056984.1:0-319754 GCA_036873755.1 Hanleya hanleyi | reverse complement strand
AAAATTGCTGAAAATTTAAACTGGCCGAAAGAAAATTGGAGTTTACTTCTTCAAAGTGTTTTGATCGGAAAGGCAAGGGACATTTACACTCAACTGACGGTAGAGCAAGCATCAAATTATGATATGGCGAAGGATTTAATCCTCAAAGGTTATGAATTAGTTCCTGAAGCCTATAGACAAAAGTTTCGTAGTTGTGAAAAAGAAAACTCTCAGACTCATGTAGAATTTGCCCGTTCAAAAGAACAGTTATTTGATAGGTGGTGTGCTTCGGTTAAAATTGACAACAACTTTGAAAACCTTAGACAGCTTATGCTGGTAGAGGAATTTAAAAGGTGTATCCATGGTGATATTAGAACATTTCTTGATGAAAAGAATGCCAACACTTTAGACCAAGCAGCCCGATTTGCTGATGAGTACGCTCTGACACACAAATTATCATTTGTCAATGCTGTTAAGCCAAGTTCATTCCAGTCTAATCTCTCAGGTAACAAACCCAGTTCTTTCTCAAGGCCTAAAACTTTTAACCCCAGTTACAAAGGTCAAAGGTCAAACACAAAGTCTCAGTCACCCACTTTTAACACTCAAAATAAGTCTCCCGTTTGCAGCTATTGTAAGAGGGACGGCCATTTAATGGCTCATTGTTTTAAATTGAAAAGAAAACAACAAGATCAAGCCTTTCAAAAGCCTAGTGGTTTCCTCACTTCAAGATCTTTACCCAAGCAGGTTAGTGACGTTCATAGTTTATATGACGTTAAGATGGCCAAGGACACTGTTCCTATTAGTTCTATCAAGGATAAGGTTGACAGTTTTTCAAATCCTGTTATGGAGATTTTTGAACCATTTATCCACAATGGTTTTGTGTCACTTTCAAGTGATTTTTCTAATGCTACTCCTGTGAAGATTTTGCGAGACACGGGTGCATCCCAGTCTCTTTTGTTGGCAGATATTTTGCCGTTTTCTGATTCTTCATCTGCAGGCAGTAATGTCCTGATTAAAGGGGTAGATTCTGTAAATTACACACCCGTTCCGCTCCATAACGTTCATCTGTCTTCCGACTTGATTTCTGGACCTGTTACGGTGGGTATTAAAGGTAGTTTACCATTTGAGGGTGTTCAATTACTTCTTGGCAATGATCTTGCGGGAGATAAGGTCGGGGTTAACCCGATTGTAACTGACAAGCCTTGTTTGGATCAGATTCATGATCCAGTTGAAGACGAAATTCAAAGTTTGTATCCTGCTTGTGCAGTTACTAGAGCCATGAGTAAATTGGCTGAGGAGTCTGAAAAGTCTCTTAAAGATGACGTCATCGATGACGTTTGTTTGGCCGACACCTTTGTGTGTTTAAATGATGAGGCTGATAAGCCACATTTTGATAGCAAATTGGAATGTTCTAATGACAAAATTTCAAAATCACAGCTGGTTAATGAACAGCATAGTGACAAGGACATTTCCAAGTTGTTTGACAGGGCAGTAGATGAGTGTGATGTAACTCAAGAGCCTGTGTGTTACTTTTGTAAGAATGGTGTTCTTATGCGCAAATGGCGACCGCCAGATGTGTCACCTGATGATGAGTGGGCAGTTAAGTATCAGATTGTGGTACCAAAGTCATATCGTTCAGATATCCTCAGACTAGCCCATGAAACACCTCTTTCAGGCCATTTAGGTGTTAACAAAACATATTACAAAATTCTAAATCATTTCTATTGGCCAAATTTAAAGAAAGATGTTACGGAATTTTGTAGGTCATGCCACACATGTCAAATGGTAGGAAAACCTAACCAAACCATACCAAAGGCCCCTCTACAACCAATCCCTGCATTTGGGGAAGCCTTTAGTAGGGTGATTATAGATTGTGTTGGTCCATTACCAAAAACAAAGTCAGGCAATCAATACATGTTAACAATCATGTGTGCTTCAACCAGGTTCCCTGAGGCCATTCCTTTACGGAATATTAAGGCAAAAACTATTGTTAAGGCCTTAGTTAAGTTTTTCACACTTGTCGGCCTACCCCAGTCTGTTCAGTCTGATCAGGGATCTAATTTCATGTCAGGAATCTTTCAACAAGTCCTGCATGAATTGGGAATAAAGCAGTACAAATCATCTGCATACCACCCAGAAAGCCAAGGCGCATTAGAAAGATTCCACCAAACATTAAAGAACATGATTAGGACTTATTGTTTTGACACTGAGAAAGACTGGGATGAAGGCATACATTTGTTATTGTTTGCTGTTAGAGAGTCTGTTCAAGAGTCTTTAGGCTTCAGTCCATTTGAATTAGTCTTTGGTCATACAGTTAGAGGACCACTTAAACTGCTAAAGGAAAAGTTCCTAGACAGTGATCTTGACTCATGTAGTCTCTTACAATATGTGTCGGACTTTCGCACCAGGTTGACTAAAGCACGTGATTTGGCCATGTCAAATTTAAAGTCAGCACAAAAAGGTATGAAAATAACCTATGATAAACATGCCCTTAAACGAAGTTTCAAACCTGGTGAGAAGGTACTGGCTTTTCTGCCTATTCCTGGTAATCCACTTAAGGCTAGATATTATGGTCCTTATGTCATTGAAAAGAAATTAAGTGACCTTAATTATGTAATTCAGACTCCTGACAGGCGTAAAAACAAACAGTTATGTCATGTAAATATGTTAAAGTTATACATAGACAGAGATAGCACTAACAGTACTGTACAGCCTGTAAGTGTAGTTAGTTCTGACCCTGATAATAATGAAACTTGTGAAGAGCCCATGACAGCGGCGAAATTACAGAACTCTGACATTCTACTTAATTTGGATTCCAAGTTGTGTCATCTCGAGCCAGCGCGTCAGGAAGAACTTCGAACTCTGCTCAGTCAATATGAACATTTGTTTCCCGACATTCCTACTCGGACTGATACAATTTCACATGACGTCGATGTCGGAGATTCTAATCCAGTGAAGCAGCACCCATATCGTTTGAATCCCATTAAACAAAACTACCTGAAAAAAGAGATTCAGTATTTATTGGACAATGACTTCATTGAACCAAGTAATAGTAACTGGAGTTCACCTTGTATCCTCGTTCTAAAGCCAGATGGCAGTTACAGGATGTGTACTGACTACAGAAAGATGAACACATTGACCAAAACAGACACATTCCCTATTCCACGCATTGACGATTGCATTGATAAAGTGGGAAGTGCCAAGTTCGTGTCAAAGTTTGATCTTCTGAAAGGATTTTGGCAAGTTCCACTGACAGATCGTGCGAAGGAGATATCAGCATTCGTCACTCCGGAGGGTCTGTTCCAGTACAAAGTTATGCCATTTGGAATGAAAAATTCTCCAGCCACGTTCCAGCGTCTCATCAACCGTGTTACTTCCGGTTTGGAAGGATGTGAGACTTACATTGATGACGTCATTGTCTACAGTGATACATGGGAAGATCATCTACAAAGAATTCGCGCACTGTTCAATCGGCTGAGTGACGCCAAGCTGACAGTCAACCTTGGGAAAAGTGAATTCGGACATGCACGTGTGACATTCTTGGGTCATGTTGTAGGTCAGGGTCAGGTAAAACCTGTAGATGCTAAGGTCAGTGCTATCTCGCTATTTCCAAGACCAACATGTAAGAGACAACTGATGCGTTTCTTGGGTATGGCTGGTTACTACAGGAAATTTTGTCCAAATTTTTCAGATATTACTGAACCTTTAACTCGACTCTTAAGAAAGAGGGTAACTTTTGTTTGGACCGATGAATGTGAATCAGCTTTTGAAAACCTGAAAGCCATACTCAAGAGCGCGCCAGTTCTTTCAGCACCAGATTTTGATTCATCTTTTAAACTGGCTGTAGATGCTAGTGATGTTGCTGCTGGTGCCGTTTTGTTACAAGAAGGTATAGATGGTGTAGATCACCCAATATGTTATTTTTCACGTAAATTTGACAAACATCAGAGAAATTATTCTACCATTGAGAAAGAATGTTTGGCAATGATATTGGCTTGACAACATTTTGATGTTTATGTTACTTCTTCATCGTTGCCAATTACGGTATTCAATGATCACAATCCACTTGTTTTCATAAGTAAGATGAAAAACAAAAATCAAAGATTGTTGAGATGGAGTTTGATGTTGCAAGAATACAATATTGAAATCTGACATACTAAGGGCAAGGACAATTTGATCGCTGATTGTCTCCCATATAATGTACATATGTTTGTCAACATTTTTGCTGTTGTAATATAGATTTTGTTCTGTAATAATGCTTTGAATTGTCAAGAAAGTTCCAAACTTTCTTCTTTTTAAGAGGGGGAGTGTCATGGTATTGCAGTATAAAATTAGACACTGAAGATAATTCTAGAATAATTGAGCTGATATAAACATGTTTACATCCTCTTCTGTGATTATAATTATAGAATTTTCTCGTAGTCGTGACCGATTTATCTCAAGTAAACTAAAATGGCCGAGATACGAAGAGATCCGTATGATGATGATAATTGGGTCACAGCGCCATCTACACAGCGCCATATGCACATCTATACGCTGGGATACATACTGATTTGCGGGTTAATTATTTGGAGCTTTCTAGAAGCGGTCGTATCTGGGTTAAAATCATACGTCATTGCTGTACCGGTGGAAGTTTCTTGATTTGATAGAATAATCTCGAATGCCCGATAGAGTATAAATAGCCGGACGTTCAGTGATCGAGGAGAGATTCAAATGGCTTCTATGTGGGTGCATTAGATTGTGCTACTGGACATCACCTTTGCCTGAGATTACTGACTGCTGGATTGTATATTCCTGTTGGAATACTTCTGTGTGTTTGACCGCTGTATTATCTACGTGATTGAACTGACGGAAACTGGACAACAGCTGAGCGGTGTGGACTATAAAAATACAGGAACGCGATTTCTGCGTGTCGACACGGACTGCATAGACATTTGCATGTTAGTACGGACTGTGAGAGATATACCGGTATAGCACTGAACATTAAGACTATATTTCATTTATTTGCTGTATTGACCTAACTTAATTTGTATATGATTTTAGTATTGTAAATAAATATTTGATTGTTAAACTTTGATTTCACAGGAGCTTTCCGTTGCGTTTTTCTATTATCGTTTAGACGTAACAACATATGTATCGGGTTACCATGTACCTCATCAGAGACTATGACATTCAACAACACGTCTTAGTGCAAAGCTTCAAGGACACCTTCCTTCCGAATACGAACGCCACATCAGAAATCCATAACTCGGTCATCGTTCACAATCCGAAATATTTAGCTAACATCAAGAGCTTCGTGAGTTTCAACCAACTATACGTATAGTCGTATTAGCGCGTTTTTGTCAGGCTAAATAAACGTTGTAGATTCGGTAATTCACGACTGATTCATTTACTAAAGAATGAGAAGGCTCCGATCTGTATTCCATGCAATGAGCATCTCACAGTCAAACATATTTTAATTAACTTTATATATTTGCCATTGCAAGAGCTTTTTAGAGATCTATAATCATGCTATTATGCCTATTTATTTCTATGAATATACTCATCTCTGCCCTGTTGTTTATTAAAGTACCTCCCCACTATCGATTTTTGTTATTTACTTTAAGCCAAGGAGCGACTTGTCCAGCCACCTGAGATACCCACAACCAGTTCTCCAAAAATGCAGGTAAACTTCACCTGCATGCTTGGGCAGTCCAAGTTACCAGCATGTAGGACAGATCGCACCGGACCAGGTCAAATGCTTCAAATCAATGGGGTGGTCAGGGGTAGTGAAATCCTAATGAAGCATTGTGTTGATGGGTCGCAATATCCGCAAGGAAAGCGGCCCTTAAATTACAACTTTAATCGATCAATGTCGTTTATTAGCTTTGAAAAAAGTTTCTATAACGATACATGTACGTCGGCTCCACAGCAATAAAGAAGTTGTTATCCATAGGATAGCCTTGTTTCATATAAACCGACTTCTAAATGTTTATAAAATTGTTTTAAAAAATCCGTGTCAGTGACGTAGCCCATAGTGTGAATAAGGCTGTTGTTTTATATTGTAAAATACAGAAAGCTTTGATTGTGACAATTCACTTGAACATACAAGCGCCACCAGGCATTCGTTATTTTATTCGTCGCGCCTGTCCGTTTAGCGCCTACATGATCTCACGATCTATTCATTATTTAACACGAGGTCACACGTCACGATAAACGAAGATGGCAACCGTCTAACTGAGCGCATTGATATTAGCCGTGAGTCACTGATATAACTTTTCACATCATATAGTTCTATGATAGTTGGAAAATATCAAGCATCAGATTCGACATTCTATATTCAACTGTCGATCCACATCAATAATCGAATTACCTTCATGAATTTCGTATGAAAGCTAGCGCCAATTCCAGATGAAATAAAACACTGAAAACACAAGATTTCAATAAAAGCATATATGCATATATTCAATAGACATGATGATGATCTATACATAGAATATTGTTTACTGACCATTATTCTTTAATCAAATCGTTTCAGTGTATGAATCTCACTCACGCTTTGATTGTGTCTGTTCATTTGAATATCATGGAGATATTCATTTGAATAGAACACGCGATATTCAAACAGGCACTAGTCCCCAGTTAAGCGGAATTGCTCACAGGCTACGAAATATGGCACCAGAGGCCCTGCACGCTTTAATCGTACATTGCAGTCGGTGTACAATTTTTATCACAGAATTTTGAGAAACTTTGGAAGGAGGCGTTTGGTAGCAAGCCCAGTTTGACAAGTTTCTGCAGTAATATTCTGTGGCGTTGATTCAAATCTTCACATTCTGCACATGATCTGGCAAATGCTATCAGGCGAAATATATATACGCCGTGTGCAGGTCCTTCTGGAGTGATTTTATCCAGAAATGGTAGTTAACATGAGAGAAAGCCCTGATCAAGTATAACGGTAAGCGTCCAGATACGATGTTCCATCTGGTCTATCAGTGTTTCTTTAAAATCCAGTGATTTTGTTCACATTGCTAGGTGATCGTCCATATAGCGTTTGGTGAATGGGCCGGAATGGGCTTTGGAATGGCTATCGTTGGACGGTTTCTGCATAAGGCTTATACTTAACACCAAGCTGCCTTGACAGGACGTAACATTGGTGATTTTAAATATAATTAGTAACTGTTTGGTGTCTTTCAAGATAAATAGAAGTTTTGTTATCAATACAACATTTATATATAGCAGTTCTCTAAATCCGACAGTTTCTAGCCCTAATGAGCCTTCTTCTGCATCAAATGTTCTGTAACGTTTACTAGAATCGTCCAATTTTCAAACGATCCAGACAGCATGTATTTGTACGCCATATCCAGGTCGTTGTGGTATATTACTCTCCATATGTTGGCCATGTGCCAGGATAACAAAGGATGAGCAGGTCTTTCTATATCAAGTAATTGGATATTTCTCGTCAGATAGAAATTAAACTGCCTAAGGAAATAGTATTGAGATAGAGCATGTTTTGGGCGCAGTTGATCATAACCAGATGATATGACCAGATGTGATAGTTCATATGTCTGGTATAAGAATAAAACTTTGGCTACCGCGACTGCAGTGCACGACTTACGGATTCTATATGATATGCATGTTTAAGCTTGATGGGACATGGATGCCTTTTCATTGCATTGTTCAATCTAATTAAATTAGTTGAAAGGCCTACACAGAAGCAATATATTGACAAGTCTTCCGGAATTACCACGATGACGCATTATTCATTAGCATTATTGAGTGGGGACACTGACTCCATGCACTCCTTAGATGTCATGTGTGTACCATCAAAGAAGAAATTTACATTAATCAAGGTAAATAGTTGCACACTGCTGAAAGACTCCACGGACAATACAGACAACTTTTATGTATAAACTGTGTTAATTCTCTGTTCAAATTGTTTATTCTCGATAATTATTGTTGCTAGTTGTCAAATGAACAGTATTGCACTCGCAAATTAGTTTTGTAATGCATATTGCAGAGGGATCTGCGCTGTATTCAAACAGAGACTTGATGAGAATATGTCATAGTGAAAATGATTCGACGAGAGAAAGATCCGATTGGCCTGTTGTCATCGTGTTGGTCACTGTGCAGCATATAATTGATAGCATACGATGCGACCTCGTTCAGAGAGTTGATGAAATATCTCAACATTTAAATATTAATCGTAACCATATATACCAACAACATGCACTCATGTGCGTCAATTTCTGCATATCATTATTATCATCATTATTATCATCATTATTATCATAATATCATAATCATAATCATAATTATCATTTAATTAATACGCCTAAAATGCTGAATGAGAAAAAAAGTCCGTTACGTCTCAAGCATAAGACGATCTCCTCGCGTCGGATAATCCTTTTTTGCAACACTGTGAACATCCGTTTAGTCATCCGTTCGTTTCTCTATTCTGACGATCAATGTATCACTCCCCATATTGAGGTGAACTGTTCAAAAGCAGTCACGGCCGAATAACGATTTATCGACAAAGGCTCCCCCGGTAAATCCAGTTAGTTGCAACATACAAGTATGTTCCTCTTTTCCTTCAATGGATTCACAGTCAGAGACAGAGTTACTCATATTCACAGCCAGTTCAACAAGCGCCAATAGAACACCAACATCAAAGAATATGGACAGTCAGACCAATGAAACTGAATCTGTCCGACGATGCCGCAAATATAAATGTAGAACAACCAATTCCTAAACATTGTCAAACTTTACAGTTAACTATCCCAGATTCATGCTTCTCTCGCGAAAGCAAACGATTCTGCTGCAGGCCCTGATAATATTTATTATCGACTTTTATAGCACCTACCGCAATCTTTTCTAGAAACCCTATTACTCATATTTAACAGACTTTGGGTAACAGAAAACTTTTCACCATCATGGCATAATGCCTTTGTTATACCAGTCCCAAAATCTGGCCGTAACCATGCAGACCCCGGTAATTATGGTCAACTTTCACTGACAATCTGTGTTTGTAAAACAATGGAATTACAACACATATAAGGGAAGTGGGAAGAGGTGCCGACATACTGACTGCGTCGCATGACTTCACAGAATAGTCTTCTGGTAAACCTATTCTAAAGCGCATACCAAGAATTTAACGATTCGTGATATGTGTTGTATCTCAGGTACGCTTTTATTGTACCTGTTCATGTGGCAACTTGGATGATATGACCACACGGTTCCTAGCACCGGCATAAGCGGTATTAGATACAAATCTAGAGAGCTATGATGGAAATGCTCTGACAACTCGTATACTGGTAATTGGTGAGCTGTTTCGCTGTGACAACTCGTACATTGGAGATTGGTGAGCTGTATCGTCGTCAGATGTAAATGACGGCATTTTACACAAAAGACTATTCTGCAAGGCCCGATGTCGACCCAGCATCAACTTCCCACAAATGCCAACATATATCAAAGACCAAAAGGTCTGTACAGGGGGCGGGCCTCGGGGACGAAACGTCCACCAGCAGAATCTCGCCATATACAGGAAAAAATTGCAACACATACAAGGGAAGTGGGAAGAGGTGCCGACACACTGACTGCGTCACATGACTTCACAGAATAGTCTTCTGGTAAACCTATTCTAAAGCATAGATGAATGATCGCCTTGTTTTGTACCTGGAAACTGAAAAGAAACTTACTGATATTCAAGCTGGTTTCTGTAAAAAAATAGAAGTACCATTGATCATTTAGTCACAGTGGATTCCCATGTCAAGAAAGCTTTCGAAAGAAACGAACATGTGGTTTCTATTTTTTTATTATTATTATTTAGAAAATACTACTTGGAAACACGGGATTTTAAAAGACCTTCATACTATGGCAATAAAATTGTATAAAACCACACATTGTAGCAGCTGGTATTAAACTTAGCCAAATTTTAATGAACAAGCTCTCACCAGTTTCACCATGACAGTTAGCCAGACCAGAAGTAGATACAAGCGTCTAGTCCGTCATTCATAATTCAGCCGTCGTCCATTAGAGAATATCCGCGTCCATAATCCAAGGACCTATTCCATTTTCCACATAGCAGTATTAGCACCAAATTCAAAAAGACAATCATAGTATACAAAAACATAGGCTTGTTTCCTGCAAGAGAGAAGCGGTCAACAGTTTTCAATGATGCCGGCAAGACATCATGATGTTCCAAAAATATCCAATCCGTATCGCTGATCAGTACTCTTAATCCATAATATTCGTTATAAAGTCGTCATCTAAAGAATGATGTATCTCAGCCACGCTTTGATTGTGACTGTTCATATGAGTACCATGAGGTTCTTGAAGTACATGGGTTCATACGGCCCCTAGCCCCGGGTTAAGCGGAATTAGACACAAGTTAGGAAACGTAGCGCCATAGATCATTACGATGACGAAATCCAGGGCATTTCCCCAAGTGGACATTATTCCCATCGGACATTTACCCCAGTGGGCATTTCCCTCAGTCGACATTTCCCCCACCCTATACTTTTAGATTATTTTGAACATCGTTTTTAAATAATTTGGCAAAAACACAACTTCATTTACATATTTCTGTTATTCCTATTAAAAGGATATATGGATTTCCACATATGTTTTACGATAAATGAGTAAATGGTGATAATATATTGTACATATACACAGTATATAGTAGTAATATATATTCATATAGCACATTTTAAAAATTAACATAATATTCATATACGTAGTATATGTTTTAGCATTTCAAGAAAACATTATATCACATAGTGGTAAAATAAAAGATGTTGTTCTATTTTTTTCCTCAGTTTTCACTTCAGTTCAGTTTTATGTTCATCAAATGACTTCACGACACCGACCTACGAACAGGTAATGTTATGCTATATATCATGTATACATCTTTTATATTGTTTTAAAATGTGCTATTAGACTGTATAATACGGATATATACTGTGTATATGTGTAATATTTTATCACATTGTGAGTCATTTATCGTAAATCATATGTAAAAATCCTTATATCCTTGTCTACAGAAAGAAATTGTGTTATTGCCAAATTATTTAAAAATCATGTTCAAAATGACCTAAAAATATAGGGTGGGGAAAATTTCCACTGGGGCACCGACTGCTTTGAGATATCTTTATCTTTGCTGAAGTTTGAAGGAGATTAGACTTAGAGAATAGCTCTGTGAATGTTCCAACGTATAGCTCATTGCATTGAGTTCACTTGGAACATCAACTAAATCTCATTTGCATACTACATGTATGCCTAAATATCATATTTACATTTCAAACTCCAGTATCTCTGAAAACGCACGGAATATCTACATAGGATAAACAGAATCTTACTGAGAAGCATGAACCCCCTTTTTCTCTCTTGAAAGCGACCCCAGATCATCTGGATCATAATCAGCTATTAAATATAAAAAATTTACAGTTACCGTTTTCTATTGCTCTATTAATAACAGAAAGTGACTAAAATCAGCGAAAACAACGTGAATGTCGAGCTGGATAAGAAATATAAGTTAAAACGTAGCCCGACAGCCAAGTACCACGGCGTAAAACAGAAATAGGATTCGACATATCGATAACATAAGTTCATGATATTATCCCCGACGACAGTTTCCTCAGCCACAGTTTCCCCACCGACATTTTCCCCCACGACAGTATCCCCACACGACATTTTCCCACCCTAATATTATGTGCTATAATAATTCGATCTGCCGACAATCACAGTCGCGGTCTGCCGACAATCACAGTCGCGCTCATTTCCCCCACCTTGATTTTTTTTAAGTTTGCACGTTGGAGAGTTCCAGGAATTCAAGGCCGATTACTTTTTAGTTGACTATCGGAAGACGAGCAGTAAGATGAAGAAAATTGTATGAAGAGATGTTCACATACACACCCACTTTCTCGGAGTGTTCTGACGATTTAGACAGACCTGAACTTTCAAACAATACATTATCACAAAAAAAAATCTACTCAAAAGTATTGATCACCCACTGTATAGTCACATACTATAGATAGCCTTTCCTGAAATTGACGAAATAACACTTGAATTCAAATTTGATGTGGTCGATACAGGCATACATAAGACCATGTCAAGAAATAAATAACACACATAAAACAGAACATAACAACGTGACAACAATAATATCGTAATATTATATATTGATAATCTATTCTTAGTTATCATGCCTGAAAAGAAGGCATGTTTGCATACATCTGTCGATGTTCCACTAAAAAGTAATCACCCCTGAATTCCTAGAACTCTCCTACGTGCCATTCTCATGGCATCAGATTGTATATCCCATTTTGTTATATATATCTGTTTACTGACGGATTGGAGGTTACAAACTCTGACGTTGGGAGAATGCTACGTGCAAAATTTAAAAAAAATCAAGATGGGGAAATGACCGCAACTGTGATTGTCGACAGATCGAATTATTACAGCACGTGATATTAGGATGGGGGAAACCTCATACTGTCGTGGGAGAAAATGTTGGCGGGGAAACTGTCGTCGGGGGATAATGTCGGTATTCCTTCACAAATATTACAGAGTGGATGGAAAACCGCCAGACAACCGATCCCAGGCATTTTTTTCATGTCCCTGCTGCAAGAAACGAACTTTCTAGTCCATAACATAATAGTGGCTGAAAACTGTCGCTTTTTTGTTTAATGTGTCGTGTATTGCCCCCATTTACTGACAGTTTTGTGTCCAATTTTAATATCACCCATGAATCAACTTTACAATTTGATAAAACTGTGACGTACTGGGTGTAATCTTAAATAAAATTGAATATTGACAGAGTACATGAGTATTTTATCGATGAAAGTGGACAAATGTAACGAAACGAAAATAAAATGTAACATCCTTGCTTTAAAGAGCACATCGTTATGTCAGCAAATCCTAACACAACTCTCAATAACTTCATCAACTTGTATTCATCAGTGTATTATGTTTTCATCCATATATTTATTGAGCTCCAGGTTAAGGCCAGGACTCCCTCGCCCAGTCCGGTTCTTGACTCTCCTTTTGTTCTATGTACCTAACGCGCTCGAAATATATAATGAATAGCCAGTGGGTAGTGCAGTTGGCATGGCTGCAGTTTTCAGCGTGTCGATCACAGGACTGAACAGAATTTGAGCAGGTAGACCAACAGAAAACTACATAAAGTATAGGTCCGTGTAAAGCTTAACGTTTCAATTTTCACCAGCAACACCAACATTAATTGTATTTTATTTTTTTTCTAATATTTGGCACTGACGCCTCGTGATACGAGCGGGCATTTGGAACTGACGAACGGAAATCTACGAACCTGCCACCCGAAATTTTCGAGAATTTGAGATTCTTTAATTTTCATATTTTGCAAAGTCTGAAAAGTTGGACAATCTATTTTCATATTTTGCGTAAAAAATCATTTGTTATATTTTGTTATCAGTGACAAATTGAAAGGTAAAAAAATAATAAAATTTTGCAAAGTCTGAACATATTGGACAGTCTATTTTCACATTGTCTTTTTAATTAAGAAAAATCAATTTCAATCCTAAAGAAAGCCGTCGCACATGTGTCAGTTTGGATGTGGGCTGGTTTGAATTGCCTCTATTATACATGTATGTCTTGTACAAAGTATGTATTGTCCAATATTCTTTTAGTCGGTATCATTATCAATATTAAATGTATATGTTTCCTCTTATTAAATCTGCACGGCAAGACATGAAAATCTGGCCAACTTTGTCAAATCAACCAAAAACAAAATTTGAATATGTCAGATAAGTTTAAAATTTTAAGTAGTATCTCGGCCTTAAATGCATCATTTGAGTGAACTTTCTATGTCAAGCTTGCTCACAATCACTGTGTTCTCTTGCAAACACAATCATGCGGGACTATCAACCTTGCTCAGTACTAATTCATATAGTGTACACAGTTCAGTCCACCTAACTCTTTTGATGAGACAACAATAGGCCTTGTAAGTACGCCTCGTCTGACCAACTGTTTGTGAGTATAAGAAATGTCTATTGTTCGCATAAATCCCTGTCATAGTCAGGAAGTAAAGACGTGCCAAGTAAATTGACGAAATAACGGTTCTATATCAAGGAGTTCAAATGATTCCGTATTAAAATAGATTTCTTCAAATTTTAAATCAGTTTGCTTTAGTCCATGCCGTTGCAAATGAACTGCCCACCGTTTTGTCTGCCGACGGGTCGGCTACACGAAGGGATGTCACTCTTGTGACGCAACGTCACAACCCGACAACTGTAGACTACCGCACGTTTCGATCCAAGGGAGATAATCAGGAATCAGACACTTTCAAAATTTCAAAATTACTGCACGGACTGGATCCCTTTAGTATAAAGTTGTGTACCATCTTACTATTTTCGAGCATGGTATCTTAAAAGAGATATTTCAAACTAGCCCAGGAAACAAAACAGAATTAGCATTTGTTCTTAATCATAAAGTTTTAGGTACATATGTTTCATAGCACATGCCAAAGTGTCAAAGAGATTTGTCATCGCTTCCAGTACCCAATGATGACACGTGCACAACAAAAATACTACAAAATGAAGACGAAGGATCCTCCGGACATTCACTTTAAGACTAACTTTGCTCATTTCACTTGTACTATAACAACCGACATCAAGTACAGTTTCTAGTAATCTTGAAATTCCTGAAACTTATAAATATAATATCTTGATGTTTTCCAGTGTCCTGTTTTTTCGTTTTTTTGTTGTTGCTCAAATTCGAAATTCTGCAAACAAAATTACGAATAAATCGTTTGTTCTTAGTAACAATGGACAAAAAGATCTTCTTGTCATTAGCTTGCAATTATCGGACAATGGTGGGAGCCAAGATCCTTCAGGATCTCTCGTTTTTAATGTAATTTTTTCGCAAAACTTGCATGATAAATCAGTAAATAATAATGTGGTGCGAAATAAAATACTTTTTGTCCACTTTGCTGGTACCCTACATGGGCGCTATTTTGAATTTACCGATAATTCTCTGCTCGGGCGGTATGCCAATAGGCTCAAAATGACTCGAATATGATAAACTACAAAGTCACGGAGTATTTTGGAGGGAAGGTAGAAAGCTTGGTAGGGCGGTCCATTATGCTCACCTTCCCAGGTCTAGTATGGGAATGAAATTTTCTTTTGAAAACAAAAGTAATCAGGTCTTCAATTTCACACAAGAACGGTACAATTAAGACATCATTGCGTTACGTTAGTTACGATTGTCTATATAGTTCTAGATGTTGAGTAATACTAATTTCCACACAATCTATTTTGATGAGATAACGTTATTGGAAAACCACAGTGCGCGCCACAGATCACGTTATGTGAGCTCGGCCTTCAGCAGGTCGATTTTACTATAGAAGATAGCGGCGTGGAATCTATTGTGGTTCATTTTATCATGGAATCCCAGTTTCCTAGGCTCCCTAATATTATATTGGAACATATGAAAAACTAATTCTTGCCAATATCATATAGGACCATCTGAAAAAATCATAGCTGGCACGTTGCAAAATATCCCATGTACATCTACAAAAAAGCATATCGACTCTTTCCAAGAATCCAATACTTCAAAACGGAAGTTTTTTCTGGTATACCGCTCGCTGTGTATATGACTCATTCGATAGTTTTCTTTACTCTATGACGAGCAGCAATTCCCCATGGGCAAGCGCTTCCCAACAAATGTGCATTTCCATTCCTATCGATGACGAGCTATAGTTCCAAATAACATAATATAAGACTTTTCCTTTTGACAGGCTCTGGCCATTAATTTGGAACATAACAAAACAGTTCACCCGAGAGAAATCAAGATCCCTTCGAGAGACTGACGGTAATTACTCTCTCACTACACAGTGGCGTATTTTCACTTAGAGCTGTCAAATTTGATATCTTAGGAAACTGGATCAATTTACTTGATACCTTTAATTCTCTATCAATATTCGACTTTCTAGAGCTGTGGATTCGTCTGTGATCTGACAAACCTCATGGGTTTAAAGCAATAACAAATGCACTTGAACCATATATTATGCTAGGGATTGTCATTTCTTCTTAATTCTGTTGAGCTCTTTCTAATCCTGGCGAATCCCAGAACACAAGTCAAGAGTAACCATCTAATTTACGAAGGTTGCATTTGACCCCATGTCGAATCTGAATGAAGATAATTTATTTATTTGCTCTGATGTCGCTGACCGCTCTTATACATGTAAGTTATCTTATCGTATAATTTTGAGTGTTTGCAGTGCAAAGTGTTTTTCATGGATAATACGGCAAGAACTGCTAACTAATATATACGGATGTAAACTGTGGTGCATTTTACGCATACCACAATAAAAATATGGACAAATGTTGGCACTGACCAGTATATATAGCGCATTATAAACTATCAAAGTCTAATTTCGATCATTGGATATAATAATTTGCCGTCTGCCAACATTTGGCAAATTCAAAAACGTATTCAAGATGCAAGGGTCAGAACAATTACAGCATCTGTCATCGGAAGATTCTATTTCTCGCAAAACATTATTAGCTCCAAAATTCAAACAAGCGTGAAATAAGATATTAAAATATATCCAAAAGCAGCAATACTTGGTTCCAAATGATTGGAAAGCAGGTTCAAATCTGAGAACTTGAAACGTGCTAAACCTGGTAGGCCTACCTTACAATAACGTTCTGAATATAGACGCAATCTTGGTTGCTTGGAGAGCCTCGCCAACTGTCGCTTAATTTTCCGAGTAAGGAAAATATTTAATAGCTAGCGTCAGATCCGACATTCAATATTCAGTCGTCGTCCATGAATAAATTTCCATGAGTTTAGCCAGACATGACGGTGTTCTATACATACAATCCTAATCACCGACCACAATAGCGGTCGCGACTTATAGCCTATATTATCATGACAATTCGCGTTTCTCCCATCGAACCCTTCGTGGTTGCTGGGGAATGAATCATCGGAAATATTCCTGAAATGCAATTTATGGACAAAACAGGAAATTTATATTTTGAAGCTTTCGCTTTTGAGAATCAGGCGAACGATGCATGTGGAAATCGTTTCATTTTGATTCGTCCGTACGGGTCAGAGTCAGATTCACGTAAGATATGGAAATAAAGAAACCATTAAAAGACATGGATTGTCAGATTTAGATCTGGATATCGGGTAAGCCGTACCTTAATAGATGACTAGAAATCTCTGTTCAATCTCCAGCCATCAAGAGAAAATACGTTACTGGAAGATCAATACGCTCCTCACAGATCAGTGTGTGAGATTTGCCGGTTACCAAACTAAACTTTGAATGCAAGTAGCTATCTGTCAGCGAGGATAACGTTTATTGTAATCGTGTGGCGTTCGATTTTCAAGGGATCATGCTTTCTTATGCTTTCTAGCACCATGTTGAAGCGTCTGAGAACTCGTTCCAGGCACATATTGAAAACATCCAAACTCCTGCTTCTTACATCTTGATATTCATGGCTCGTCAAAATACTTTGATTTTAACTATTCTGATGATGGTTCGACACCGATTTTTTAGGATGAATACAAATATCGGCATTCAATTAATACATTGATGATGTACGAATGGTTCAATGAGAATATGTCAAAGAAGCATTATTGGCAAATTGACAGTATGACGTATGGATTGCACATGGTCCCGCATGAGCAGCGTGACTGAAAGTTATCGTTCTTGTCGGAGAACACAGCCAGAAAAAGAGTGATAACTATCTCCCCGAAAAGGTGATAAGGTAGAGCCATTACCCTTTTGTATTATCACCTTTATAAATGTTGACCATCACCTCTGAAGAATGATGAGCAATGAGTGTAAATTTAGATCGTTATCTTTTAATGGTGATGAGGCAAAATCAAGACCCTTAAAAGGTGATGACTCTAACTCATCAACTGTTAAACGTGTACCAGGTCTGATCAACATTAAAGGGTGATGGGCAATCACCTTTTTTTCTAGCTGTGAAGAGTGCCAGGACAACACTTTTTCTGTAGAGTGGTCTAGTGAAAATAAATGATAATGAATTTTTCAATATGAGAAATACTGAATATGTCAGTATTGTAGATCAGGGTTTATCTCAAGTCCAATCAAAGACAGAACAGACGATTACAATGTTGACATAGTTAAATCCCCATTTCTGGATAGCAATATTCCAGATAGATCTGCATACAGCGTATGCATATCTCGCCTGGCAGAATTCGCTATATCATGTGCATAATGTGATGATTTTAATCGATGCCACAAAATATTACTGCAGAAATTAGTAACGGTATTTAGAGGAGACACCAAAATCCAAGAAATCTACATGATAAAATATACCCGCCAGGAACAATAATGGGTTCCAAGTAATTGGGAAGCGAGGACGCCATTATCAAAACCTAAAAGTGCAAAATCAGAAGCAACATACCTCAAATCGCATCTTAAACCCAAAATCGACATACCTCGTAACATATTCGTATAGCTGACAAAAATGATATTAACGTTCTGGGGTATAAACGTCAATCTGGCTGTCCTGAGAGCATCGTTAAGTACAATTTCGAAATCGCTATGTAAATAATATATGAAAATTCGTACCTTCCGATTGCTATGAATGCCATCTTGGTTACCCGAAAAACATGTGACGATTTTGTGATTGCCATAAATCATGAGCCATAAAATGCGTTATCATTGACTGATTTGGCAAACAATTGTTCCACCTTCTTGATTGCTAGGGAATGAATCATGAGAAATATTTCTAAATGCTATTTGTCAGATCGCCATTCCAGGAAACATAAATTAAGCAGTGTTCGCTTTGTGAATCCATCAAAGGATGCTTGAGAATATCGTTCCATTTTGTCCTTGTTGATCATACGGTGTATATATTTACGGAGCTAATTATAGCGATCGTCGTATAGCTAGTCACGTTCGCCCGGTCGATAATATATGCCGATTTATGCTTCGTTATCTTACATAACATACAAACCGTCTCGCAGTTGAAGCGTGGAGAGATTGCGTATATTGGAGGAGTCGGAATAAAATTTAAGTATGAGATACTTTGATGTTCCTTCTTGAAGAGAACAAAGAGCTCGGGAAAGGATTAGAGTGAAACATTGTCAAACAAAATTGCAACACAAAATAAAATAAAGAGTCACGATTCTGAAAAGTTGATGTTTTTGATACCAACAAGGGCAGTGATTTCAGACCATCTATCTGTGCTTACGTGAGAAAGTTGTTTCAATCTTTGTGGGATGCTATGAATAATAACAAACTTCACGAGTTCAATAAAAAATGTAGGCTATACTCATCTGAACAGCCAGAAACGTTTCGATCAAGCCATGATTAAATGATGTAGAATCGGTCATACACGATTAACTCACGAGCATTTCCTAAAACAAAAATGGCAATCCCAAGGTGTATTCCATGCCACAAAGATGTCACGGTGAAACATATTCTTATCGACTGATAGATTTTAAGATTGTAAGAGATAACTTTGGAAGATCTGTTTGGTCAAGTAAAAAAAGATTGTATTTTGGATTATTTGAGAGAGATCGGTTTGTTGTATAATTTTTAATGTATTTAAATGTTTTAATGCATTTGTTTAGCGAGTTATTAACTTGAGTACTTAGAATTTTGTTTGATCGTCGCTATATAGCTGGAATATTGCTGAACGCGACGTTAAACCGTAATTCTCTCTCTGTCTATCTCTCTCGTATATCCAGGCTTTGAGTTCACGGAAGCATCAGATCCGACATTCAATGAATTGAATTGAATTGAATTTTTACCTCGATATTCGTAGTATCTTTTCTGTATACTCCGCAAATTACTATCGGGTTATATAATTCACATAAACACGGCAATTGTTATCATACCCTTCTATATGCATTCACAGAATGATAAACTGTGATAGTTTATTGTTCGTTGTCAAACCTAGCTACCTGCTGTTCCACAGACGCATAATAAATATGTCTGCAATTACCAATCCTTTGAAATATGTTAAACCTAACTCTCTTTTTCTCTCTCCATAGTCAACCCCATGAATGGCAAAACGCGTGTCATCTCATAGGACGAAGTAGGCTTGTGACATCTTTCTATACGTTTTGATCCTTAACGGCATTATATCCTTTTTAACAGAGAATAACCCCATTTTCCTACCGACTCTGCAACGCAGCATATAAAGGCGATGAAAAAGATACCGACAAGAATCATATGACCCAACATGCCAATTTTCTGACTGCATATCTAAACACATCACAAGAACTAATGAAAGTACTTAAAGTACAGTAAGACGGATTGATATTGATAGGTGTGATAATGGCTTGACTGACATGGATCAGGTCGAGCTGGAGCAAGATAGTAATGTGAAAGAAGTTCACGGACACTGGGAATGAGGCTGTGCGTTGAAGTTTCACTGAAGTCGAGCGGAAGATTTCACTAGATACCCGAATTCGTAATTCGAGGCAACAAGTGGTAATTCGAAACAGAAATATGTATCTTCGTAGTTCGTTGAGAATATCTATCGTTGGGGCATGGTGTTTGACACACACAGACCGTTATGGTGACGGATTTCGGACTGAGGTTGTCAAATCCCCGTCCAGCGTTATCATATTTGGTCAACATTGATGTGCGAACGTCAACGCAAATTGATATAATCTGAGCACATCTCTTAACTTTAAGTTCAATTTGAACCAATGCAGATTGTTTGAAGTGGATTTAAATGTACCCAATCTATCAATCCGAGAAATTTCCATGCATCTTGACATTAAACTTGTATGTGTCAACGAATATCATTAAGGCTCGTGTTATTCTAACTCGTTCTGCAACTTGAACAGTTATACAAATAAAATACAGTTCTCCAAGTTTAAACACGGAATGAAATAATAGTTGTCATTAGTTAGAGTGCACACGCTCAACTGTACACAGGAGCAGCTCCTGAATATTATCGATTTGACAATCAATGATTTCCCGCATAAAGGTCATCAATGTTTGCTGTTGTTTTGAAAGGAGTACATGTATGATGGGCTCGTTTCACAGCATGGTCGAAGTAGATTAAACACGCAAATCAACGCATATATTTATCAACGCGTCCAGGAACGTGAAAAATATTTGACTAACAAATAACTGATTAATTAAGCTTTCTCTCCTCGACCACCCAAACTTTCACACATGTGACGAAAAGTTATCGAAATTAGAATCTATTTTTACCAGAAGCCTATAAGAATACTAATGTTAGGACATATTTGTATCCTTTGGGGTACCATTCAGCAAGCCTGTGTTGTATACCACGTCTTGGCCAAGAAGGCTCTTCCAGATTACCATGTTATTGCATGGTATGACTTACATGAAGACTTCCCCTGTCTCGCGTTCAAAGTCAAATACCTATATATAGTTAAACTTAAACTTAAACTACCAACTATTTTGTTGAAATTGGAAAGGGGTCAATAAATTTGTATAATGCCAGCGATACCACACTTTATCCTCAATACTTGTCCTTCTGACCAGCATCTTGTATCCTTCTATCCGGACCCGTTTCAAAGTGTTGAAATAAGCCCAGTTCGTCACCAAGTGTGTGGTTGTGCAACCATTGAATGCGATCGCTTATTTACTCAAATATAAGTAAATTCTTATCGAAAATAAATGTTCTACCATTGTTTGGTATGCATTTCTACACCCTTTGTGAGTGCTCTGGCTAATGGCTAAATATAGAATTGAAATATTCACGGTGCCTGTAACTGATCAGGTAGTCTAATGCTCTGTCGTCCCCGGACCGAATAAAAATCTTCGATGACTTATGTCAGCAGAAAGAATGTTCTTTGGAAACTAGTTGTCTTGTTTGGTTTTACAAATTTGTTGAGTATTCTTTTAAAGAAGATGATGTATTTTCGTTTCCCGAGAACAACTTCTCAACGTGTCTCTAAACAGATTCATAACAATTTGTCAAATATTAAGGATTGGTATAGTCGTATACAATAACAAATATACGGTGTCCACGAAAAGGGAAAGAAGTTCGCGTTTATTTCTTCCAGTATCAATTGGAATGCCTGTATTGCACTGCCTTCGTGCTGTCTTCTATATTTGCTCTGGCAACACCCAAATAATTGATGTGTTTATATTCTGAACCATCCGCACTATCTACGCGTGAGCCACACAATGTCAAAACATTCCATCGAAGTACACACCAGAAGAAATAATGTATACCTATAACACACTAAAAAATTGATCACGTCTGGCATGGTTTTGTGTGATCTGCTCACAATTCGACCTGATCATCATCAGACAATCCGATACTTCCGTTAGACTGGATCTCTTTCCTATCAAATTCGATACGATAATATACATGTGTCCGGCCAATGCTGGAAGCGAATGCTTTAGCAAGCTATGAATAATTACACGCGGTTAAGTACATATGTTTCGGGTTACCATGCACCTCATCAGAGACTAAGACATTCAACAACACGTCGTAGTGCAAAGCTTCAAGGACATCTTCCTTCCGAATACGAACGCCACATCAGAAATTCATACGGGAGTCATCGTTCACAATCCGAAATATTTAGTTAACATCAAGCGCTTCGTGGTTTCAACCGACTATACTTTTACTCGTATTAGCACGTCTTGGTCAGGTTAAACACACGTTGTAGATTCGAAGAGAGAGAGACACAGAGAGATTCAAGGTTTAATGTCGCGCAATATTTCAGCTTTATAGCGACGATCAAACACAATTCTAAGTATTCAAGTTAATAACTTAGTAATCCAAATCATTAAAACTTATGCAACAAACCGATTTCTCTCAAACAACGTAAGATACAGTCTTCTTTCACCCGAAAAAGATCTTCTCAATAAATTGAATCTCTTACCATCTTAAAATCTATACAGTCGATAAGAATATGTTTCACTGTGTAGATTCGGCAATTCGCTATTGATTCATTACAAAAGAATGAGAAGGTTCTGAACTGTATTCCATACAATGAGAATCGCACAGTCGAAGATATTTTAATTAACTGCATTTATTTTGCGATTGCAAGAGCTTTTTAGGGAGTGGTTAGTTTAGCAGAACGTCTCAGTCACGCGATAGGAAAGTTTATTTGGGAGTAATTGGTTGAATACATTTCAATGTAATGGATGTACTTTTATATCTTTCTGGTCTATTATGAAGAATAAGTTTATATTTAAGATATATTATATTAGAACCAGTTCCTTGATACGTTTTACTTTCGGTGGGGAGAGACAACGTCGCGTTCAGCAATATTTCAGCTACATAGCGACGACCAAACAATTATGCCAGAAAAACAGGTCAACAACACACCAATCTAAAGGGATCAGCACAACACAGTAAACACATACAGTAACATTTATACAACAAACCGATTTCTCTCAAATAACACAAAATCGAATCTTCTTCTACCCAACTAAACAGATCTTCTAAAGTACATGTAGCTGCTCGATACAAAGTACATATAACAATCTTAAAATCTATACAGTCGGTCAGAATAGGTTTCACTGTAAGGTCTTTGTGGCATGGAATACAAAATGGGACGGTTTTTTAGCAAATGTTCGTGAGTTAATCGTGTATGGCCGATTCCACACCGCATGATAATGACTTGATCGAAACTTTTCTGGCTGCTCAGATGAGTATAACCTGCAGTGACTCCTGGAGTTTGTTATTATACTCAGCATCCCATAAAGCTTTCTCTCATAGGCACAGATACAGGGTCTAAAATTCCTGCACGGGACTCCCAGAGAGTCAACCTCATTATTTAGGATTGCCATAGCCATTTCATCAACTTCAGTATTTCGTTTGATGTCAACATGACTAGGCAACCAACAATACAATCTGTCGAACAAATCTACAGTCATTGTCACAGTGACTTGAATATCCACTCTTAATCGCTTGTAGGCATGACCTTGAAGCTGTGAATATGACATATTTTCCTCTTGTTCCCTTGTAGCCCTGGTATTCGAGAGATTTTTGCTTTGCAAATAAAAATAGTAGCACACGCTACTCTGTCACCATCTTTAGAATCATCCGTATAAATAGCCTGATGCGATCTATATTTTTCTCTCGGTAGACCGGTAGTATATACGAGCTGGTTTGTGTCTGCCTTCTTATATTTCGTCAGTGTAATATCTACTTCTTGGCTAACTGCCATGACGGAATAACTTTCAAAAAATTGACCGAAACCACTCCTGTTTCACCAGAATAACATTGAGGTCATTAGGCCAAGTGTCAAGGTCAGTGTGACCTAAAAATAAGAAATTAAAGACCAGTGCATTTTTTCCGAGTGGATGTATGAGTGAAAGACGATGTATCTAATAAACTGAATCACGCTCAAGATCACTGATATTTTTTTTTACCGAATTTCAATTCATTATTTTGAATGAGTAGTCATTCATCTCAAAAGACGCAAGCCCTCATGAATAAACCGAGACAGTGCCTATTTTGTACCAAGTGCCTATGACAGCCTTAATGGTTTAGATGGAGATTACCCCCGTGACCGATATTTATCTCATTTTTATATTATCCCTTATAGATTTCTCACATGCACTGCTATTTATTCATCCCTTGATTATTTGTATTTCTCACACGTTTTCGTGTTATCAGTGTGTCACTTTTAACCATGCAGCTACATTAGATTTAATCTATAGTGATGTTATTATGCCTATATATTTATATGAATATATTTATATGAATATCCTCATCTCTGCTCTGTTGTTTATTTAAATATCTCCTCACTATCCCGTTTTGTTATTTACTTTAAACATGCTTGTAACGATATATACTGAACAAAGAAATGTATGATGAAATCCTAATAAAGCATTGTGTTCATGTGCCAAAAAATCCGCGTGGAAAGCGGCTTTTAAATTACAACTTTAATCGATCAATGTTGTTTATTAACTTTGAAAAAAAGTTGGAAGTTTCTATAACGATACGTCGGCTCCACAGCAATTAAAAAAGTTGTTATCCATAGGATAGCCTGGTTTCATGTAAGCTGATTTCTAAATGCTTATTAAAAAAAATTAAAAATCCGTTTCAATGGCGTAGCCCATAGTGTCAATTAGGCTTGTTTTATATTGTAAAATACAGAAAGCTTTGACTGTGACTAGTCACTTGAACACACAAGCTCCACCAGGCATTCATTACTTTCTTCTTCGTGGCGCCTGTCCATTTAGCGCCTCCACGATCTAGCGGCCTGTTCCGGAGTTAACACGAGGTCGAAGATGGAAACCGTCTGAGCGTATTGATTTCAGCCGCGAGTCACTGATATAACTTTTCACGTCATATAGTTCTATGATAGTTTGTAAAATATCAAGCATCGGATTCGACATTCTATATTCAACTGTCGATCCACATCAATAATCGAATTACCTTCATGAATTTCGTATGACAGCTAGCACCAATTCCAGATAAAATAAAACACTGAAAACACAAAATTTCAATAAAGTCCGCAAGATATGATGATGATCTATACATGGAATCTTGTTCAATGATCATTATTCCTTGATCAAATCGTTCCATTGTATGAATCTCAGTCACGCTTTGATTGTGTCTGTTCATTTGAACATCATGGAGATGTAGAACACGCGATATTCAAACAGGCCTTAGTCTTCAGTTAATCGTACTTTGAAGTCAGTGTACAATTTTTATCACAGAATTTGAGAAACTTTGAAAGGAAGCGTTTGGTGGTAAGCCCAGTTTGACAAGTTTCTGCAGTGATATTCTGTGGTGTTGATTCAAATCGTCACATTCTGCATATGATTTGGCAAATGCTATCACTCGAGATATAGATACGCCGTATACAGGTCCTTCTGGAGTGATGTTATCCAGAAATGGTAGCTGACATGAGAGAAAGTCCTGATCATTTCTTTGTAGGTATACGTCCAGATATGATGTTCCAGCTTGTCTATCAGTGTTTCCTTCAAATCCAGTGAATTTGTTTCACAATAGGGATTATCCAGTGCTAGGGGATCGTCCATTTAGCGTTTGGTGAATGGGCTTGAATGGGCTTTGGAATAGTTATCGTTGGACGGTTTCTGCAAATGGCCTATGCTTGACATCCAGCTGCCTTGACAGGACGTGACATTGGCGCTTTTAAATATAATTAATAAATGTTTGGTGTATTTCGACATCAATAGAATATACAACATTTATATATAACAATTCCGTGAATCCGACAGTTTCTAGCCCTATTGAGCCTTTTTCTGCATCAAATGTTCTGTAACGTTAACTAGAATCGTCCAATTTTCAAACGATCCGACAGCATATATTTGTGCGCCATATCCAGGTCGTTGTGGTATATTGCTCTCCATATGTTAGCGGAGCCCGGATGTAGAGAGATTGGGAGTCGGACGTGTGTTCACTTCGCTCCGAGAAATTTGTCTAATTCTGCGGATTTCAGTTGATCTTCGCTCTGATTTTTGTGTAATACATTTTGCGAATACTTTTGGCAAATACCTGTGGTGAAAGTTTAGAATTATTTCTCAGTTTTTTGCTGTTCAGGGCGTTTTTCTGACTAGTCAGTTTGGCCTGGTTTGGGAAGGCAGAGAGCTGCCATTACTACCGTCTCGGTCTTTGTGACTGAGACGGTAGGCGGATTGTTTTCTGTCTCTTTCTTCTTCTCACTGTTTGCTCGCTGTAGATATTTCGTATTCTACTGGTGTAATATATTTCCTTGTTGTTTGGTTTGGTTTGAAGTTGGTTCATTTTTCGTTCAATTTAGCTTGGGTCGATTTCCACATGTTCGTGTATATTGAGCTGGGCTAAATACATGTACATATTAAAAGTGTAGACTGTAGACTGATCTTCAGAATACAGGTTTCGCGAATCTTTGTTCTCTGTTCTTTTGTTCCTTGTCGTTACCCAGGAACCGGTCAGGCTAGAACTGAGCTATTGTTTAACCTGCACCTGCGGTTCACTGGAAGAGAGTGGATTGTCGTACTGTTGATATATATATATAGTATTCACCTTTGGAGTGAGGCTCCCTCGGGGGTAGTAAATGTTTACTCTGTGGGAAGGCTCACTGTTGGGGTTTGTGCGTGTTACTATTTGTAGTTTGTAGTTGTATTGAGATTCCCTAGTGGGACTTTGATTTTTTTTTTTTCACTATGGGTTTAGAAAGTTTGATAGGTCACTGAGCCTAAAACTTCAAGATCTAGAGAAAGCTAATGCGATTGATATATATCGCGCATTAAAAGACACTGTTGGATCAGGACGGTCAGCCCTTAAAGGTCTAGTACAGGTATCAAATACCCTGTGGAACGTCACACTAGCAAATGAAATTACAAAAACTCGCCTAGTGCTGGAAGGTATTCGCGTTGGAGATCAACGTGGCCGTTTTGAGGAATAGATCCAGGGAAATTGCTAGTAAAGATGAAAGGACCATGCTATTTCCCAGATTCTGCGATCAGAGATAGATAGAGAGATAGAGAGTTTGAAACAGGAGTTCGAAGAATTTGGATGACGAAATTCAAACGTACTCTTCCTTCTTCTATTTTAGTTGGAGGTATGAGACTTCCTGTATGGTGTAACGGTCAAGTAAAAACATGTTATACTTGTGGATCAGAAGATCACATGAACTCGAGGTGTCCTTTCAAAAATAAATGCCTGATCTGTCATCAGGTAGGACACTTTAAAAAAAACCTGTCCAAAAGCCAAACAGGTTTCTGGAGATACCGTAGCTAACGGCGGAAAGGGTGATTGCTCTGGTCCTCGCCCTGTTCCGCCCACAGAAGTCCGAGGAGGACTTTGCACCGAGGCTCTCCTGCGGAAAAAACAACAAGCTATGGACTTAGGTTTGTCATCAGGGCCTACAGTCTTCCATATCAAACGTCATCAGGAGATAGTTGCCGCCGGGAGCAACGAGAAAACCTCAAACCACTACGAGCCTCTCGGTGACGAGATGGAGGAAGGTAGTGGTTTGGAAGATGAAGATGTCAGTGATAGTGAGGTTTGTGATGGTGTAGAAGCCGAACCAGATGAACAGAAGTCAGGCGATCAGAAGTCTGATTCTGATCAGACTGAACGTGTTGACAACACATTGACTCCAAACAACTTACCGGATACTGGCGGTGTGTCGGCTCCGGATACACCTGTGCAGTCTGTGGATTCCTTCATTAATCATATTCACTCTGGTGTAGACGTAAACTTCACACCGAATGAGGAAGCCATGAATGAATTTACAGAGGACGAAAGTCATCAACAATCTTGTAGTAATGAAACTACCTCGAATCAGCAAAAGGAGAAAGAGAATTCCCTAGATAGCGAAACAGGCAAAGAGTCTAAAATAGTCGATACTACCTCCACTCCTACCAACGAGTCATCCATGCTTTCTGATGAGGAGTATCATGAGTGTAATGATCGTCCGTTAAAAGGCGAGACTTCCTTGAACCAAAGGTCGAAGGACTTGTTGGGACAAGAGAGAGAGAAAGACGGTTACAAGAATGAAAGTAAAAAAAAGACAAGAGAGAACAAATGAAAAATAAAAAGAAAGTTAAAAAAGAATTACCCAAAATAAAACGTTAACATACGCTAAGTTAACCTTATATATCTTGGCTTGGGCAGTTTTGTATATTATTCCTTTATACAGACTAAAAATGGCTCAGTCACCAACTATCATTTAGTGGAATTGCAGAGGAGTTTGGCCAAATTTGAATGAACTCCAATTATTAACTCAAGATTATGAACTATCAGCTTTTTGTCTCAACGAGACCTTTCTGAAGAAAGCAAATAAAGATAAATTTAAATTTCGCCAATACACACCTTATCATTCCTACGCTTTAGACGAAAATGGAAAAGCTACAGGCGGCTCTTCAATATTGATTAAAATGGGTGTTTTATACAGTCCTGTTGATTTAGTGACAGATTAACAAGCTGTAGCAGTTCGTATTACCTTGCATTCTGTTTTCACATTATGCACAGTGTACATACCTTCTTCTGGTAGTCTCCGGCTTAGTGAACTTCAAGATCTTTACGATCAGCTCCCGAAACCTTGTTTAATGATGGGTGATTTTAACTTTCGGAATATCCTCTGGGATGATGAAGACAATTGTAAAGGTAAAATTCTTGAACATTTTATATCAAATAATTCTTTGTGTATTTTTAATGATGGTTCTTATACACATTTGTCCTCAGCTCATGGAACCTATTCAGCATTAGATATCTCACTTTGCGACCTGCCTATTCTTGAAGAATTTTCCTGGTCTGTTCATGATGAACTTTGTGGAAGTGATCACTTTCCCACTATCCTAAAAGCTGTTCATTCAGCTGATGACCCTCATTCCACAAGGTTTAATTTCAAGAAAGCAAACTGGCCCGAGTTTGAAAAGCTTTGTTCACAAAAACTACAACCAGTCTCCTTCTCGGATGCTCCAGATCCTATACAGTTATTCTCAGATATGCTGATAGAAATTGCCAACCAAACCATTCCCATATCTTCAGGAGTTGCACATATTAAGAAACCTTGGTTTAATGATGACTGCAAAGAAGCACGGAAAAGTCAGAAGAAGGCTGACCGATATTTCCGCCGACATCCTAATCCTGAAAATTTGAAAGATCTCAGAGTTACAAGAGCTAAAGCTCATAGAACCATGAAACAGAATAAACGTGATTCTTGAAGAAATTATGTTTCTAAGATAAATACTCATACTCCTATAACCAAAGTTTGGAATATGATCCAAAGAATAAAAGGTAAAAGCTCCAAGTCCAGCGTTCATCATCTCAACGACGGAAATCAGGTGATTACTGACAGAGTAGAAATTGCAAATAAATTAGGAGAAACAATTGCCAAAAACTCTTCATCAGAAAATTATGTACCTAAATTCCAAAGTTTCAAAAAAAGAGAAGAGAAAAACGAAATTAAATTCCCCTCCGGTAACCATGAAGGCTATAACGCTTCGTTTACAATTGAAGAACTTCATGCTTCTCTCACGAAAGCTAATGATTCTGCTGCAGGCCTTGATAATATTCATTATCAGCTTTTGAAACATCTACCGGAATCATCTCTAGAAATCCTATTACGCATATTCAATAGACTTTGGTATAGAGAAGAATTTCCTCCGTCCTGGCACAATGCCATAGTTATACCAGTACCAAAGCCTGGTCGTGACCATACAGACCCTGGTAATTATCGTCCGATTTCACTGACTAGCTGTGTCTGTAAAACAATGGAACGCATGATAAATGATCGCCTTGTTTGGTACCTGGAAACTGAAAAGAAAGTTACTGATATTCAGGCTGGTTTCCGAAAAATTAAAGTACCATTGATCATTTAGTCAGATTGGATTCGTGTGTTAAGAATGCTTTCGCCAAGAACGAACATGTGGTTTCTATCTTTTTTGATTTAGGAAAGCCTACGATACTACATGGAAACACGAGATTCTTAAAGATCTTCAAAATATGGGATTAAAAGGTCGTTTACCCGTTTCTATTTCCAACTTTTTGAATGATAGACAATTCCAAATTCGTTTGGGTACAACTATGTCTGATCATTTCGATCAAGACCAGGATATCCCACAGGGCAGTATTTTGTCTACTACTCTGTTTAGTATCACGATCAACAGCTTGGCTGCAGTTCTGAATAAATCAATTGATGGCTCACTTTTTGTAGACGATTTCAATATATCGTGTAGTGGGAAAAGTATACATAATATTGAGAGAACATTACAACTCTGTCTAAACAGAATTCAGAAATGGTGTCTAGAAAATGGCTTCAAATTCTTCAGAGGTAAGACAAATTGTATACACTTTTGCAGAAAATATTTCCAGCGCAAAGATCCAGAACTTGAATTAGACGGATATGAAATCAAAGTGGTAAAAGAGGTCAAATTTCTAGGCATATTGTTTGATCAACGTCTAACATTCAAATCACATATAAATTGCTTGAAGGACAAATGCACGAAAGCTCTGGATTTGTTGAAAGTGGTTGCCAGCTATAAGTGGGGCGGGGGAGGGGGAGATCAGCAAACTCTTCTCCATTTATATCGATCACTTGTTCGTTCCAAACTTGATTATGGTTCTATTGTTTACAATGGTGCAAGCAAGTCAAACTTGGCAAAGCTAGATGCTATTCTCCATCAAAGACTTTGCCTCGGTGCGTTCAGAACATCACCTAAAGAAAGCTTGTATGTCAAAGCGGATGAATTTCCTTTAGCACTTCTGAGAATTAAATTATCGCTGCAATATATCACAAAATTGCGTTCGAACCACTCAAATCCTGCATATAACTGCGTTTTCAATCCTCAGTACGCAGATTTCTATTCAAAGAAACCCTCGATTATTCCACCTCTTGGAATCCGTATGAAACCACACCTTGTAGCAGCTGGTATTAAAGTTAGTCAAATTTTACCTAACGAGCTCTTGCCAACTCCATCATGGCAGTTAGCCACGCCAGAAGTAGATATTTCACTGACTAAATATAAAAAGGCAGACACGAGCCAGCTCGTGTATACACAAGAATTTGGTCTACTGAGAGAGAAATACAGATCACATCAGGCTATTTATACAGATGGTGCTAAAGATGGTGGGAGAGTAGCATGTGCTACTATCTTTAGTTCCAAAACTAAAACGTATCGTCTGCCAGGTAAAAGTTCCATTTTTACTGCAGAAGCAAAAGCTCTATTATCAGCTTTTGAAGGTATTGGATCCACTAGAAGGAAAAAATATGTCATATTCTCAGATTCACTATCATTGAAAATTCTACAATTATAGGACACCAGGTTTGATCAACAGATAGATATTGTGTTTTGTTGGGTGCCTAGTCACGTTGACATCAAAGGCAACACCGAAGCTGATAGATTGGCTAAGGCAGCTCTAGATGAAGAAGTTGATCCTGTTGTAATCCCATACAGCGATTTCAGACCATCTAACTGCGCTTATGTTAGAAAGCTATTTCAATCTTTATGGGATACTATGGATAATAACAAACTTCACGAGTTCAAAAAAACGGTTGGTTATACGATGTACGATCGGTCACACACGATTATCTCATGAATATTTACTAAAACAGGAACCGATTCCAATGTGTATACCTTGCCATGAAGATTTCACGGTGAAACATATTCTCATAGACTGCATAGATTTTAAGATTGTAAGAGATACTTTTTATCGAGCAGCTACGCTGGAAGAGTGAAAGAGGATTGTATTTTAAATTATTTGAGAGGGATTGGTTTGTTGTACAAATTTTAATGTTTGTACCTGTTTTAACGTATTAGTTTACGGAGTTTTTGAACTGATTACTTAGAATTTTGTTTGGTCGTCGCTATATAGCTGAAATATTACTGAATGCGACGTTAAACCTTAATTCTCTCTCTCTCTCCATATGTTGGCCATGTGCCAGGATAACAAAGGATGAACAGGCCTTTCTATATCAAGTAATTAAATATTTCTCCTCAGATAGAAATTAAACTGTCTAAGGTAATAGTATTCAGATAGAACATGTTTTGGGCGCAGTTGACCATAGCCAGATGATATGACCAGATGAGATAGTTCATATGTCTGGTATAAGAATAAGACTTTGGCTACCGCAACTGCAGTGTACGACTTACGGATTCTATATGATATGCATGTTGAAGTTTGATGGGACATGGATGCCTTTTCATTGCATTGTTCAATCTAATTAAATTAGTTGAAAGGCCTACACAGAAGCAATATATTGACAAGTCTTCCGGAATTACCACGATGACGCATTCTATATATTCATTAGCATTATTGAGTGGGGGCATTGATCCCATACACTCCTTAGATGTCATGTGTGTACCATCAAAGAAGAAATTTCCATTAATCAAGGTAAATAGTTGCGTGTTGTAGATAAAGCCCACTGCCGAAAGATTTCACGGACAATACAGACAACTTTGATGTATAAACTGTGTTAATTCTCTGTTCAAATTGTTTATTCTCGATAATTATTGTTGCTAGTCTTCAAAACAATATTATGTTTTTTGGCTGCTTCTCTTTTTCAAGGAACCAACGTATGTTTTCGAATGATGTTATCCAGAAATGGTAGTTAACATGAGAGAAAGCCCTGATCATTCTTTTAAAGATATACGTCCAGATATGCTGTTCCATCTGGTCTATCAATGCTTCCTTCAAATCCAGTGAATTGTTTTCACAATAGGGATGATCCAGTGCTAGGGGATCGTCCATAGAGCGTTTGGTGAATAGACTGGAATGGGCTTTGGAATGGTTATCGTTAGACGGCTTCTGCAAAAGGCCTATGTTTGACACCAAGCTGCCTTGACAGGACGTGACATTGGCGCTTTTAAATATAATATATAAATGTTTGATGTGTTTCGAGATGTTTCGGAAATTAGAATACTGACTAGCGTATGGATTTGACTATCAGCATATGAGGAGTCTTGCCATCATCATTGAAAAGTGTTGACCGCTTCTCTCTGTCAAGGAACCAACGTATGGTTTCGTATGTTTTATTTGGGAATTTGGTGCTGATGCTGTCGTATGAACTAGGTATTTGGATTATGGACTAGGAAATTCCTTAATGCGTGTCGGTTGTTTGATTAAAGTCGGATTAGGTGCTTATGTGAGAAAAAAATGTTTTTTTCCTGAAAATCAACTGAACATTTGCCCATCTTGGAAGATGGTTCTCTCTCCTAATTCAGCTGTTTGGTGAATTAAGATGTAATGTTCATAGTAATTAGCCTTATTGTCAGAAAGCAAGTGTACCAGATTATTTTTCTTGAAACGTTAAGGTACTGTGGTTCTTGGGAGGTCGCGGTACATTGAAGTCAAAACATGGCGATATTTGTTCCAATGCCATTTGCATTTTTCGATCAACAGTTAGTATTTAATATAGGCGTATGATCCGACAACTAATTCAGCGACCCAACCCTGAAGTATCCCCGTTATCAAAAATGAGAGACAAAAGATCTGGCAGTAGTACCGCCGCTATGTTTTCATGACATAGTTCGTGGTCTAATATATTATTTGATGAATGCTCTTTTTGCCGTCTTTGATCAGGAGACAATCATGCTGACAAATATACAGTAAGTCTTAAGACTCATAGTGTTCGCTTAGGCCATTATCCTCCCGGCTTTTACAAGAAGCGCTCGCGAAGATCAGGCGGTCTACCGGAAAAAGGAGATCCGTTCCTAGGCATTGGATTGCTAAAAATATTGGATATCCCTTTTACCTAATGGACTTTGGGCCATGATTAATGATTCTCGTCATTTGACAGTTAAATATTTCTTATTTCAGTCATGTGTACTGTTCACTTGTGTTTGTACTTTAAACAAGAATGCCTGGCATAGTCTTGTTATATCTATATCTACTAATGAATACAATCTGGGGCAAATTTACATTCACGTATTCTGACAATGATGCGTTCCTCCATATATATGACAGGAAAGAGCGGCTATGATTGAAAACGTGTGAAAGGTATCTTATTGAAGTGTCAGACACGTTCCCAATGTGATGTCGCTAAGCAAAGTAATTAGATGAATACAAACTGTCCAGTCGTTTTGAAAGGCTCCTCTCTCTGTTCCCTAGGGGAAGGCTCAGGATAACGTGTCTCAGTCAAGGCATGCGTTAAGTAATTTAAAAGTTCAGATTTGTTTTATGGGTAGCTTAGAGTTAGGGTTATTGAGGCATACAAGTGGGGGCAATATGTCCAAACGGTGTGCTTGCGTGTTTGTCAAATGAACAGTATTGCACTCGCACATTAGTTTGTAATGTATATTGCAGAGGGATCTGCGCTGTATTCAAACAGAGACTCGATGAGAATATGTCATAGTGAAAATGATTTGACGAGAGAAAGATCCGATCGGCCTGTTGTAGTCGTGTTGGCCACTGTGCACTCATGTGCATCAATTTCTGCATATCATTATCTGCTATTTTATTAATACGCCTTAAATGCTGAGCGAGAAAAACAGTCCTAAGTCCGTTACGTCTCAAGCATAAGACGATCTTCTCGCGGCGGATAATCCCTTTTTTTGCAACACTGTGAACATCCGTTTAGTCATCCGTTCGTTTCTCTATTCTGACGATCAATGTACCACTCTCCACATTGAGGTGAACTGTTCAAAAGCAGTCACGGCCGAATAACGATTTATCGACAAAGGCTCCCCGGTAAATCCAGTTGGTTGCAACATACAAGTATGTTCCTCTTTTCCTTCAATGGATTCACAGTCAGACAGAGTTACTCATATCCCCAGCCAGTTCAACAAGCGCCAATAGAACACCCACATCAAAGAATGTGTACAGTCAGAGAAATGAAAGTGAATCTGTCCGAAGATGCCGCAAATATAAATGTAGAACAACCAATTCCTAAACATTGTAAAACTTCACACCCAATTTATCTCACATTCATGCTTCTCTCGCGAAAGCAAACGATTCTGCTGCAGGCCCTGATAATATTTATTATCGACTTTTATAGCATCTACCGCAATCTTTTCACCATCATGGCATAATGCCATTGTTATACTAGTCCCAAAACCTGGCCGTAACCATGCAGACCCCAGTAATTATGGTGAACTTTCACTGACAAGCTGTGTTTGTAAAACAATGAAACGCATGATAAATGATCGCCTTGTTTTGTACCTGGAAACTGAAAAGAAACTTACTGATATTCAAGCTGATTTCCGTAAAAAATAGAAGTACCATTGATCATTTAGTCAGATCAAGAATGCTTTCGCAAGAAACGAACATGTGGTTTGTATTTTCTTGTTATTGTTATTTAGAAAATACTACTAGATACTACTTGGAAACCCGGAATTTTAAAAGATCTTCATACTATGGCAATAAAAGGCTGTTTACCCATTTTTATTTCCAACTTTCTGAATGATAGACAATTTCAAGTTCGTCGCTAAATAGCTGAAATATTGCTGAACGCGAAAACCTTAATTCTCTCACTCTCGTTCTCTCGGTTGAGTGCAACCATATCTGATCATTTCGATCAAGATCAAGGTGCCCCACAAGGGAGTATTTTGTCCACTACTCTGTTTAGTAGCAAGATCAACAGCTTATCTGCAGTTTTGAATAAATCAATGCATGATTCACTGTTTGTAGATGATTTCAACATATCGTGTAGTGGGAAAAGTATACATAATATTGAGAGAACATTACAACTTTGTCTAAATTCAGAAATGGTGTCTAGAAAATGAATTCAAGTTATCGCTTTTGTAGAAAGTATTTCCAGCTCAAAGATCCAGTACTTACATTAGATCGAACTGAAATCAAGGTAGTAAAAGACGTCAAATACCTAGGAATAGTGTTTGATCCCCGATTAACGTTCTTACCGCATATAAATTGCTTGAAAGCTAAGTGCACAAAAACTCTTGATTTGTTGAAGGTAGTTGCCAGCTATAAGTGGGGAGGAGATCAGCAGATGCTTCTCCATTTATATCGATCACTTATTCGTTCTAATCTTGATTATGGCTCTATTGTTCACCACGGTGCAAGCAAGTCAAACTTGACAAATCTATATCCTATTCTCCATCAGGGGATAACACTTTGACTGGGAGCGTTGTGAACATCACCCAAAGACAGCTTATATGTCGAAGCAGATGTATCTCCTTCAGAACTTCGAAGAATTAAACTATCACTGCAATATATCACAAAATTGCGATCTAATCGCTCAAATCCTGCATATAACTGTGTTTTCAACCCTCAATACGTAGATTTGTATTTAAAGAAACCCTCCATTATTCCACCTCTTGGAATTTGTATAAAACCACACATTGTAGCAGCTGGTAATAAGCTTAGTCAAATTTTAACGAACAAGCTCTCACCAGTTTCACCATGACAGTTAGCCAGACCAGAGGTAGATATTACGATGACGAAATACAAAAGGCAGACACGAGCCATCTGGTGTATACACAGTAACTTGGCCTATTGTTATAAAAATACAGATCGCACCAAGCTATTTAGACAGGTGGTTCTAAAGATGCTACAATCATTATTTCCGAAACTAAAACTTGTCGGCTTCCAGGTAAAAGTTCGATTTTCATTGCCGAAGCCAAAGCTCTATTGTTAGCTTTTAGAAAGTTTTGAATCTACTATGGAAGGAAAATATGTCATATTCTCATATTCACTGTCCTGACTTAAAGCGATTGAGAGTGAAACTTCAACTCACCCCACCATTGTGAAAACATTCTAAAATTATATGATTTCATCAACAGATTAATGCTGTGTTTTGTTGGTTGCCTAGCCAAGTTGGTATCAAAGGAAATACTGAAGCTGATGAAATTGCTAAGCCAGCCCTAGATAATGAGGTTGATCCTGTTGGAATCCAATATAGCGATTTAAGCCCCTCTATCTGTGCTTCTATGAGAAAGTTGTTTCAATCTTTATGGGATGCTGGGATAATAACAGACTTCATGCGTTTCAAAAAACTGTAGGATATATTCATCTGAGTAGCCAAATGTAGCCTGTTGTTGCTTCACAATTGCTGCGGGCATGACCCATCATGATCTACGAGTCATACATGCATTTTAACCAGTCCATAATGAACTATGAATTGACCAATCGAGGGCACAAATTACTCGGGACTCAAAAGCATATATCGACTGTGCTCAATAATTCAATGGCTGAGAATAGATGTTTATTTTACGACAGACCACTGATCGCTCATATTGAATTCGATATTCTTCGTAGCACTTGCCGCAGTCAAATGCCGGAACACAACAATGATTAATTGCACAATTGATGTGACCATTTGCCTGCCTACCTCGCTTCAATCGTGGTAGAAGAAATTAGGTGAATATGTTATAATACATAGATGCAATCAACTAGGATCAGACCTTCCCAAGAGTATATATGTGCAGAAAGCTCCATGCGCGGAGACGAGTGTAACGTAATGTCTAGGTTATTCCTAACATTACAATATAATTGAATATTTGAGAGAAATCTATTTGTTGCATTGGTTTTAACGTATGTATGTTTTAATATGTTGGATGACAAAGTTATTGGCTTGAGTGCTTAGAATTTTGATTGATCGTAGCTATATAGCTGAAATATTGCTGAACGCGACGTTAAACCTTAATTTTCTCTCTCTCCCTGATGTCATATAGCGTATGACATTAGCGGGATACCAGTGATTTATTCAAACCATCTGACAGGAAATATAACCATTGTCTGATTAGTTAGTCATTTATCTTGTTGTCAAAGACGCACTCATCCATCAAAGAGGTGTCCATTTACTAAAATAGTCTGGCGGATCGTGTCATCAACCTAGGCTCTGACAACGTCAAGACAATTTGCGATTACGTGCTGCAGGCGCAAATTGTTCTGACTGTTTACATGGTGTATACGTGTAGATACAGTTCGCTGAATCTCAACGACAGCTATAAGCACCGTACATGCTTTCGCCTTGCTTATTTTCTCATTATATTTCAAATGGTACTTGTACGTCCAGTAATTAGATATCACAAACTTTTCAGAATCAGATCGCTTTTATTCATACCATAAAAAAAAATATGTATGTCGTTTGACAGTCCCCTTCAAGAAGCCATCATTGGCCTTGTTTTTCGGTTCAATAAGAAGGAAACAAACGGTAAGCAGTGCAGATATAAATCATCGAGAACATTGGCTTCAGTGAGTGACCTTTGTGATATCTGGTATTAGAGAAACCCAGATTGTTTAGAAGTTTCATCGTGTAAACGGTTGACTCCGTTCTGTACTTTGATCCCTCTCAAGTGAACTGGTTCCCAACCTCCAAAAATACGGTTGTAATGATGTGAACCACTGCCGTAATTGTGTCAAATTCTGGTCATTCTGTTGTATCACTGGGCTATTCTAGAAAAAAAGGGTTGGATGGCAACTTAATTGCATTCTCATATTGGACGATAAATATTATGTTATAAATATTTAAGCGATACGATTAATCTTATATGTTCGCTAAGTTCAGTGTGGAGTAGCATAGCTGCTGGTCATAAAGTGCAAAAGAGGCGTTGACAAGAGACGCTTGAAGAATAATTTTGCATTTGCAGGGACGGAAAACAGCTCAAACGGAACTAAATATACGTCCCTGGGAACAGTATTTGACTAGTAAGAATATACATTATGCGTTTTACGTTCAACGCATCTTGTTTCGATAGCGTGGCAGTTCACATATATTTATCTACAAGTCCGCAACCAAGTACAGTGATGTAAACCTTGAAAGGTCATCGATTCTTCATTCAGGATCCCCACCAAATGTTATACATGGAGAGACGGACAAGTATGGAAAGCATACCTTTAGAATACGCAGGAAATACACGGATTGTTTCTTGCAAGAAAGAAGCTGTCAACAGTTTTCAATTCTATGAGAAAGACATCATCGTGTTATTTAAATTACATACAAACCTTATCACTGGGCAGCATTCTTTGCCCAAATGAATTTTCAAGTCGTTTTCTTGATTGTGATGTATCCCAATTATGCTTTTGATTGTGTCTGTTCAACACCATGGAGATATATAGCGCATGTTCAAAAGACCCAGTCCCAAAGACCCAGTCCTACGTTAAGCGGAATAGGACACAAGTTACGAACCATAGCACCAGAGATCTTGCACGCTACGGTCGTACTTTGCCGTCAGTGTACAATATTTATCACACAATTTGATAAACTTGAACTGGAGGCTTTTGTTAATATAGTCTTGTTTGTCAAGTTTCTGCAATGCCAGTCAGGCGTATTTATTTACTTTCACGTGATTCGTAGAGTTAATCTCACTGAGTGAACGGATAAATACGAATTTCCAGTCTGGCAACTAAGTTAGGATGGTTTGATCAAGATTTTACAATACAGAATCAAGATGACACGTCTGAATGAGAAATAGGATAGATTTATTATGAAGGTCCAGAATTCATCGAGTAATTTTATTAAATTGCGAATGATATATGTGTTCTGCCGCGGACAGTAAACGATAATTGAAACTGTCCAATGCTTTCACGCCTGGCATCGTTAATAAAACAATGCGATATCGGAATTCTCAATCCTCCTGGCTGTGTTCAGCGCAGCCGTCTCAAAACCCTTCTCGAGGCGTCGCGGTAGCAAACGGTATCACCGAAAAAGCACTTATTATGGCGAAATGAGTCTGCAGGGGAAACACTGGGAAAGTTGTCAAAGATATAATCGTGGCAATATACACAAAATATTGCTTGATGTATGGTGATATATTTGCAAATGCCAATGGCCGGAAGACAATAAGGGATAAGAGGCCTAGATTTTCTCTCGTTTGCACCTCGAACTTATCAATGTTTGAGCATTCAGTCTTCTAGAATGTGGGCCATCGCAGAGGTGGCAGGCCGAAGATTTGTGTGAGCATAAACACTATTAGTTATATGTCGACCTTCCGGGGTAATACGGGATGAGATTCTCGCCGTATTTTTGCGAGGCGCAGCCGAGGAAAAATACGGCGAGAGAAACCAAATCTCATCCCGTATTACCCCGGAAGGGAGACGTGTAACGTATTTATCATATCTCAGAGCCTTTCCTTGGAAGATTGGTTGTTTCTCTGTATAGGTTTAATGAACTATCTGCGATCTTTAGTACCAGCGTTTGTCTGACAGCGTCATTGTGGCAGAGAGAGCTGGTAGCCTACCTTCTATATGTAACATTTTCTGTGCACGATATATATAGGATGTCGATTTCATTCCCGTCACCTGGGCACCTCGCCGGCGACGAACACCTGGCCGTTGCAGAACACCTGGCCGTTACCCTTGACGACGGGGTTATACAAGATATATTCGATCATTAGATGGAAAATACGGTAGCATACATGCGGTCTGTCAGCCAATCAAAAGTCTACAATCTTCTCTGAGATATGATAAGATGTACAGTGGTGGAAAGGGACGATGGGATTGTCTACGCATGATCGATGAAAAAAAATAAAGCCCATGCTTTTCACCAGTGAAACGAAAATTTCAAACAGTTTAGAAAACATCACGGTTAGGTCAAAATTAACACTATCTATCGCAGGGGATGGGACACCTCAGTCATCTTTTTATCAAACTTTTCTGACTTCATACCATCAAACTGGAGTCACTTTGTGTCAATTTGCATAATCGTGGGCGCAAAGGATCATTGGTTAACACTTGAAGCCGAGAAGGCTCCTGAGAAATAAGCTTGCAACGTGAGGTATCAATGTTTCACAACCCAACACATATTGCGTTTAACACATGAAAGCCCCTAGTGAATCGTATTCGGTGGACCCCCTTCAGTTGGAAATAAACAAACTGTATCCAAGGCCGTCCAATGCATGAGAGCACAAGTAATCAATGGCACAATGACAATTTATGCCAAAGACATATGATGAGTCATTTCCGCTATAGATATATAATAGCAGAGAGCAGGACGAAAGTTCAATATCAGTACATCGGATTGGCCAGTAGAGAATTCGTGAAGGCAAACATATTACGAAATAGAAATATCACAAATCAGGTCAAAGTGAAAATATTAGTAAAGAAACAGTCCGGTAATATAATTGGATGTATCCTGTTATCCATGCATACCCAAGTACGCTTAATGTTCTTTTGGCGATTTAAATTATAATTTTTTTTATTAGGTAACTGATTCACATTTCGAATGTAGGATAATAATGTTTGTCCTGTCTCAATGTGAAGCATATCTGCCCAGATTATTGGAATATTTGGAGTGACACTTTTCAGTTGAAACATGTTAATTTGATCATCCCTACTCAAATTAACCCGTATTGAAAGAACCTGTGTATCTGCTGTATACCATTGGCTATATTTCCCATTTGGTTGGGTTTGTGTGCATGGTTTCTAATGCCCGAGGACGAGTCGCCATTATTGGGAATGTTCGGCATACTATGAGACGTATGATGTGGAGTCAGGATATTCTGAGATTGGATGTATGTGGATTGAAAGATATCTCGTTCAAAACACGTATATGCATAGACCATAGGTTCTTGATACTTTTCTATTTATCATTGGACCATTGTCAGTCATTGGCAAAAACACAAATAATCAAAACTCAGATAACTATATGTTCCATATTCTTAAGGCACCGTTTCCAATTATCGTTCGCGAATGAATCGTTTATTTCGTCAAATTTTCTCGAAGTCGCGATTTTCCAAGGCGCGAGGGAATGGGTTTTTTTCTTCAAAATAAACGGTTCATTCGCGATCGCTGTTCGAATGGTTTTTTTTTTCTGCTGGCAATCGTTTTTCAATCGAGAAAATTTTCTCGAATAAAAAGCGATATCGCGATTGAATGGTTTTTTAATCGAGAAAATATAAGCGATTGAAAAAAAACGATTGAGGATTATAGCCGAAAGTAGTACAGCAAGGTTCAGCCTGACTGACCCGCATACACGTTCGAGTTTATATATCATAAACACTTCAGTCAAACTATAAGCTCTATCATTTTTTCTTCTTCTTTTTCCATTCTTCTTTGCCTTGTGTTAAACTATAGCGTGTTTCAGTTCAGTTGACGGTTATATAGATACGATGGGGACATTGAAAGAAATTGAAAAATATATATATATATATATATATATATATATATATATATAAATATACATAGGAATAATGGTGAACGATATATACATATAATTATAACTTCATATTTACATATATTGTTTACGGGACACAGGCCCGGATATAGTCAGATTGAGTCATTTGTACTTGCAATTTCGTCTATTATTTTGAGTATTTCTGTGTTTTAAAGCTGGTATTATTTCAGATTTCTTGTGTAGTATTTTTCGTGAACGTTTTTGGCATCTGTGCGTGCTGAAATTTTGAGTTCGTAATGTTTGTACCTGTTTTAACGCATTAGTTTACCGAGTTTTTGAATTGAATACTTAGAATTTTGTTTGATCGTCGCTATATAGCTGAAATATTGCTGAATGCGACGTTAAACCTTAATTCTCTCTCTCTCTCTCTCTCTCTCTCTCTCTCTCTCTCTTGAGTTGATTCGTCAGATTTTCGCTGTTCGTGTAGTTTTTTGCCCAAAGATCACCATTTTCCTTGGCGGTGTAGTGAATATAACATAGTCATACGGGGCTTTTGAGTCTTCGAAAGCACTTAATTATTAATATATAGCGCGGGCTATTTGTAAAACTTTTCACAACTGTCATTATTTTTTTGCTTGTTTGTTTGGTTGTGTGAATTAATCTTTTCTGGAGCTCCCTGGGTGGGAGTTTTGTTGTGCGACTCCCTAAGTGGGAGTCTATAAGTGCAAAACCCCACAGTTGCCTGGCTTGTAGGATATTTGATGGTAGATGAATACGTATATTTTCAATAAATTATGAAAATTAATAAATACAAAGGGAAAATATATAAGGGAAAAGCGGTTTGCTTGGCAAGATGATCAAGGTCTCGCCTTTGGCTAAAAAGGAAACCTTGACGATTCGGAGATGTGTTTCAAAAGGCCTGTATAATTCAGGTCACGTGACTTGGTTGCTGAGGCAGCAAACAACGCCCCTCACCGTGTATGATACTATATGAGAAATGATTGCATTAATATACAAATATGAATATAAAACGTCTTTCTCTGTCCGACAGGTTTTCAAATCCCACATTTAAATCTTCAGTTTTGCGAAAAAAGAACACGAAATTTTTAACCGATGATCGTACTCGGACGACAACTTTTTCTCTCTTGCCAGCTTGGTTAATCCAGTATGAGATGAAATTATATAATATCCAGGTGGTTTCTGGCTTGAGCTTCCCTTTGGAATCAATCATAGTTCATTTATCAAAATGTAAAATTAAAATAAAAAAGTATTGTACATATGCGAATCCAACCGTTATATGCGATTCAATCACCATTGTGATATGTATTTAATATACATATGAAATCATTGCCGCGAATATTCTTATAATCAATAAAATTAACTTGATGGTGATTTTGTGAACTTATTCACATCTCAATAGTTTAAAAACTGTACCAAAACATGAATGGATACCCTTTCCTAATATATGGTTTACCATAACAAAATATACATATTTAATCACATCATTTTTCACCTTAATTAACCTAGAAATTCTCGGCTGGAGGGCTAAGCTGTTCTGAGTTATCGCCATGCGCCCATTCACACCTTTATAAAGTCTGTGCCATAATCATTCTGATAATGCAATCAACGACGAACTCAAATCCACTTATGACCTATACCCGGTATTTACAAAAACAAGATTTGCGACTATCATCCTGTATTGTTTATACCAAGTTGCATGAATATATGAGGAAATTGTCGGACGTATGAAGGGAATGACTGAACATTAACACATTTCGGCTCGCACGATTATTAAATAAACATGTAATTTTGTCATTTACGCTTCGCCAGAGTAAATCTGACCGCGGACGTCACAGGAAACATGGTACAGGTATGTGTATAGATATTTCCAGCATACGCCCTACTTGGGCTTGTAGGAGACTATAGATCGTGAATCATATATATTATTCGGTTATCTTACGCATTTATACAGTATAGTATAGTATAGTATAGTAATATAGGTTTTTCCATAGACAATTCCGCAATCAACATTACATGTAGTTCCCAGTTCGCGGATAGAGCGGCGTACGACGGCAACACGGCCTATGTGTCAGATATCACTCCGCCTCACGATTCTCTCGCACCTTGAAAAAAACGATTCTCTCGCGATTGAAGATTCGCGATCAAGAACGGATCGCGCATGGGTAAACGATTCAAAAACGATATCGCGAGAGAATGGGTTTTTTCAGAAAAGGTTCAATCGTTTTTTCTCATTTTTTTTCTCGATATCCTCGCGACTGATTCGCGAATGATCGTTTTTCAATCGAGAAAATTGAAGAAAAATCGCGACTGAAGAAAAAACGAATAATGGAAACGATCCCTAATGTCCTATTGTTCTCCACACTAGAAAACAAACTTATAAGCAATGTAGATACAGGTCTAATGAACTGGTTTCATGCATACACTACACTGAGTACGGTGTTTCCCTTGAGATTTCCCTTTCCAGATCCAGGGTAAACGTGTTCGCGTTAAAATATGGACGTACCTAAACCGGACCATAGATTAGTCATTGGAATCTCTGAGGTAGAATCGTCAATGTTCTTCACCGGATCAAGCAGGACCACAGGATGGAACTACTGGGCTAGTCCTACATATAATGGATGTCAACCATTGGTTGAACCCTGCTCACTGTATTTTGAATTCTTGTAATGTCATAGCCATTCCCATTATTCTACAACATAATATAATGAGTACTGATATTGACTTGAAATATACCCACATGACGATGAATCCTCGTTTTCTTATCTTACTGTTATGATCATTACCATTGCTGGTCAGAATGGCTCCTGGTATGCATTTACTTTCGTTTCGATATATACCACGTGATTTCGGAATGCCAAAAGAGCCATAGATCATGAATCTTGCCTCACTGAGTTGGCGCGAAATGCTGAATTTGTTTATGGTTGGTGGCCATTTTGTTTTCCCACTATCGATGTTTATCTACTGCACGATTGTCTGAAAAATTGATTTGTTGAATATGGTATAACTATGGATAAAAAAATCGAGATACCTACTGTTGCAGGTTCAGTCGTATGTTTTAATAATAAGTACAGCATTGCATAGAACTAAAGCCCTGTGAAAGTCAATGTCTGTTATGAGGACATTATGACGTCTTGATGATGTCAAGCCTCGAAACGCCTGGTAATTATGCTGGTCATACATTTCGACAGACCAATAAGGCAGTTTCCATCGATATATTGTTTGTTATAGCAGTCGTTAGAGTTGCTCAACCGGTGAGCATTTGCTGGATCAATTTAACTGTTTTACTGAGTTCCAAACACCTGTCACCTAGCTGTGGCAGAGTGTAATTTATAAAGTAGTTACATTATGATGACTGGAATTTTTTCCTCATATTCTCTTGGTGATAGGAATCTTGAGAATATTCATTTTATATATATATTTAAGACAAAAGGTGGTGGCTTTGTGAAAAGGATTCTCTCCTGTTTGCAGACGCTTAACACTTTTAAGCCTTATTTGAGCCTATCCATCAAAGCTGTCCTAAGTTAGTGTAATGTGTCATTTTACAATTCAAATGGCTTCAGAGAGTACGGATTACTCAACGTTGTATATCATGTTTTAGGCTGACGTCTATCTTGATGAACTGAACAAACGTCTTTCCCACTGAGAGTAATTAGGGCTAGATGTTTCACTGATTTCCTTGTCAGTCAGCTTTTGTCAAATTTAAGGAGCTCAACCAGTCAAATCCGCCAGTATGATGAGTTGGATGGTCTTTCTACCCTATCAATTTCTGTCAGGTGTGGATTAGATTACATCCTAGTGATGAAAATATCACCCCAGAGAGACAGTCTGGGGGCAATGACTATCTCCTCAAGAAGTAACTGTCAAAACAGAATCGCCTTCGTGCGGAAAGAAAGGCCTTAATTCCACGACAGAGGCCATTTCATCTATCAAACCAACCAAAGAAACGAAACGTGATTTATAGGCCCTCACACTGCAAATGTACTTGTTTAACTCCAGTAAGAGGCAGACGAGATCATCAGCTAACTGGAAATCAAGGTGTTTTCTGATGTGCAAAAGTTCAAACTTCAATCATCAATATCGCCATTATACATAAGACAGATCCAATGTTCACTTTCACTACAATCGACTTCGTAACTTGACTTGTATAAAATATGAGCAATTTACAGTTCTGGTGAATAGTGTTTCTTTAGTAACGTCTTAAGTTCTTGAAGCAGGATTTTTTGAAGAAAAATGGCGAAAACATCACTTTTCTGGAACCCTCTCTGGCCGCCATTTGAAATTTTTCTATGATCTTCTGCTCAGAGATTATTCAAATATGCTCAAAATGATCATAATATGATAAACTACAAGCTCTTTAATTTTTGTCGTTTCAATGATAGAGTAGAAAGTTTGACAGGGGGCGTAATGACTCTCTCTGACGTGGTAGAGTTAAGAGTACAAGAAATATTGGTGCCCTGCTGAGTGTATTTGAGGGGATTGGATACCAACAAAGTCTATTCAAATTAAATAGTCGAGTGTACATCTTGTGAAAAACCATCTGGGTTGTGCATGATGACTGTTATTTGTTCATGATGTTTATAATAGATTGAGATTAAAATATGTGTTAGGCAAGTTTCATATACCGAATGTCGGCAGTCAATAGAAAAAAGGACATCACCAGAAACATAACTTGTTGCATATTCTGCACACCCTGTGCAGATGTAATGTGACTTGTTCATCAGTGCCTCAGTAGATTCCGATTAGTGCGTCTATTACTTATTTATAATCTTTTTTCTTTAATTTAATGATTTTAAACTTCAATAGTATAACGGATAACATTAGCATAAGTGGTGATTATCTTTAGTTATGCAGTTATGCCATGCATAGAACAAACTTGCCAAGTTGTACGTTTTCATCGTTATACGTGTGGAGAAATAAAGTTTTGCGTACAGAACGGATGAATGCAAAAATGAAGGAAATCCACTGCTCAATTTGTATACACGTCTTGTATGGAACTTATACAAGGATCTGAATAAAGTTATAATGTAAACTGTTTGCAATTAAAAGATTTAAATAATCTGGGGAAAGCAGGAAACATCAAAACTAAATATATACAGCAAATTTTCATATTTGTGTTTGGACCGACCAATGCATCGTGTATAAAAATTAAGAACTACTCAATGTCTCGTCGATTTAACGACAAGAGAAACGAGTATAGTTCACAGTTTCCACTTCAATGGGCGAAATAAATATTTTTTGTACAGTAATATAATGGTGCATGTTTTCCTCATCAAATAGCATTTGCTAGATCTTGTGACAAATATCACGGATTTTATCAACAGCGCAGACCATCATCGGAAACACCAGATAGAAAGGTCATTATATGAAGCGCATTATGCTTGGATTTCATTAATACTAGTCTCGTATAAGTCCGGTATCTGGAATATGGACGTGAACATTCCTTACATAAGTCGGTTAGATACGGAATGTCACAGCTAATGCTTGTGTACTTAGAATTTTGAGTTACATTGTTTTCTCATTAGCCCAAAGTAACCCATTGAAGGCTCTGGGGAATGGCGAGCCGAATCAGTAGGGTTATATTGTACCATTAGCATACTCGTAGTCCGCGATTATCGATTGCCATTCCAGCCATGTATTTAATTCCCTAAATTGGTCAGTCAAGGCAGGTATCAGTTCCGTATGGCGCGGAGTTCATTTATCAAGAATGGCTCGAGCATAGTTTTGTAATGTAAGAACATTCGCTGTGGCATTTAACGTTGACACCTTGGAACGGTCATGAGAGAAATATGCTTATCCGGGATATGTACCTTTATCTACTCGTTTATCAAAGATAATATTTTCTATACTATGTGATCAATATTTTTTCACATGGTTGTGAAGAGATGCTGGCCGGTCGAATTTCAAATGGATCCATATGAATGATTACAAGCGTCTAGTCCGTCATTCATAATCCAGCCGTCGTCCATTAGAGAATATCCGCGTCCATAATCCAAAGACCTATTCCATTTCCATATAACAGTATTAGCACCAAATTCAAAAAGACAAAAGTATACATAAACATAGGCTTGTTTCCTGCAAGAGAGAAGCGGTCAACAATTTTCAATGATGCCGGCAAGACATCATGATGTTCCAAAATATCAAATCCGTATCGCTGATCAGTATTCTTAATCCATAATATTCGTTATAGAGTCGTCATCTAAAAATGATGTACCTCAGCCACGCTTTGATTGTGACTGTTCATATGAGTACCATGAGGATCTTGAAGTACATGGGCTCATACGGCCCCTAGCCCCGGGTTAAGCGGAATTAGACACATGTTACGAAACGTAGCGCCATAGATCTTGCACGCTACGTTCGTATTTTGCTATCAGCATGCGATATGTATCGCCAAATTTGAGAAACTTTGAGTGGAGGCGTATCTCAACACGCTCTATGTATCTCAACACGCTCCATGTATCTCAACACGCTCGTCGAATTGCCTGTAACAGCTGGTCGTTCTTTCCCTTAGCTGGGGTTCATTCTAGGCGTCTAATCCAACATTCAATATCCAGCCGTCGTCCACAAAATCATTTTTTCCGACAATAATCGACCGTTTTCATGGGAAAGTGAGCATCAATTTCAAATATGCATGAAATGAAACTTTAAAAAAACAGGATGTTTTCTGCAAGAGGTAAGCGGTCAATTTGCCCAGAAGATGAGGAAACGGATATAAATTCGCCATAAATAAAAAGAGGTATGAAATCCCGGTGCCCAATTTTCTGATTTTATCGGAGGATGTCTGGTTCACAAAAGATGCTAATTTCCCAGAACTTTTCGAAGTACAGAAAGCAATTTTAAGAAGTAGACCATGCTGGAACATTGACTCTTTACCCGAGTTGCGTGGGTCATCCCGACTCCCAAGCCAAGATAAGCTTACACACGCATATCCCAATCCGAGCATTTTAACTGTTAAATTATTTGTAATTATCATACAAAGGAAGGATGCTAAATGTACAAGTACTATGTGCTCATAGTGAACATTTCTTTAGAGAATACAAAATTACAGCAAAACACATTTGACTTCTTTTCATTCTCAGGTGAAGCATTCCAGTCTTTGCCTTCAATTCAGATTTCGTATACCATTGTGAATGAAACATTTCCAACATTCTTCACTTCAACGAAAGAACATTCTTTAAAGGTAATGTATTGACAGTATTTATTCCAGTCCATAAGAACAAAATAAACTGATATCATCAACATTTGACGTATAGTAGTACATCGACAGTATTAAACACTTTAAAATTAGAAAAGTTTCACGGTATCCGATATGTTTATAGTAAGAAAATTGTATCTAGTGAAATCGAATATCGCGTATCGTGGTTGATTAAGCAGGTTTCTCACCGATGTCAAACATTCCACAAGTTGATTTGTCAAGTCATTCTCTTCAAATTGTTGAGTAGACTAGATCTAACTGCTTAAAGTAATTGGAAATCTGATCAAAATAATGTTGATCTCAACTCTTAACTCCAAGTGATTGAAGAGATATTGAAGTTTCAAAATTGAAGAAGCAATTACTCAAATGAGTCCAAGATCTCTAGATTCGGCAATATACAATCTATAAATTGAATTTCAATTTTTATTTCACCGAGAGAAAGTTAGAATTCTTAATTTCTAAATTCAGCAGTACAAGATAATGACGATTTACATTCCAAATGTGGAGAGGTGGTTGCAAGATATTAATTAAGCCAGTCCTGGATGTTAAGGTCGATCGGTGTACTAAATAGTATTGCTCGAACACGATTGAAAGCTCTGGTTAAACTTCAAGATGTCTGACTATAACTGAAACAGTGTTTTACTTTTATGCTCAGCTGTCGTATGAGTGGGCATCATCTGGTTTTGCTGCGGGAGATTTTGGGGTATCATCTGCTGCTGATGGGGCATCTGTTGTTGATGGGACTGATGGCCAGTCTGTTGAGTTTGTGACAAGGGGAATCGTGAAGTAAATTAACAGTTATTACACTCAAATAAATGTAATTCGAAATCAAACAAAAATAACGGACTTCGTGACGTCATCTGGAGTATAGAGGCTATCATGGGCTGGAAGGAGACAGAACATCCCGCCTCCAAACATGAGAAACGACTGTATGCTGGGATATAACACGCCATCTTGCGCCGGAGTATCAGCTCAGTGGACAGGTTGATGTAAGTGTAAGTTAACAGAACAACGAGCTGGACTACATGTACCTTAAACATTGCCTTTGAGTCTCATGTAATATTGAAATTGCGGTGTCAAATGGTGCCGCGAATAATGTGTCTTTCCCTACATGCAAAAGTATATTTGAGCCAGGGAAGCAAATTAGCCGCGCTGGATTATGAGACGATAATCAATCACAGTTGCTAAACTGTTGGCTTATTTTGTTTTTTGTTGATAAATTGGCTGTCCGGGAATTCATTCCTGTAACCAGATAAGGAGAGGGATATAAACAAGATTACAAGTGTCTGGTCCGTCATTCATAATTTGAGAAACTTTGAGTGGAGGCGCTTGGTGGTGTAGCCCTGTTTTATAAGTTTCTGCAACAATGTTTTGCGACGTTGATTAAAATCGTCACATTTAACACAAGATCTAGCAAATGCTACTAGGCGTGATATGTATACGCCATATGCAGGTCCCACTGGAATATTACTGTCCAGAAAGGGGTAGTTTACGATGTCGAAGTTGTAATCATCTCTTTTGTCATACAGTCGACGAGAGAGAAGGCCCGCTTCATTGTTATAGAGATATAGGTCTAAGTATGATGTGCCTGTAGGGTTATCTGTAGTTTCCTTCAAATCCAGTGAAGGTGGATATATATCATTCACTGCGTCATTTATATAGCGATTATCCACAGCGAGAAGATCGTCTATATACCGTTTGGTGAATGAGAAGGAACGGGCTTTGAATGGATCAGTTTTTAAAGCGCCTGCGTATAGTCATATTCATAAGAGAACAGATATAGGTCAGCCAATAGGGGTGCACAATTAGTACCCATTGGAATACCTATATGCTGTTGATATATTGTTGCCAAATTTCACATAGATATTTTAAATGAGAAATTCAAGCAACTCTATAAACAAAGAAACATCCCATGAATGATATCTATTGTGTTTAGTAGAGCTAAAGAATGCTTTATGGCTTCCGACATTAATATATCTACGATCAGTTTTCGTGAACACAGATACTATTAATGAACTTAGACGGGCAATCAGGCCCTGATAAGGGATTGTATTATAGAGAGTCGAGAAATTCCATGTGGATACATGTCTGTGCGGTATGTGACCTTTAACATCAAGTTCTTCCGTAAGATATTTTTTCCGTAAGACAGTTTTTCAATATCCACATACATTCAACGCCAGAGTTTTTAGAAATAGTGGCGCAATACCTTTCCCAAACTACTTTTACCTCCTGAAGGGCCCTCGTCAACAGGGTTGAAAGAAGCTTGGTTGTGCAGCTTCTAGAACCAGCTATGAATCTAGCTTTGTATGGTGATTTATGCATCTTGGGAGTCCAGTATACTTTTGGTATATCGTTATGTTTGGTTGGAAGACAAATACCTCTTTCCCTGAGAAACGTTTTGTGATTGTTAAATAAATGTTCCAGAGTAAATGCAGTTTGAGAGTAAGTAAACATATTTGCTGACGATATGTATACACTCAATTTTTCAACCAGAACCTGGTAACAGTGATATTTACATTGTGAATATTATATTATTTGGAGCTCTGTCTGCTGGGACTATGACGAATTTATTCTGGAGATTTGCTAGAACTTCTTGCGAATTGGGGTTTCTCAGTACCTGTTTTGAGTGGGGAAGGGTACTTCTGTCAATATGGCGATACCAAACAAACTAAACTCACTTCTCTGCCTGGCTGAAGTATCGAAGATACGCCTTTCACTCAGCTACTTGGAGGTATTCGCAATCGTTCTCGCGTACGTTCTCATTATTTCTTCAAATATGATCATGAAGACATTCATATTTGCGTTTTATCTAATGCTATCAGAGCGTAATTCGAAAATCGACAGTAAGCCATTAAACATTACCAGATCAACATTGCCTATATTCTCGTGACCGTTCAGCATCGCTGGAGGCATGAAAATTCAAACTGAAATGATACCCCGAGCGGTACATGTCCCCCGCTGTCGATATCATATATATTTTTTGAAATGATACATAGATTGATGGGAAATTTTGTAGGAGTATTGGGTGTTTAAAATATTTGTTATATTATCTAAGAGTTTAAAATAGTTGTTTCGAAATACGTGACCGGTTATTTCCGAATAGTATGAAATCTGGAAAATAGGGACTGTGTGATATGTGTAGATCATGTTACTGGATCACTCAGTAAGAATGGCAATTATAAGGTGAAATATAATGGTAATACATTTGTCTTGAAAGAAGGTCCATCAGTTATTGTATTTTTGTCCATCAATGTATTTCGAAATCAAAACAATAACGGACTTCGAGTTTTGCAAATTCGTGACGTCACCTCGAGTAACGAGACTGTCCTGGGCTGGAATGAGACAGAATCTCCAGCTTGCGCCTGCGTATCAGCTCAATGGGCAGGCTGATGCAGTGTTAAGTTAACAGAAAAACGAGCTGGACTACATTAAACATTGCATTTGAGTCTCACGCAATATTGAAATTGCGGTGTCAAATGGTGCCGCGACAAATGTGTCTTTCCCCATAGGAAAAAGTATATTTGAGCCAGGGAAGCAAATTAACCGTGCTGGAGTAGGAGACGATAATCAATCACAGTTGCTAAATTGTTGGCTTATTTTGTTTGCTGTTGACAAATTGGCTGTCCGGGAATTCATTCCTGTAACCAGATAAGGAGAGAGATAAACAAGAGACCAGACAAACTAAACTCACTTCTCTGCCTGGCTGAAGTATCGAAGATACGCCTTCCACTCAGCTATTTTGAGGTATTCGCAATCGTTCTCGCGTACGTTCTCATTATTTCTCCAAATATGATCATGAAGGCATTCGTATTCGCATTTTACCTAGTGCTTATAGATATCAGAGCGAATTCGAAAATCGACAGGAAGACTGAAACATTACAACATCAACATGGTCTATATTCTGGCGATCGTTCAGCATTCATATCGGTGTAGGCATTAAAATTCGAACTGCAATGATACCCCGAGTGATACATGTCCCCCGCTGTCGATATTGTTTAAAATGGTACATTGATTGATGAACAATTTTGTATAAGCATTGGGTATTTAAATATTTGCTATGTTATCTCAGAGTTGAAAATAATTCTTTCGAAATACGTGACCGATTATTTCCGAAATGTGAACAGTATGAAATCCGGGTAATAATGACTGTGTGATATGTGTAGAACATGTCACTGGATCAGTCAGTGAGAATGACACTTAGAAGGTGGAATACAATGATAATACATACAAGGTCCATCAGTTATTGTATTGCTGAAATTTCTGAAAAGAGAACTGCAAATATGGTGACATTTGCTGCAAATAAATTTGGAGACGGTGGGGGTCATTGGTTTTTTTTGCTTGCAAGATGCAAAGTGTGTATAAACTGATTTGACCACTTTATCAAAAAATAAATAAAATAAAAACACTGCATTTGAGGTCAAGGCCACGGTGGCCATATTGGATAGGCGAAACACAATCTCATACATCGTCTTACTGATACAAACCACTGGGCATGTTTGATCTCGGTCAGTGAAATCGTTCTTGAGTTATGCCAGTGACAAGCTTACTTAGAATGGCCATCGTCCCCCTTACATCAAATAGTCCGTGAGCTACAAGGGGTCACGTTGCACCCCCCCCCCCCACTACAGACCGAAACTATGTTTTTATGTGCTTCAGGACATGTCAAATAAGAAACAACTTGTTAACAGTCGATAGACTGGGACTCACTACCCCTTTAATCACTTTGAAATTATTCCTGTGTTAAAAAGTACAATTTTGGTGAAAATAGGGGGTAGGGTTACAAAAATAGTCTTATCTTCCATAATTATTATTCAATTTTTATAATGTTGGCCACATATTATTCAGCATTGATTGCTGGATCGAATATTTACAAGATACTATCACTATTTGATGGGTATGGCGTCACACAGGGACCATACATACAACAGTAGAAGTAGTAACGCAAGCGGGCGTTTTGGGGGCGCGTGAGGGTGTGCTTGAGCGATTGAGGGACTATTCTTGGTCCGAATGCGTCGTGTGAGGTGTCAAAGTGAAGCCCTTGGTATGTAGACCACGACTTGAGGGATCTCCACATGATCTGTGACGTTATTGGTGACGTCATCAGTAGGAGTAGTAGCCAAAGTAGCCATTTTGAGGGAGTGAAGGAAGATTTTTGGGGTAGGGACGTGTATCGTGTGTGGTGTCATCTTGTAACTCTCTGCATGTAGACAACGAATGGTATGGTTTTTGCTGGAAGTAGCATCGTGCTACTCATACGCAGTTGAGCAGTAGTAACAAAAGGTGTCATTTTGGGCGTGGGCAATGACATGTTTGGACAATCAAGGAACCCATGTTTGATCCAAATGGACAGGTTGGGGTATCCTAGTGAAGCTTTCGTGGGATAGACAGACAGGCATATTTTTTTATTGAAATTCAGGCTAATGTACGCATGCGCAGTTGGGGTGTAGTAAGTAAAGTGGTCATTCTGGAGGTGCGCAGGGGTATATCTGAGAGATTGAGGTCCTATATCTCATCCAAAGATGGAGTGTAGGGTGTCATCTTGAAGCTCTCGTGGTGTAGACCACGACTTGAGAGATTTCTATGTCATCTGTGACGTCATTGGTGACGACATCAGTACGAGTGGTAAAGAAAGCGTCCATTTTAGGGGTGCGTAGTGGTGTGTTTGAGAGACTGAGGGACCATTCTTGGTCCGAATGGGACGTGTGGGGTATGATATCGAAGCTTTCGTGGAACAGCGTCCGACTGGTTCTGTATGTCATAGAAGTAGGGGATATGGCTAGCATGCGCAGACAGCAAATAGTGGAAAAGGGGCACTTGAATGAGATTTTAGACTCGAGGTGGACCATTCGTGGTCCGAATGGTTTGTGTGGGGTTTCGTAGTGAAGGCTCGTGTGATAGCGTCGGATTGGACTGGTATTATCGCACGCATCCTGGTGTACCATATGCGCTACAGGCTACAATGTACAGGGTGCACCACAGGTACGTGCGCGTGCCTGCATTGACATCATCTCCAAGACCTCCAAGCTCCGACCCCAAGAGCTCCGACTTCAAGAGCTACGAGATCCAAGTTCTCAACCGACCCATCTCACAGCTTCGAGCTCTGTAGTTTCTCAAATGGCGGCTTCTGATTGGATAAGAGCTTCTATATTACTGTCAGACTGCACATTTGCAGAACGATGATACTAGGCTACACACCAGTCCAATCCGACACTGCCCTACGAACCCTTCGCTACGAAACCCCACCCCATAGTTTCGGTCTGTAGTGTGGGGGGGGGGGGGGTGCAAGGTGACCCCTTGTAGCTCACGGACTAAAACCACTGCTCAAGTTTGATAGTTTTTAGGTTAATTCAGTTATTTAACATTGTTGAATATAGGTAAAATATTAACTGACATATTAATCCTCTAATGTCAACGTGTTTTACTTGATTAATCAATCCTGTGAGATTATGTCTGCGTTATTAAGTCCACGCAAGCGATTGAACTTTTGCAGTGACTACTATACCTCTACGAAGCTCACTATCCACTTATTATCTCCAACGGACCACCGTCGGGGGTATATAATAGCTGTGTTTGTTGGAGAGTAATTGTGTCTGTGTGACGTTCCCAGCTTTCTATCTAAAAAAAATGGAAGTAGAAAGATGGAAAGTCCGACCCTGCTCCTGTATTCTAGGTTTCAATCTCGCAAATTGTATGTAGAAAGACAGAAATCTTGCACCGCTCCCATACTGCTTTTCATCTGGCAAAATCGAGAACAGAAAGATGGAAAATCGATATTGATTTCGTATTCCAATTTTTCATCTCGCTAAAAAAGTTTACATCGCAAACTCTACATCGCTTCCATTTTTTATTCCGCTATGTCGATTAAATTGATGTCATACCATCCCGTTCTTTCTAATATTCAGCATTAGCACTTGCGACATGCGGCTTTATTTTGGATCTGATACGGTACAGTCCATTAGAGAAGAATATTGACTGAAAACTAAACATTATTTCCATAAAATGTGTATCGTGGAGATTGGAAGGAATGGGGCTAGTTGTAACAAAATTTCGCTGTGGTATTGCTATATGACAAATAGATTTCGGAATACAAAACCTGGAAGCGATGTCGCGCTTTCCAACATTGTATTCTCAATTTTTCAACATGGAAACCAGGAATACGAGAACGGTGCGAGTTTTCCATCTTTCTACTTTCAACTTTGCGAGATGGACAGCTGGAATAGGAGCTTGAGTGGTGTCGAGGTTCCCATCCTTGTACTTTCATTTTCAGCTGAAAACTGGCATACGGGAGCGGTGTTGAGCTTTTCCATCTTTGTACTTTTAATTTTGCGAGATGGAAAACGGAATTGTCGATTGCTAGATGGACCATGGTCGAAGTGATTTATAGTATCAGAACGGAAACTAGAATTACACATCGGAATGAATACACTTAATGTTCCGTCTTTGGTCAAGCAAAATAGCCCTAATCGCCTTTAGGCACATAGACTCATATTTGTAGGCGTCCCTTCCCTTCTTCGTATCGGAACGGCAGAGGCACATGTATGTCAGCTATATCAGCATGTTATTTCAGTAACATTCGAACTCCAGATGATCTATTATGGGTGCCAAAAATCAAAATTCCCACACCTAAATGTGTACATGGTAAGGGTGATACCATTAACAAATTTTATTATGCGATTAGTGCTTAACTGAAACCACTATACAAGTAGATATCGTGTTACCGAGAAGAAGATGGATGATGCGGAAAGGAATAAGAATGTATTTAAATATTTCGTCCAGATTGTGCTCCATATTAATCAATCGTTCATGTGTCAATTTGTCCGGTAATTGCAATTTTTGCTGAAAACTAAAAACAACTGTTTGCATGGCACATTGTTTTTTCAACATCTGGTGATAATATTTAGGAGATCGAAGTTTAACAGTGTACGCGGAATTGGTGAGAACCTGTATCTCGAAGTGTACTCTTCAGTCATACATCCCGGCCATCATTTCTAAGATCATATCACTATCTTTTTGCACGGACGCATTCATGCAAGATTTTTAGGTTCATATCACTAGCCAGTGGCACGGAAGCATTCACGCACGACTTCGTTAATGAAATAACTAATACCTTTACGTACTGTGATAATTAAGTAACGATAATTGTCCCGAACTGGAACACAACTGTCATGAGTCACCGAATGATTTCGTGCGCTCACCGATGACCTTGCGATTATAACACTTCAGTTACACCGTGGCTGTCTTCTGACTCTAATATTTAAAGTCTTAATCACTTAGGGGTCAGGTCCAGTTAATCGGGGCACTTTCTCGAATTACAAGCGTCTGGTCCGTCATTCATAATTCAGCCGTCGTCCATTAGAGAATATCCGCGTCCATAATCCAAAGACCTATTCCATATAACAGTATTAGCACCAAATTCAAAAAGACAATCATAGTATACATAAACATAGGCTTGTTTCCTGCAAGAGAGAAACGGTCAACAGTTTTCAATGATGCCGGCAAGACATCATGATGTTCCAAAAATATCAAATCTGTATCGCTGATCAGTATTCTTAATCCCTAATATTCGTTGTAAAGTCGTCATCTAAAGAATGATGTATCTGTCACGCTTTGATTGTGGCTGTTCATATGAGTACCATGAGGATCTTGAAGTACATGGGTTCATACGGCCCCTAGCCGCGGGTTAAGCGGAATTAGACACAAGATACGAAACGTAACGCCATAGATCTTGCACGCTACGCTCGTATTTTGCTATCCGCATGCGATATGTATCGCCAAATTTGGGAAACTTTGAGTGGAGGCGCTTGGTGGTGTAGCCCTGTTTTATAAGTTTCTGCAAAAATGTTTGTGACGTTGATTAAAATCGTCACATTTAGCACAGGATCTAGCAAATGCTACTAGGCGTGATATGTATACGCCATATGCAGGTCCCACTGGAATATTACTGGCCAGAAAGGGATAGTTTACGATGTAGAAATTGTAATCATCTCTTTTGTCATACAATCGACGAGAGAGAAGGCCTGCTTCATTTCTATAGAGATATAGGTCTGAATACGATGTGCCTGTAGGGTTATCTGTAGTTTCCTTCAAATCCAGTGAAGGTGGATATATACCTTTCACTGCCATTTATATAGCGATTATCCACAGCGAGAAGATCGTCTATATAGCGTTTGGTGAATGAGAAGAAACGGGCTTTGAATGGATCGGTTTTTGAAAGCGCCTGCATATAGTCATATTCATAAGAGAACAGATATAGGTCAACCAATAGGGGTGCACAATTAGTACCCATTGGAATACCTATATGCTGTTGATATATTGTGTTGCCAAATTTCACATAGATATTTTTAATGAGAAATTCAAGCAACTCTATAAACAAAGAAACATCCCATGAATGATATCTCCTGTATGTAGTGGAGCTAAATAATGCTTTATCGCTTCCGACATTAATATATCTACGATCAGTTTTCTTGAACACAGATACTATTAATGAACTTACACGATCAATAAGGCCATGATGAGGGATTGTGGTATAGAGAGTCGAGAAACCCCATGTGAATACATGTCTATACGGTATGCGACCTTTAGCATCAAGTTCTTCCGTAAGACATTTTGAGTTTTTCAATATCCACATACATTCAACGCCAGAGTTTTTAGAAATAGTGGCGCAATACCTTTCCCAAAATGCTTTTACCTCCTGAAGGGCCCTCGTCAACAGGGTTGAAAGAAGCTTGGTTGTGCAGCTTCTGGAACCAGCTATGAATCTAGCTTTGTATGGTAATTTATGCATTTTGGGAGTCCAGTATACTTTTGGTATATCGTTATGTTTGGTTTCTAGACAAATACTCTTTCCTTGAGAAACGTTTTGTGATTGTTGAATATATCTTCCAGAGTAAATGCAGTTTGAGAGTAAGTAGATGTATTTGATGACGGTATGTTTACACTCCATTCTTCAACCAGCACCTGGTAATAGTTATTATTTACATATGAATATTATATTATTTGGAGCTTTGTCTGCTGGGACTATGACGAATTTACTCTGGAGATTTGCTAGAACTTCTTGCGAATTGGGGCTTCTCAGTACTTGTTTTGCTTGGGGAAGGGTACTTCTGTCAATATGGTCCTCTCGATCGAAATCTTTCTAGACAGAAACGGGAAGGGCAGAACAGGGACACCTGCCGATGTCTCCCGGTTGACTCGCGGTTCCATCTCGATCTGAAGGTCTCGGTTTTCGAGATGGATGTAAAATTGATCGGCAATCTCGAAGCGTCAAGTTCGTTTGATAGCTCGTGATGCAAACAGATTGTTGTGTTGGTGTTTTTATATCTTCCATTATCGATGACACCTCCAATGGGAGTCGAATAACCATTGTTGAAGTAAATTACGAATATCAAATGTTTCACTTTCGTTGAACAAATACTTGCTATGATATAACATCTCTCGCGCACTCCAGGTCAAGAAAAAGAACAGGACTCCAGCACCCCAGGAAGCTCGTCGTAAGAGGCCACTAACCTGAGGCAACCTGTTTGCCTCAGGCTGCGACCCTTGTAGGGGAAGGATGGACGTCTGGTGGTTGAGGACTCGTTGTGGTGGACCCAATACACCACTTTAACCCGGACTTCCCCTAGGGGCGGCAGAGCTCGGCCCGGCTCTGTCGATCGGCTTGTCATGCTTAGACCTGGCCTAGTGTTTTGTTTTCATTGATCTCTAGCTCTCTTCTTTACTTATCTCTATATATTCTCTTTACTAGAAATAATTACTTTTTATTAACTAGGTCAGAAGTCAGTGGCTAATGGGTCAATCTGGGGGTACGGGCCGCTGAGTGATGGGTGTCTCCAGCCTCATTGACTGGTCTGAACCACCTTGGCGTGTTGCTGGTTGACAATCGCAGCTACCAATGTCTGTACCCTGTGGAGTATAGCACCCCCGTAATCCTTGGAGTATTTTGCTGGAATCTTGACGTCGCCTTGCTTGGCGCTCCGTGGAGGGTGGGGAGCGGTGATGTGGAAGTTTTTTCCTGATGGATGGCTTCTTACCCCCCATGGTTCGTATCGTAAACGTGGTCGTATGGACGACCTAGAATTGTCTGACAATCAGACCTCGAATTTGTCCCGGTGTTCTCTTGACAGCTGGGCCAGATTTGTGGCTTTGGAGGCTGCAACTGAAAATAAGATACCAACTAACCCGTTCACTATATCCAAGGATATCCAAGGAATAGCGAGCAAGGTTAAAGAAGATAGGATCTGGTGCTCTACTAATAAATTGTGTAAAGAAAGCTCAATCCGTTAACTTATTCCAAACTACAACTTTTATTGGTGTTCTTGTAAAGATTTCTCCTCACAGGACACTGAACTATAGTAGAGGCATCGTCCGAGACAAAGACAGGTGCCTGGCTGACCTCTCTGAAGACGAGATACGAACTGAGCTAAACGAGCAAGGCGTGTCTCATGTGAGACGATTTACCATCAAGCGAGGATAGGAGGTCACCAAGACGGATACTTATTGATGACCTTCTTCCAACCATCGCCACCAGAATCAATTAAAGCAGGATTTGTTTACTTCAAGGTGGATTTGTATATTGCAAATGGACTCAGATGTTACAAATGTCAGAAGTTTGGACACGGTTCCAAGTCGTGTAGAGGCAAAGATTTATGTTGCCGCTGTGGTCAGGAAAGTCACAGTGACGACAGCTGTGAATCTGGAGTGAAGTGTTCAAATTGTAAAGGTAGCCACAGGGCTTCTTCCAAAGAATGTCCTGTGTACTCAAATGAGACAACTTATTAAACTAAAGTACGAAAAGACTATCTCGTTCAGAGAAGCTAGAAGCTTGGTTTCAACAGTCAGCCAATCGACTAGCAGAACATATTCTGGTGTTGTTTCGTCGCCTGTTTCTGTCTCGAATTCTGCATGCCAGACTGAACTGACCTGGCTGCAGCTACAAGTCCAACCCCCGTCGTCCAGCGAACATTATCAGTTGTATTCTCAGATGTTCAACCCAAGCCTAGTACATCTGCGCAAACTGATGATCTGCCAACAATTTCAGGTAAATCACAAACAGCCAAGTCAAAAGGAAAAAAAATCGATCGAAACAAAACATCCAAAAACAGGGAAAATGGAAAAATCGAACAAAAATACGCTTAAGAGCCCAGAAAACCGCCCTGGTCCCCTCTGTTCCAAGTGTTTGAACAGCCGGTTCGAGCCTTTGGAGGAGATGGACGCTGACGAAAGTCCACTTCCAACGGACAACCGAGATCGCAGTTTGTCTCCTGACTGATCGACACGACCAAGAACCCCATCAATACTCCTACCTAAATGGCTCCTTTGAGAAATGCGTTTAACATGGCTATCACGACTCTTTGCTTCTTTCTAGGCTTATTCGTGCGTTAGCTGTTCAACTTTTTTCAAAATGGCGCAACTACAAAATATAATTCAGTGGAACTGTAGATGAAGCGGGCCAAACTTAAATGAAGCTCAGTTGTTGGTTCAAGATTATGTTCCTTCGGCTTTCTGCCTCCAAGAAACCTTTCTCAAAGAAGCAGATAAAAATAAATTTGAACTAAGACAATATACTGCTTATCATTCCTGTGCCATATAAGTTAATGGAAGAGCCACTGGTGGATCAGCAATACTTGTTAAAATAGGAGTTCTGCACAGTCCTGTGAAATTGAATACTAAACTGCAGGCTGTAGCAGTCCGGCACACTCTAAATTCTGTTTTCGCTTTATGTTCTATATATATACCTTCTTCCGGTATCCTTTGTCGCAGAGATCTTCAAGATTTGTATGATGGGCCCCTCCCTAAACCATGTTTACTAATGGGAGATTTTAATTGTCGCAGTGTTCTTTGGGATGATGTTCAGAATACCAAAGTAAAAGTCCTTGGGGATTTTATATCGGACAATTCTTTGTGTATTTTTGACGATGGGTCTTGCATATATTTACACCCAGCTACCGGTTCATACTCGGCATTAGATATCTGTCTGCGACCCTACTCTGCTCAATGACTTTGCTTGGTGAGTTCATGATGACCTCTGCGGAAGTGATCCCTTTCCTACTGTACTAAAATGTGTTGATCCGGCTGATGATCCACCTTCATCAAGGTATAATTTTAAAAAAAAGCCGACTGGCTAACTTTTCAATCTCTCTATTTGCTACAACTTAAAACAGAGTCTTTCATTCTTCAGATCATTCTCAAATCAGCTAATTGATATAGTCAACCAAACCGTTTCGAAATCCTCTACAGTTCCACATATTAAAAAGCCATGGTTTAATGACGATTGCAGAGAAGCTAGAAAATGTCGGGAAAAAGCTGAACGTTATTTTCGCCGACATTCTATCGCTCTTAATCTGAAAGATGTGAAGGTTTCTAGAGCTAAAGCTCGTAGAACATTTCATCAAAACAAACGGGAGTCCTGGCGAAATTATGTGTCAAAAATTAATACACATCCAAAGATGGTGGCAGAGTAGCATGTGCTACGGTCTTTGGAACCCAAACTGTGTCGTACCGTTTACCAGGCAACAGCTCTATTTTCACTGCTGAAGCTAAAGCTCTTTTAACAGCCCTGAGTGGCACGATACGCAACAGAGGAAGGAAAGATGTTATATTTTCTGACTCTTTATCTTGCCTTCAAGCTATTGAGAACAGGTCATCAACTCCTCCATTAATTTTGGAAATTCTCGAGTTATATGACCTTTCTGTACGAGAACAAGTTGACATTGTTTTTGTTGGCTGCCTAGCCATGTCGGCATCGCAGGCAATACAAGAGCTGATGCTGAAGCTAAAGCAGGCCTAGACGAAGAGGTCATTCCTCTTGGGGTACCTTTCAGTGATTTTATACCTTCCATTTGTGCCTACATGAAGAAACTGTTTCAATCTATATGGAATACCCAAGTTAACAATGAGCTTTTTGAATTCAAACCAACTATAGGTTTTACTCGTCTTAAGAGTCAGAATCGTATTAGTCGGGTTTTAATTAGACGCTGTAGAATTGGCCACTCGCGACTGACACGAATACTTATTAAATAACGAAGAAGCCCCATGTGCATCCCGTGCCATGAGAAACTCACCATGAAACACATTTTACTCAACTGTATAGATTTTGCAATTGTTAGAAAATCGTTTTATCAAGTAACCACTTTGAAAGATCTTTTTAATCGTGTAAGTGAAGACTCGATTTTAAACTATTTGAAGGCTGTTGATTTGCTACATAAACTGTGATATGTAAGATTTACACACAACTCGCAACCAGGAAGGATGATTGTGGGACAACTTCATGGCCGATCGATACCATTGGAGGTCTGCCGTCCTGGAGTCAGTCCAGCAGTCATCTTGCATAGAAGCTCTGTGTTTTATTATCTATTGATTTTGCAATTGTAAGATCCGTTTTAAATTTTTTAACTGTTATGTGTTTCATATTGGTTTTTAACTTTGAATGTTTGTCGGGTGTTATCGTTTAATATTTGATGTTATTGGATAATTATATTGATCGTCGGTATATGGCTGAAATATATCTGAACGCGACGTTAAATTTAACTCTCTCTCTCTCTCATTCATTCAGATAAAATTGCGCTGCCAAGGAAATTATGTCACCAGATATTTTTGGATAGAATTACATAAAACAATTTAATTTTCATTTTAACTCATTAACTATGCGTTTAAGGATACTGAGCCCTACCTCACACACTTTTACACTCTCTAGAATTTGTCTTTATGCAGCTAAATGTATGCCTCATAGCTATGGTAATGTATATATTTGTTGAAATGGATTCCAAATATATAAATTTGTTGACTGTGAACCTGTAGGGTGTGCAGATATTCGGGTTTCAAAAACATGTTCTCTGACATGACGCTAGTGTTCAATATATTTATATTTTTGTTTTATGGTTGTTAGGGTTTCAAACCCAATTTAGTCGTGGGAAGGAGGGGGGAGGGGGGTCGGTTATGGATGCGGAAATTCCATATGAATGATGGCTGGTTGCTTGATGTCGGATCTCGCACCTATAATTGTTGAGGATTTACAACTATTCCTCTGTACACATATTCATCAACATGATCATTGTGACGCACTACATCAAATTTCGTTCAGATATTATACAGGAAACAAAAACAGATGTATCCTATCGGAAATCTGAAGGATGTTCTACAGGTCTTCCGAAGTGTTCAGAAACAGATTTTGGAAATATCAGCCACTTGTAGGCTAGCAGAATTACAAGCGTCTGGTCCGTCATTCATAATTCAGCCGTCGTCCATTAAAGAATATCCGCGTCCATAATCCAAAGACGTATTCCATAGTAGAGAAGAAAAGCAACTCCGAGTAGGGATGACAATTTCATTCTGTATATTTCGCTATTAGTTATAGCATCTTCAGCAGTGAACAAAGTTACAAACAGCTCTTTACGCGCAGTATATATACAAGGTATAATGTGATCTTAGCCAATACACATATATGAATAGGTAAGCCAGTAATGTCAGTCAGTTTGGACAGATATTAAAATGTCATTTTCAGAAAATTGTTGTAGACATTAAATGTTAGGAGATAGGCAATATACAAATGTCGTGATCACAGGTGATACAATACACAATCTAATCGATGAAAACAATAAACAACAAAGTATGGCGATTACATTGAATATTTCTACATGTCATGAAGTTCGGATAAGGACTGTCATCTTAAGATAATATAGGTATAATTTTATTGGCAATCCACATTAGAATTGATGGGAATCTACAAATGTTGTAACTTGCATGGCAATATACAATTATGAAACGATACACAGTCTAATTTATGAAAAGGAAAATGGTTAATCTATAAATGATATTACCTAAATAATTTTAAATCCTTTGATGCTTTCAAACCTTGGTTTAAAATTGGTTTGTGCCGGCGTATGGCTAAGGATTCTTTGAATAACACTTGAGACCAGTGAGCTGCTATATCAATAATTTGAGTGTTTGATTCTATAAGTGACAACAAAGAGATCGGGTCATCATCAAAAGAGCCATTTGCTAGATCAAACATTTGACGAATGTAACTAAAATTGTCGCACTGGCTTACATGGTTAAACACCTCGGATTTGGAAGAAGCATGTTCTTTCAGGCGCGCAATAAGACATCTGTCTGTTTGCCGATGTACTCTGATTCGCATCCCGGACATGAAAATTTATATATAATAGAGCTTCTATATTTGTTTTCTTTGTCTCCCATAAAACAATGTAATGCGCCCTCCCCAGAGTATATTTTCTGATTTTCTTGAGGCATTGTCGAAATATTCTTTCACCTTCCCGACCAATGTAAGGTAGTCTTATCCATATTTTGGGCATATTTTCATCATTGGTAGGCCTGGTAGCTACTCTCGGTAAGCTGTATTTGTTTTTTAAATTATCCACTAACTTTCTGGCGGTACGCCGGCACAAACCAATTTTAAACCAAGGTTTAAAAGCAATTATTTAGATAATATCATTTATAGATTAACCATTTTCCTTTTCATAAATTAGACTGTGTATCGTTTCATAATTGTATATTGCCATGCAAGTTACAACATTTGTAGATTCCCATCAATTCTAATGTGGATTGCCAAGAAAATTATACCTATATTATCTTAAGATGACAGTCCTTATCTGAACTTCATGACATGTAGAAATATTCAATGTAATCGCCATACTTTGTTGTTTATTGTTTTCATCGATTAGATTGTGTATTGTATCGCCTGTAATCACAACATTTGTGTATTGCTTATCTCCTAACATTTAATGTCTCAACAATTTTCTGAAAATGACATTTTAATATCTGTCCAATCTGACTGACATTACTGGCTTACCTATTCATATATGTGTATTGGCTAAGATCACATTATACCTTGTATATATACTGCGCGTAAAGAGCTGTTTGTAACTTTGTTCACTGCTGAAGATGCTATAACTAATAGCGAAATATACAGAATGAAATTGTCATCCCTACTCGGAGTTGCTTTTCTTCTCTATTATTGGAAAATCATCAGTGGTTCTAATGGATGTATTCCATAGCATTAGCACCAAATTGAAAAAGACAATCATAGTATACATAAACATAGGCTAGTTTCCTGCAAGAGAGAAGCGATCAACAGTTTTCAGTGATTCCAAAAATATCAAATCCGTATCGCTGATCAGTATTCTTAATCTATATGACATTCGTTGTAAAGTCATCATCTAGAGAATGATGTATCTCAGTAATTCGACCACACGATATTTCTGTGTCCGTATTGATCAGCTGCAACAAGGGACGCTTCATTCAGAAATTGTTTGATCGTGGAAGACATACACGGACATATTTTAACAAATATAATGTTTTGTAATTAATATTCGCTTTGCATCTCTAAATCGAAATAAAGAACTCAGAAGCTGACTTCAGATTTCCGAGATAAACACTTGACACGAGTCCGCCAGTTTTCACCGTGCCAACTACTGTAACAGTTCATCTTGGAAGTTTGAAACCACTTCAATTCTATATTTTCCGAACTTATTCTTTTCCCCATCCCAGACAATGTTAAATGATAGAACACTGTTAAATGACAGAATTCCAACTTTGATATCAGACCAATAATTTCCGGATACCACGTTTAATCGCAATACGTCAGTGGTCATCATGACAAACACACAGCCGACCAGTCTGCATTTAATTGAAACAATAAAAAAATAATAGAAGACGGGCGGTGTCTTGACAGATTTTTACATTATTTGTGTACATGCCCAACAGGAGTTATTGGTTTGGCTCACTCAATGGTGGACTGGAATGAGAGAGTACGATTACATTTGTTCCGTCCACACTTGAATTAATTATTTGGTGCCCCGTATACAGTAGATTCAGATAGTCATTATTCTACAAGACGTCGAGTGAACTGGGGGTTAAATCCTCAACAATCAATTTTGATATTTATCACCTCAATCAGATCACACTACTGCTTACTTATCCTGTTTTGTAGAGAGAAATAGGAAAGATTCTTGAAGTGATCAGAATACCGGCGTCGTTTCCAAGTTCACTAACTTAGTAATCCAACGCATTAAAACATACACACATTAAAACTTATGTAACAGCCCGATTTCCTAAATAACCCAAGATGCAATCCTCCATCACCCGACTAAAAAGATCTTCCAAAGTAGTCGCTCGATAAAAAGCATCTCTTACAATCTTAAAATCTATGCATTCGATAAGAATATGTTTCACCGTGAGATCATCATGGCATGGAACACACCTTGGGACTGGCTCTTTTCTTAGTAAGTGTTCGTGAGTTAATCGCGTCTGGCCGATTCTACATCGTCTGATCATGGTTTGATCGAAACGTTTCCGGCTGTTCAGATGAGTATAACCTGCAGTTTTTTCGAACCCATGAAGTTTGTTATTATTCACAGCATCTCATAAAGATTGGAACAGCCGTCTGACATAAGTACAGATAGAGGACCTGAATTCCAACAGGATCAATCTCATCATCTAGGGCTGCCTTAGCCATCCTACCATCCTCAGTATTACCTTTGATGCCGACGTGACTAGGCAACCAACAGAACACAATATCAATCTGTTCATCAAATCTACAGTCATGTAGTTGTAAAATACTCAAGATAGTGGGACGAGTCGAAGTTCCACTTTTAATCGCTTGGAGGCATGACAGTGAATCTGAGAATATGACATATTTTCCCCCTTTTAGTGGAACCAATACCTTCCAAAGCCAACAATATAGCTTTTGCTTTTGCAGTGAATATCGAACTTTTATCTGGTAGTCGACATGTTTTAGTTTTGGAACTAAAGATAGTAGCACGTGCTACTCTCTCACCACCTTTAGAACCATCTGTATAAATAGCTTGATGCGATCTATATTTCTCTCTCAGTAGACCAAATTCTTGTGTATACAAGAGTTGGCTCGTGTATGCATTTTTATATTTCGTTAGAGAAATATCTACTTCTGGTTGAGCTAATTGCCATGGTGAAATTGGTAAGAGCTTGTTAGGTAATATTTGATTAAGTTTAATATCAGCTGCTACAATGTCTGGTTTTATACGAATTCCGAGTGGTGGAATAATGGAGGGTTTCTTCAAATATAGATCCACGAACTGAGGTTTGAAAACACAGTCATATGCAGGATTCGATTGATTTGATCGCAATTTTGTGATATATTGCAGTTTAATTCTTCGAAGTTCTAAGGAAATTCATCTGCTTCGAATTATATAAGCTTTCTTTAGGGGATGTTCTGAACGCTCCAAGGCAAAGTCTTAGTCCTTGATGGAGAATAGGATCTAACTTTGCCAAGTTTGACTTGCTTGCAACGTAATAATCAATAGAGCCATAATCAAGTTTGGAACGAACAAATGATCGATATAAATGGAGAAGTGTTTGCTGATCTCCTCCCCACTTATAGTTGGCAACTACCTTTAACAAATCAAGAGCTCTCGTGCACTTAGCTCTCAAGCAGTTTATATGCGATTTGAATGCTAGTCGGTGGTCAAACAACATTCCTAAGAATTTTACCTCTTTTACCACTTTGATCTCAGTTCCATCTAATGTTAGTACTGGATCTTTGTGCTGGAAATATTTTCTGCAAAAGTGTATACAATTTGTTTTAACTCTGGAGAATTTGAAGCCACTTTCTAGACACCATTTCTGAATTATATTATTACAGACTCGCCAGTTTTCAGCCACCAGCACTTTATGTGAATATCAACCAATCATGGAGCTAGCATGCTCTGCATTCCGACAAATTAAGAATACGAACATTGTCCGACAGGCTGAATCGGTCCAACAGTTCCCACTCAGACCCCAAAAGGCAATGGATAGGAAATAACAAAAAATGCGATTTCAATAAGCTTATCATGTGATGCTGTGACAATACTATGGCCCAGGTCCAAAATGTAAGGATGATATAGGCAGCTTCCAAACCCCCAACAGTCGCACTTTGCTATCAGTGATATGTAGAATTTACCATCAAATTTGATATACTCTGATTTATGGCGTTTGCTGGAGATGCACATTTTAGCGAGATAAAGTAGCGAACTATAGAGGCCGGAATAAATAGATCTGTAGCCGTTGTACCTAACTTGCTATAGATAAACATATCTGTAAGCAAGAGCAGCCACATAATATTGGTCTAGAGACAACAATTGTTGATCATGTAACTTGGAAATTTCCAGACATCTGAGATCAATGCCCGATCAACATGCTATATATCAATGAAGTAACTGTAATCTTTTCGCGACAACTTTCGAGCAAAACACGCCACTACAGTCCTCGAATTCCTAATAATTATTCCCAATCGCTGTTCCTTGTAGATAATAGCACCTTTGAGAGAGTTCAGATTTCCAACTACAGGTAATCAATGTGTCCTGGATGAAGGAAATATGGTCACCGTAACACGAAACGTCCGAAGTTTACTTCCCGTCTGAATTTCTGTGTGTGAGATTTATAGTCAGTACGTTGTCAAGGGACGTGGTATTGCCGTGAGAAGAGCCAGACCACAACTGTCTTGCTAGAAGTCAATAGTTAGCACATTGGAAATGAACGGCCGATTTTCTGACATATTTTTAGTTTGGTGTAGGGGTCATCAACAGTAGATGTTGTTCTGGCTCACTCAATGTTAGAACTATGACGTTCATCAGAAACAGTTTTGCGATTATGGATTCGGACAGAAGAGAGGGCAATGACTAATCACAAACGAGTACACGTCTATAAACATCTCTGCGACGTAAGTTAAGACAAATAGCCTCTTTGCCATTGATGAAAGAAATCGTTTCAAGGGAAACTCTTACTTGGCAAACATATCTGAATCAAGAAAACGTATATTATGTGTAATTTAAAACAATACGAACAAATCTCCGTGAACTCCAATGTTAATCGCTAAGTTGATCGGGCATTGTGTGCCCATCCCAGTTGCACATGTTTCGTGGAGAACACTACCTGAGAAATTACACCTTAATAAAAAATGACTGATTTAACAGATAGTACGTGCTACAATGTGAGGGTAGTTCTATCGCATATCGCCTTCCTCTTTACGGACCATCTATCATAGCATGTTCTTTTCGCAACGTGATTTAAAACGAGTTCGTAAATAGACACTGCATATTGAGTGCGTTACATTAAAAGGTCGCTGTGGAATTTGATCAATCAACAGAGAACTATAGAATACAAAATAACTGGGTATTCTAGCGGGAACTGTGCGAGGTCAACTTCAGTGCATTGCCGGAAAGCAGAAACACTTGTACTTCAGAAACTGAAACGACTCCCCATGTGATCTAACTGATAAATATTTGACAGGAAATAACCGAAGTAATTACTGTTTCATTATGTCTTCTGCCTGCTCTATGGGAGAAACAATTACTGATAAATTATTATGTCAACTCAATCGAACATTCTATAGAACGTGCAGGAAATTGTAAATGTTCAGGATGTCACGCGACTACTCATCCTAAGTGTTTGACATTCATCATAAGTAGAGGTCATTGAAAATATGACGGTATCGGGTTTATTCAGCCACGGAAACAGAAGATTCATAGCAAAATTCTTGACGTTGGAACGAATGAATAACATCTCATCGATAAAGAAGTGATCACTCATACTGTATTTTCTGTAAAGTACCGGACCAGTAGTCAATGTTTTGAGGTCAAATTGCAAACTATCGTAAGCGAGATGGGAAACCGAACACTTCGTTTAAATCAAGGACATATTCGATAAGAAAATAGTCTGCTACGCAGGCCCGTTTGTCCCATATAGCATCGCTATTCAAGGGCATAAAAACTGGCCCAGAATATCCACATGATGATCAGCCTAAATGGCTACCATATGCACATCACCGCAACGTCATATATGTAAATGTGTTTTGGGGTAAAAGATAAAAAAGCGTATGTTTTAGGACACCCATAGTCGACATCTTGGATTTACCAATGATCATGCGAATTAAAATGACCACAATATAAAAGGCAGAAAAGTCCCACAGTTTTAGCCATGAATGTCTGTTCCTTCCGGAGTTAAGTTTATAAGTTCAATTTATTTCTCTCACGTGCAAATTGCAGTCAAAACAATGTTGAGTTAAAAGCTGAGTCGTCGAGTAGAAAACAAGCGCGCGACATCTTTGTGACTGCGCCGGAAGTCACGTTGAGAAAAAAAAGCTGTCGGGAAAACCCCTCTCGCGCCTTTTCCAATACAACCAGGGGCCAGACGTCACGAGAGTGTTATTCTTCAGCCACGATCAAAAGGAGCGCACTTCCGTACTACAATTCGCCCCGTTTCGGTTTTTCTCTAGTCGCGCTCAAAATTAAGTTATTTCTGCCCTGTACTGTATGCTCTTGTGGAGCGCGGCGTATTAATTACGCAGACTTGCCCCGACCATTAAGTTATTTCCCACAGCATGTTACCGATATCTTGCCAATAATGCCAGGACAGAGTTACCAATTCTATATATATTTCTGATGCTTGGATTGAATAATACTAATCTCGATTATGAGATTCGAATACGAATGCTCATAATGAGCCCATTTTGAGCCACTTTAATAATCATAGGTGCAAATGATCATGGTCCTATTCGAAATAACCGACATGGTGGAGGGGTGATAACGCGAACAAATTTTCTTCAAATGTGGCAAGGGATGTATGCTACTACTTTGACTACTTCTTCTTGGATCCAGGAAATTTCCCGTAGTGGACATTTTCCCCAGGGACATTTCCCTCATTGGATTTACTCCCAGTGGACTTTTCCCCCCATATTCCACTCATATCACGACGTTTGGGTCCTATTCTTTTTCAATTCCGGGAACCCCACAAGTAGTGTTCTATTTCCTTTTACACCTGGGAACCCCAGGGGTGCCACCGTCGGACGCCTCTTACGACAAACTATCTGTGGTCTATCCTTACCATGACCTAGAGTGTGAACAACGACACCCCAGGTCAACCCCGGTATCCCCACGGGAATACCGCAGTGGACATTTTCCTTAGTGGGCATTTTCCCTCCAGTGATCATTTTCATATAAGGAATGGCGACATCTATACTGGGTAAAAACTATCGGTATAGGGATAACGGGCTAGGCATCACTGACTGCAAGTCACCGAGCATGCAGAGTAAGGATAACAAGTGAAGGTGCGAGGGATTAACCTTGTGTTGTATCAAGGTTCTTAATATTCAAATAAAAAATTAAAAATTTTTATATTGTCACGAAGAGAGACAAAAAAATTGTCATTGCCAAATCATTAAAACGATATCTTGAAAATAACCTAAAAGTATGAGGAGGAACAAAATGCCCACTGAGAGAAATGTCCACTAGAGGAAATGTCTATGGGAAAATGTCCACTGAGGGAAATGTCCGTAATCCGGTCATCATCGTAGAACACATTTGGTTTTCTGATTCACAAGTATTTTTGGACACTGGAAAGAAATCGATATAGAGTAACAGAGACAAGCTGCGTTCATAAACTACATTGCTGACGCAATCCAGTCGGCAAAAGGTATATGTTATTTAATTGAAGTAATGAGATTACATCACCCTGAATTTCAATGTTATATTCGCTAAAACCGGTATAGTTTGCTCATCTCAGCTTCGCTTGATTCGCTGCGAACAATGTCGGAGAAAAATACACTCTCTGAAGAAAAAAAATGAGTGTGTATGCGATTTAACAGATTTTATGTGCTACACCTTGAACGTTGTTATATCTGTTATAGTATTTCTTTTTGCAATATTACTTTAAGGAAAAGAAAGGAGAACACTTGTACATGTACTTCAGAAAATGACTCACCAGGTGAAATTAATGATAAATAACGGACAGGAAATAGCCAAAGTATTTTACTCTGTTTCACTATGGCTGCTGTCTACGCGATGGGAGTAAGAATAACTGATAAATTCTGATGTCAACTTAATCGAACCTTCTATAGAACGTACAGGAAATTGTATATGTTGAGGACGTTACTCGAATACTCATCCGAAGTGTTTGACTTTCTTCGTAAGCGGTGGCCCCTGAAGATGTGTCGGTCTGACGTTTATACAACCTCGAAAACAGGAAATGGATAGCACAATTATGAACGTGGGAACGACTGACTAACCCCTCATCAATCAGGAAATATCAGTTCACCAGCACTGTATTGTCTGCTTAGTATGAGAATAGTAATTCATATTTTGCTATGAAATTTCATTCTACCTTAAACAACATGGACAATTTATTATACATTTCTGTCTCAGATACACGGTATCATATCTGGTTATACAAATAATTTAAAGCATAACTGGGACACAGACACTCACCCAAGTACATATCTGGTAAGGAAATATTAGTTTGCTTAGTCATGATTGTTCCATAGCCTCGATAGTTAAAGGGGTAGGATCAACCAAAGGGTGGCTCGGTGTGTACACCTAATTTAAGAAAAGGGACCGAAGGTCCAGCATGGCTTCTCGTATTCTTGTGATAACAATAAACTATATTTTGGTAGATAACGATCGCAATTTATATGGTTAATTTTATCAGAAAACAGAACATCGCATTGGCTTGAAGAGATATTTGAAGAAAATAAGTTTAGAGAAATTTTTATCCCATTTCAAGATTTTCATCACTATCAAAGCATAAAGTATATCCGTTTTGTGGAAAGATCAAAACTTCTCCACGGTCATGGATAAAACCAGAGAAAATGTTTTTGTCATTTTCTTCAAAATTCTGGGGCTTTTCTCTGAGAAAATGTGGGAGAAAATATTTTATCACACATCAGATGATTATTTACTAATTTACATGCAGTGTTTGGGAAGGAAACACATAAATAAAAAAATCGAAAAATCTGCCAGGAAAATCGTCTCAAAATGCCTTGCAGGTATTATGTCATCGCCATTGCTGTGTAGACACAATTGCTAGTAGGTGTGCAAATTTCCGGCGGGGAAGGGGTGGGAGGGAGGGTTGCGCTATCCTTAAATTGGAGCGATATGCAAGAGGTGGGAAAAATTGACGACGTCTGGTGACTAAAAAGCAACCATACGACACCTAACATTCAGACCCGAGAATACGGTGGATTCTCCGAAGTAGCCTTAGTATCTCAGTCGCGCTTTTATTACAGTTGTTCATGTGGAGACTATGAAGTATCCACACAAAAGCTCGGCAATTATCCAGAAATTCCTAATTTACAGGTATGCCTCATTAAAGGAGAGAAAACTCTTTTCTAAGCGATTTCTCCTGTTTGTGGAATAGCTCACGCAGTGTTATTCCAGTAGGCTGGCTTATCGGCTTTTGATTTCCTAGTCTGATGGATGGACTAACATGAGCCTCAGGCCTAATGTCTTATTATAAATGACCTAATCGTCTCAGGTGGTGGTGGTCTGGATATCCAGTCCAATTTCATTGGTCTTTTCGGGAAAAATTTCACCACTTCCCATTGTATCGTATATGACACGTTGCATGATCCTCCAATTCCCAATGCATTATTTTCACCTGAATATCCAGTTTCCATTTCTCCAGCTTTCAGATTTCGCGTCATTCGTTATATGAGCGGTTATTATAGGGTTAAGATCCAGACAATGTGTCGTATATCTCCTCTCCTGTAAAATCACATGTCGGTTTCTGTTGATCCAAGCCACGCTCCCATATCGTTCCATCGCGAACATCAAGGGGACTGTTTCTCAGCGTAGCCTTAGGATACACTCGGCCTGTCTCTGAATAAGGCGAACCAGTTTCTCTCGTCGTCCGTTCATTGGCTGTATTTTGTACAGAACGTTGAAACAATATGTTCACAGAGCACGCTTGCATGCATCGGTAGTACAGAGTATACAGACCAGCAGGTAACGAGGCTGTTCAATGTTTAAACCAGCCAAAACTCACAGTAGATCTGCAGAACGAGCGGAATGACTGCACTCACCAATTGGTTCGATTAGAAGAACCCCCTCGATTTATTTATATTCAGAAATGCTATATAAAGTACTGGTATAATTAACTAAAGACCAGTTAATCCTTACAGATCGATCGATACACTGGTTCGAAAGAATGATTCGTTCATTGCTTCTAACGCCAAATCAGCGTAAGAGACAACTGCTTCAAGTTGTGCAGTGCGCAATACAACAGATTGGAATATACATATTTTGAAAAGTCAGAACATACTGACGTGGGGAAAATCAGTAATATTTCGGAACGGCCTTCATAAGGCGTATACATATCTCGCTAAGAAGCATTTGAAAGAGATAAAGAGCCAATGAAATAGTAAACTAGTCCAATCCACTTTATGAAAACCTATCGCAGATGGGTCAATGATTTTGCTCGAAATGGGATTGATCTCACTCTAGCATTCTCTATATTGCAGTCCTAATCAGGTCGTCAGGCACTCGTTTGGTATTCTATTCTGGCGATCACGATGTAACAATTCCCACATTAATGTGACCTTTTCAAAACACAGTTACGACGGAAGAACGTTTTCATCCGCAAAATCTCCCATCCGGCAAATCAGTTAATAGCAAATACCAGTTTGTTCCTCTTTTCCTCTAATGTATTCTTCATAGAGCCAGCCTCATACGCGCCAGTAAAATGCCAACATCAAAGAAGATGGCCAGTCAGACACGAGGAAGTGAATATGTCTTATGAAAAACGTCTTTCGATTATTGACGCGAACATTCTGTGTGGACGACGCCTGAATATTAATGAAGAATATGACACCCAAACTCTACTAAAAAAAGTGATCCCTTCTTTATATCGCCAACAAACCTTACGCGTTGCTATGTCGTTTCACTATGCTGCAAAGAAACATAAGATATCGAAGTGCAGAACAACCACTTCTTAAACATTCTCATACTCGTTCTTTTGGTGGCATTTAGTGCCATCTCCAATCCTGCCCTAACAATTCGTTTCTCACCTAGTACAATACTATTGTTACCTCCGTCGATCAGACGGAGGTCTAGGAGCGCAACGTGAAATCTCCCGCCAAATAATTGTCATATGGGGAACCCACGACTCATAGTATTTCCAATAGGGATCGTCATGGTTCCCGACGAAATCTTGAATCTTTTCTTTGGACACAAATGAATGCTTACGTCACAAAAGGTGTGTATCCTTTGCAGCGCTTCCACCGGGTCTCTATTCGAGGGTACTAAATTCGCGCGTGTACTTATACTTGCAATGCAGGATATACTATCTGCTATCCACTCGTCTGATAAACTTACAGTTCTGTCTTTAATGACTTCTTCGTTTAACCGTGCCAGTTATGTGGATCTTGTCGTTTCCAAGGAATTAAGAAGTGTTCTCTGCCGCTACAGAATTAGTGCACATAAATTAGAAATAAAAACTGGCCGATACAAGAATATAACTAGAACTGAGCACTTGTGTACACATTGTTCATGTCAATCTATCGAGGATGAATACCATGTCTTATTTGAATGCCAAAGCTATAAGGATATACGAGTGCCATTCATTAATACAATACAGAAAATGTTTCCATACTTCTCAAAGTTACAGACAACCGAAAAGATTAAATTGGTACTTGGGAGTATCTGCAAATCTATTTTGACCCTCACTGCCAAATACCTGATACTATGTGAGAACTTGCGGAAGAATGAAACTTATTAGTTCCTTGGAAATATGTGTATAGGCCTATCTATACTTCAGCTAGTCCAACTGGTAACTGCTATACGTATATACGGTATTACATACTGCAACCTGTTTGTTAAATATTATTGTTTCACACTGACAGTTGTATTTTCGTCCTTTTGTGCCAAATGACCATATAACCAGCCATGTGACTGTGTTTTAGTGTCAATAAAGTTATCTTATCTTATCTTATCTATAGCTTCGCGCTGGTATAGATGGCCGGTATGCGACGAAGACAAACCTGCGCTTTCATAAAAAGTAAATTTTCACGAAAGAAAAACTCGCATTCCAGATAGTATAATTGGAAACTTCCTCGAGAATCTCTGAATCGGCAAAAAGATAAAGGACGAGTGTCATTCACCAGGATGCGAGTCGGAAGTGAGAATTAAGTCAAATTCAAAGTCAGAGATCAAAAACGTAAAACTCCGAAGAACTCTCTCGGCTTTTTCTTTTCTTTTTTTTTTAGTTGGGGGGGGGGAGAGATAGCGACTGAAAAAATATATCTTCCCATGCTTCAATCGTTATCTGTGAATCCGATCAACAACCTAGCCGGATAATCTGTCAAAAATTATCCGTCGTCTGGGTAAGGTTGAAGGGTCATCGGAAGCTCGAACTGTGATACAGGCAAAAACTGTTGTTGTTGTAGTCTGGAAAAATAACTCTGCCTCACGAGGCGCTCTCTCGGCTTTTTCTTTTCCTTTTGTTTGAAGATGGGGGGGGGGAAGAAATATATATCTTCCCATGATACTTCAATCGTGCGCTCATGAATTCCAAGGAAAAGCGGACATTGCTAAACAGCCCTTTTTCGCATAAAATTCACTCCACATTCTGTCGTAGACCCTATATTAGCATGCTGTTTGTTCTATTCGCTTCCTATGATCCCCGGGAACAAGCCAATAATAGAGAAGATGTGTTTTAATAGCGAAATATTTTTCCCGCAATTTTTTAACATGAAGAACTCGGGAAATTCTAAATTGTCAAAGAAGAAAAATTGCACTTTACTGAAAACTATACTATTTTGAAACATCTGCAGAAAAGATATGCATGTGGCGGGAGCTGTATACCTTAGTAAAAATAAGAGGTCAGAGTTTTAATTTTCTAAGTAGAAGAGATAAATTCACTCTAGGAATATTTTTTTGAAGAAAATGTGTAATTAATAAAGCACTTTCACCGATAAGATTTAAAAAGCGCACTCGTGATTCCATCACGATTTTTTGTCGATTCCGTCACGGACTAGATTTAACCCCTGGGATGATCCAGTCGCGTTTTTCTCACGATGAAAAAATCTTATCATCCTTGGGTACTGTATGTTAGTAAGAGATGTCATATAAGAATAGTCAGATTGAAACAGAGCAGCAAAAAAATAGACAAGCAACACTAGTCCAGAGCCATGTCCGTTTCAGGTGATTCCGTCACGAACATTTCGAAGCATGATTTACTGAAAATGCTGGATCATCTGTAGATTTTTCATGGATCCGTAAACAGATGTCATATAGAATAGCAAACTAAACTTGAAACTACATGGGTATGACCACGGAACTTCCGAGTACATGACTTTGAATAAAGAAAAAGTCTTCCCAACGGTGATTCCGTCACGGTGGAATTCATGATCTGTGAATCCGATCAACAACCTAGCCAGACAATCTGTCAAAAATTATCAAAAATTGTCTGGGTAAGGTTGAAGGGTAATCGGAAGCTCGGACTGTGATACAGGCAAAAACTGTTGTTGTTGTTGTAGTCTAGAAAAATAACTGGCATGCACTCTATGGAGAAGGGCCTCGTGAGGCACAAAGTGCAATTTTTTGTTGTTGTTTATCTGCAAATCCGCTCAACTCGATGGGTATCTTTCACTTGTTCTCACAGTTGCCTGGCCTGTGTGATATTGGGTGGTCGAAGTCTACGTATAGTTTTTTTCAATAAATTATGGAAATTAATATAAACATATATTTTTTTAAATAGATTTTTTTATAAGTGTATTTCTCTTTCATCTTTGGCTCAATTGAAGTCATTCTCTAAACTGTGAAGCCGAGTTAATACAGGTTTTAATTATCTACCAAACCCTGTCCTCTATGACATAGAATAAAAGAGAAGTTGGGAATAGAACCGCTCAACACAGTCATTTCTAAACATCAAGTTGTACATAAGTATTTTTACTTACTCTGTACAAGCTGAGGGCATTTTTGTGGCTTTTGAAAATTTTGAGATTTTTGCGAGTCTGTCCATATTTAACTAAGCGACGTCCAAGCGAGCTAATGTACGCGCGTTATATTCATATCAAGTATGATGCGGCTTGTGTTCAATGAGGCTTGGAATGTTTATACAATTAATTTTCTTCTCACTGTTACACAATAAATATTTGCTGCGTGGAATCCAGTCATTTGTTCCATAGGGGCAATATTCTCATCAGCCATCACCATTCAATGTGAATGTGATACATGTACAAGTCCATGGTCATTGATACAGTAAGGTGAAGGCGAAGGTGACCTGTAACACCAGTATACAAAATTATACCGAGCGCATTGAATCCTCATCATATGATGTTGAGACAGATCAGAACGAAGTGTCGGTAAAATCAGGTGTGTTTTGCAGAGCATTCTCTCATCAATGATGATGCTATACTGTACACATATGAAGTGTTGCTGTGTTGGGCCTATAGCACAAAATCACAAGCAAGTTGGTACAACTAGGCACACAGGGTCTCATTTCTGTCGCTAACGTGTTGATTTGGGTGAGGGGATCCTCTCATGGGGAGGTGTGGGTGGGATGGGGCCTAATGTCTCAAGCACTTTTCCAGGTTTTCCATCAATATACTCTATTCCATACCCCAATATTTCAAGCACGTCAAATCAAACAAAAATTATTTGCTGAGAATGTGACTGTCACATCCCTGTCTGGACATGCTAGTGAGGAACCCTCAATCCCAGATTAATTACCATTGATGAAGCTAACGTCCAACAAATGCAAAATTGAGCTTGGCATCCGGCCGTATGTTATTCAGTGATGTATTACGCTACGGACCCTGTTGCCTCGACGGAGGTCTTTGCGCTCATCCAGCGCTTGTTATCATACTGTTGACATTTACTCAAGGAACTGTATATATAATGCTTATTTATTTATTGACTTGAAAACGATACCAGTACCTGTATCGAAACGTCGTCCTGGATAAACTAGAGAGTGTTATCCATAATCAACTTGTTTATTTATTCTCATACTCTACAACTATTATCCCAGTTCTATTGATGCTTCACAAAATCGACATGTATGACAAATAGTCACCCATCATGATGTACGACTTCGTTCTCGGATTTTGACCAGTCCAAAATTGACTATAAATTGATCAATGGAGAGAACAAATTACATCGACTCAAGGGCATATATAGCCTTAGGCCAATAATTCATATTAAATTCGATATTCTTCGTGCCGCAGTCAAAAGTCAGAAGGCCACCATGATTAATTGGACACTTGATATGACCATTTGCTTGACTAGACATCTTCAACCTTGGAACAGTGTCAACCGCAATGGCTGGTGCATTAGTAAACAAGTATAAATGTTGACAGAACAGTGTTTCAATGTCGAACGTCACAAGTATTGGCGTAAAACACCACGGTATCCTACTCAGAAGTTAAGGTTTTCTTGCCAAGAAATCGGACTATTGTCAATTTTCGTCAGAAAAGCTGCTTCCAATCGCTTCAAATGTATCGTATAAACAACCCTTGCTGCAAATATACGATCTGTCGCCTCATACAAGTGATCCGTGGACGCGAGATGAAAGAACATTCGATGATGACCTTTTACATACTAGTCTCCAAACGATACTCGAACCAATAATAGTAAAGCTCCACTAATATGCATTCCTGATAAGTAAGATTGGATCATTGGAAGAACTGTAATGCGATCGGCGCTCGGCCACGATGTTGGGTCGAACTAGATTCCTGTACAAGTCGCATGTAGTCTCAAACTTTTTTCACCAGCGTCGGTGGCGTTGTTAGACTGTCTGGGCGACATTTTGATCAAAAACCAAGTGGTGTGTTTAGACCCCAGCCTCCTAAATCCCGTTTCCAGCCCCTGATAACACATATCTGGCCGTTTATGTATGTCAGTGGGGGTTCTCTCTATTCCCATGAAGCAATTTGAAGCTAGCTGTGCAACAGAATGAGACCCTTTCATGATTCATGCGTTACAAAACCTTGAACAAGCATACCGTGGCATTTTACGCCAACAAGTGACGTACAAGACCGAAAGCCAGAATACTAAACAAAGTTAAATGACCACGATGTGATCGCAAACAGTTTTTTTTTATTCGAAATGGTTCATGACAATTAATGGTTAATGATAGGTCATCTACAATGGGACACTGTTTGAATTCCGATACAGCTGGATTGTCGACCAAAGGTCAAGGAAAGAGGTTTTAATTCGCGGCTTCGTGAACCGTGGTAAGAAATATCAATCTGATTCGATTGAACTGCACTGTTCTCTCAAATTTCGATGTTTTCCCCAATACACAAACCATTTTGACCGTTTTATAACACAACGGGGCACTAAAATATGATCATATCATCCCATGGGAATATAAGTCCAGAAATGTCCATGTGCGGAGAAGAAAATAACGTTATGTTCAGGTTTATATTACAGTACAATTCGACAGAATCATGTCATGTGTTGTATGGCGTTAGCGGGATACCCGTTATTTATTAAAACTGACAGGAAATAATCATTGGCTTTATGCATAGTTGATTAAATGTTCCTCTGGAGATTGTCTTTCACAACACAGAGAAATGTCTGTGTCAAAGCGGATTTGCGAGTATTCAATGCAGGTTCAATTTCTTACTTGTTCAGATGGTGTTTAGATATAGTTTGCTAATTCACAATCACAGCTATAGCCTCCCCACATGTATTGGCCTTGCTTATTTTCCCGTCATATTTCTATTGGTACCTGTATTTCCTATAATCAGATAACAGATTTAGAATCGGATCGCATTGATCAGTGCCATGCAATATATAGCGTTTGGCAAACAACCCCTTCAAGAAGACAACATAGGCCTATAGTTCTTTGGCAAACGAATGATGAGCACTAAAGATATACATCCTCGAGAAACTAACTCCATATATCGATTTTTTTTGCAGATATGAGTATGAGAGAAGCTCAGCTTGATCAGAAGTTTCATCACGAAAAACGGTTGACCTCGTTCTGTAATTTGATTCCTCCCAATTGAACTGGTTTCCAGCCTTCAAGAATACGGTTGTTATGATGATAGCCACTCGTCCGAAATTGTGCAAACTTCTGATTTCTCTTATCCCGAAGCTATTGTAGAAAAGATATTAGATAGAAGTTTAATTGCATTCTCATACTAGACTATATTAGTCTGTTATAAATATTTAAGCGTATTTGCTTTTATTAGCCATTATTAGCTGAAACTCAAAGTATAAAATTACGGATTCTATGAGAGACTGGCATTGACAAGAGACGATATAAGGATATTTTTATTTGATAGAGACGGCGAGCGATCCAAACGGAACTAAATACCCGTCCCTTGGAGCGGTGTTTGGCTATTAAGAATAGGGCTTTATGCGGTTTGTCATTCAACGCATCTTGTTGCCATAACCTGATATGTTACATATATTTACGAAATCAAGCACCGGCATGTAAATCTTGAAAGGTTTTCGTTTCTCATAAATATTTGCTTCGAAATCAAGCACCGTGATGTAATCTTGAAAGGTCTTCGTTTGTCATAAATATTTGCTTCATTCACGATTCCCACTATAATTGGAGCATTATATATGGAGAGAAGAGAAAGTATGGAGAGATGATATAATTCATACAGCGTGAACTGAAGTTCAGGCGTCAGAAGCGACATTCAATGCAGCCACCTCGCTGGGGATCTAATAATACCCCAGCCACCAGTCAGATGTTTGGACCGGATTCGGGACCTTCGCGCACATCGCCGGAAGTGACATCATATATAGTAAAATAGATGTTTGCCGAACATTTCAATTACTTTTCAAGTCTGCATAATACCTCTGTTGACCTAGCGTTAAAAAGAATTATCTGGAGATTTATTTTCCCTGTTTATCTGGACAGAGCATATGAAAAGTAGTTCGCTCATGTGCAACACTAAAGGGGTTGTTCGGCCGGATTCAAACTGAACCGTGCGTACGTGGGTTTTCCCCTGTACGTCATAGCAACGTATTCTAGGTCAACTTTCGCTATTGGAGGCAGGGATGAAAAATGAGGCTGCGAAATGGTGCATGCGCTGTGGAGAAGATGCATTCAATATTGAATAATTTCCGAGTCAATATTTGGAAGACCTTTTTCGTACGACGGTTTATAATAGCATAAACTCATATATGCATGGAACCAAAATTTAAAATGCACGGATTCTTTCCTACAAGGTGGAAGCTGTCAGCAGTTCTCAATAATAACAGTGTTCAACTATAGTAGGATTCTGCTGGTGGACTGTTATTCCCCGAGGCCCGCCCGCTGTACAAGTCATTTCACAAATATATGTAGGTTTATTGTTTGGGTTGGAAATTTAAGCCTTACGACGTCGGGCATTACAGGTTAGTTCTTCTGGGTATTCTTGCATTTACCAGGTGTACCCCATGTTGAGGCGGATCTGAATGTGAAGTGCCGAGGGATGCTTTCCTGTAGAGTGATATGGTTGCTTTTTAGTCACCAGACGTCGTAAATTTTTCCCACCTCTTGCATATCGCTCCAATTTATTACCTGTATATGATAGAATTATGCTGGTAGACTGTTAATCCCCGAGGTCCGTCCTCTGTACATTGTTTGGTGGGAAATTTAAGCCATACGGCGCATTACTGGTTACTTTTTTCTGGATGTTCTTACATTTACCAGGTACCCCATGTTGAGGCGTTTTCTCCATCAGACGTCCACGATGCTCATCCATTAACACCAGATGAGTTGTATGAGCTGGGCTATCATCACAGCTCCCGAGCTAGCGTATCTAATTCCGCTTAAGCCGGTGCTAGGAGTCGTGTGAATACTTCATAGTCTCCATATGAACAGCTTCAATAAAAGCGCGGATGAGATACTCCGGCTACGAGAATCCACCGTATTCTGGGATCTGAATGTGAGATACCGAGGGATGCTCTCCTGTAGAGTCATATGGTTGCTTTTTAGTCACCGGACGTCGTCAAGTTTTCCCACCTCTTGCATATCGCTCCAATTTATTACCTGTATATGGTAAGATTCTGCTGGTGAACTGTTAGTCCCGGAGGCCCGCTCTTTGTACATGTCACTCGACAAATATATGCAAGGTCATTGTTTTGGTGAGAAAATTAATCCGTACGACGTCGGGAATTTCAGGTTAGTTTTTCTGGGTGTTCTTGCATTTACTAGGTTTGCCCCATGTTGAGGCGTTTTCTCCATCAGACGTCTCACGATGCTCATCCATTAACACCAGGTGAGTTGTATGAGCTGGTCTATCATCATAGCTCCCGAGCTAGCGTATCTGATTCCGCATAAGCCGGTGATAGGGGTCGTGTGGATACTTCATGGTCTCCATATGAACTGCTGCAATGAAAGCGCGGCTGAGATACTCCGGCTACGTCCGAGAATCCACCGTTTTCTCGGCTCTGAATGTGAGGTGCCGAGGGACGCTTTCCTGTAGAGTTATATGGTTGCTTTTTAATCACCAGACGTCGTCAATTTTGCTCACCTCTTGCACATCGCTCCAAGTCTTTACATACAACCCTTGTCACTGACGAGCATTCTTTATCCAAATGAATTTCCAATCGTGTTCTAGTGCATGAGGTATCTCAATCACGCTTTGTTTGTGTTTGTTCATTAAAACACCATGGAGATGTAAAGCACGTGATTTTCAAACGGTCTCAACCTAGGGTTAAGCGAAATTAAACATAAGTTACGAAACAGAGCGCTAGAGATCTTGCACGCCACGGTCGTAATTTATCGTCAGTGTACGATATTTATCACAGAATTTGAGAAACTTGGAATGGAGGCTTATAGTGGGGCCGTTTTGTTTGACAAGTTTCTGCAATACCAATCACGCGTATTTATTTACTTTTACGTGATTCGAAGAGTTAATCTCACTGAGTGAAAGGATGTATTGCTCAATATTTTTCAATATAGATTCAAGGTGACACGTCTGAATGAGAACTAGGCTGATTTATTGTCAAGGTCCAGAATTCATCGGGTAATATTATCAAATTGCAAATGATTAATGTATTTCTTCCCCGGACAGTAAATGATAATTGAAACGGTCCAATACCTTCATGCCTGGCATCGTCAATAAAACAATGCGATATCGGAATTTCTCAATCCTCCAGGCTATGTTCAGCGCAACCGTCTCAAAGCCCTCTCCGAGCCCTTGCGGTAACAAACGGTATCACCGAAAAGGCACTTAATATATTGAAATGGATCTGCAAGGGAGACACTATAAGAGTTGCCAAAAATGTAGTCGTGCTAATATAAACATACTATTGTGGAATATATGTTGATATATTTACAAACGCTGGCGGTTTAGCCCGGGAGTCAATACGTGATATAAAGGGGCTTAGATATTCATCACGTTTGCACCTCGAACTGAGCAATTTCTGAGCATTCAGTCTTCCATATTGGGGAGTATGTGCCAGCCCAGAGGTGGCAGGCCGAAGTGTTTTGTGAGCATAAATATAATATATACCGTGGTGGTAAGGGATGATAGGATTGTCCAAACATGATCGATGTAATATACCAAAATACAGCCCATGTATCCACTATTAAAAAGAAAAATCCCAAGCAGCTTTTCGACACCACAGTTAGGTCATAATTAAATATATCTATGTCGCGACCCACTTCGGCTGGGAATATACAAACCCCGAGGTCGTTCAATGCCCGAGGGCCCCAGTAACCAATGGCAAGTAAAGCCAAAGTCATGTCACTAGTCAGCTATTATTGAACAAGCATGGCAAACGAGATCAATAGCAGTAGATAGCAAAGCTAAGGTTCTACATTAGTAGATTGGGGACAGTAGAACAATTCGTGAATGCAAACATATTACGAAATAGAAAGAAATATCACAAAGCAGGTCAAAAGTGAAAAACATCAGTCAAATCTTAAGAGAAATATTATAGTTCGGTAAGCTAATTGATTGTATGTTTTGGTTTCTGTTATCAAGTACACTTAAATGTTTTTTTGCGATCTGAATTACGCATTTCTCTTTGGTAACTGATTCACATTTCAAATGTATGATAACGAAATGTCTGTCTCCATGTGAGGCATATCTCTCCAGATTATTAGAATATATGAAGTGACAATTTTCAGTCGAAATGTGTTCGTTTGTTCATCCCTACCCAAATTGAAAGAACATGTGTGCCTACCACAGCTCTATATCATTGTACTCGGCGGCCTCACTAACGAAATGGAATAAATCTAGAAAAGTGTAAGAACAGAGGAAACAACAAGCACAGAGACCAACGGTTAATAAGGATGAAAGCAAACAAGAAAATAACTCGCCAGATTACAAAATATATAGGAAAACACCTATAAAGGCCGATCATACAGTATTATAGCTGCAATTGACACTGAAATATGACTTGGGTGAGCGCATCGCAAGAGCGCAGCGCAAAACCATTCTATAACTAAGCCAAGTCTAATTTATTCCACAGTGGAAGAGTCCCAGTGGACACCATACATTTAGTTTCAACTGATAAAGGCCCGAAAAACGGCTCGTATGCAACTAAAAAAAGCAGAGTGCACTATGCATAAAATAATCTATGGAATCACTCGGAGAGATATACTGAGTATCGAGTATTCTTACTTTAGATTAAGTGGATTCCAAGAGATCTCGTTCAAAATGCATCTTCTACGTTTATCCTTGTGCCATTATCTGTCTTTTCAAGGCAGGGTGATAAAACAAGCAATCTAAATTCAGGTAACAACTCTCTTAATGTCCGATTGTTCTCCACACTTATAATTAGAAACAAATTCGAAACAATACAGATACAGGTCTAACGAACTGGTTTCATACATACAATAGAGAGAGAGAGAGAGAATTAATGTTTAATGTCGCGTTCAGCAATATTTCAGTTATATAGTGACGATCAAACAAAATTCTAAGTAGTCAAGCCAATAACATAGTCTAGCGCATTAAAACATACACACATTAAAACTTATGCAACAAATCGATTTCTTTCAAATAACAATAAGATGCAATCCTCCCTCACTCGACTAAAAAGATCTTCCAAAGTAGTCGCTCGATAAAAAGCCTCTCTTGCAATCTTAAAATGTATGCATTCGATAAGAATATATTTTACTGTGAGATCTTCATGGCAAGGAATACACCTTAAGACTGGCTCTGTTTTTAGTAAATGTTCGTCAGTTATTCGTGTATGGCCGATTCTACATCGCCTAATCATGGTTTGATCGAAACGTTTTTGGCTGTTTAGATGAATATATTCTACAGCTTTTTGAAATCGTGAAGTTTGTTATTATTCACAGCATCACATAAAGATTAAACAGCTGTCTCAGATAGAGGTAGGGTACGGTGTTTTCCTTGAAATTTGCCTTTGAAGATTTAGGGTGAACGTTAACCCTTCGAACTATGGACGTAAGTAACCACGATCGTATATTAGACCTTGGGATTCCTGAGATAGAATCTTAAATTTACTTCCAGGTGCAAGCAGGACCGTAGGATAGAACGACGAGACTAATCATAAAAACCATAGATGTCAAACCTAAGGTGATATCTCCTAACTGTATTCTGACTTCATGTGATATCATAGCCATTTCTATAATTTCAAGATCATTGCTGATCATATGATGTTGCAGAATATTATATCCACCAGACTGTGAACCTTCGATTTCCTATCTGCTGTTATGATCATTACTATCTCTGGTCAGAATGGCATCTGCTATGTATTTAATGTCGTTTCTATATGTACCACGTGAATGCAAAACGTGGACCAGAAGAGCTATAGAGCATGTTTATAGACCTGTGTTTTGGCACAAAATGTATTTATTGTATGGATGGCGGCCATTTTATATTTCCAATTTCGATGTGTACATTTGAAGACATGTTGAACATGGCATAAATCTGTATACAAAACAAGCGACATACTGTTGCAATCAGTGACGGTTTCGGTCCTATGTATAAGAAGAAAAGCCTGGTAAGTCATATACGTTGCGATAGACCAATAAGAAGGATTTCCATCGATATATAGTTTGTGATAGCAATCGTTAGATTGGTCGGTATTATGCCGATATCCCCACAACCCCATCTAACGCGTGTTTACATATGTTTGCTGTGGAGTGTACCTAGATTGATATGCTACAGCTACAGTATGCCCACACAGGTTTTCGGCCTGTCACCGCTGGGCTAACCAACACAGCACACATTCCTATGCCAGTGAGTCAGAAATTGGTCAGATCAATGTGCAAAACGGGACTACCATTTCTGTATTGCTTATAACACTATGTGCTCAGTAACTCTATCCTAAACGGCTCCATTTCATGACCATTTGTTGCATCTCCTCCTTCATGATAAATTCTCTCCCAGTTTCTACAGAAATATTTCTTCGCTTTCTTGTGTTTGGCTGTGGTACGCAATTTAACCGCTACTTGTAACTGTTTAGTTCCGGGACGTTTTCCTCAGAAAATAAATAATGTACCCATTTGTGTAACCATGTTTCATTGTTTTATTTTATTAACAATGATCGGCCAGACGCTCAGCCAACATTTAACTTCACGGATCAACACTGATGTTTATTATAGTGGATGCTGTTATTAGCACACACGTGTACAGCCATACGTTGTGAGAATATCATTTTTGCTGTGGCGTACTAAACAATTTACATTATTGTCTATGCTAAACACACTCACATCCTCCCGACGGCCTATTATTCCATTACCGGGAATATACTTGTATGCTCCTTGCCTTCAAAGTTTTTGCTTTCTGGATACCTCAGCTTTGATGTAACGTTTTCTCTCTTTTTTGACTCACATGCCTCATGTCATCTTTCTTGCGATCCCATTTTTCCTTTGATTATCGCCATTGCACAAGCCTATTAATTTTGCTTAAAGTGGTGTAAAAGTAAAGACTGTGCGGTAACAATAAATTTCCAGGTCCTATTTTTAACCCAGCTAAGACATTGTTCCTTATTTGCAACTCGGGTAAAACATATTTTCATAACGAGAAACGTATGATCAGGCACATTTATTCCTTCAACAATCATTCTTTCCGCACCGGTGTAAGGTCGGTGTCGTCACGTTATTCAAGGTATCCACTCAACCATTTACAATAAAAGTGTAATTGAAACACATAAACACCATAGCATCCGCACGTGATATTTCATGTGTTTTGGTTGTCACATATTCATAACGTATGAATTTTTCGATTTTACAGAATCCTAGAGCGATTCTTCAGTGTATGTTCTAAAGCGCACCAATTCTTGTTAGCAAACATAGGGGGCTGGCTTAAATGTTTCCTTCACTGATTGATGAGAGTTTTGAATGCATGTTAAATCTTCAACTTGTTAAACTTGCATTTCACGAACATATTCCATGTTTCTTTTTCTCACTTTTACACGCCGCTTAAATCTGTAGTTCGCTAAGTCATTTTGTTTTGTTTTCAGCCGATGCGATTGCTTCTCAATATATCTTCTCCTCTAAACTGATGATCGCTTTTCTTTTGAGAGAAACCAAATTTTTGATACTGGTGCTTATAATATCTATGAGTATGTTCTTTCGATTATGGATGCGGAAATTAATGGACAAGGGCTTGCTACTGAACGTCAGGTTGGACACCTGTGTTATGCCAGCACATCCATATATCTGATTCCCAGAGTCCACATGAACATCTACACTGCAAGAGTGGCTGATAACTCGTTATGTATCACGTGACGGCTTCTGGAACACTGCATATATTAGTCCAATTGATTGATGAAAACGGGATGTGTAAAATTTCGTTGAATATTTCAACACTGTTCAATCTTGAATGTCGGCGTCTGTGTTATTATAATAAGCGCGGCTGAGATACTAAGGCTACGTCCGAGAATACACCGTGTTCTCGGGTCTGAATGTGAGGTGCCGAGGGAAGCTTTCCTGTAGAGTCATATGGTTGCTCTTTAGTCGCCAGACGTCAATTTTTCTCACCGCTTGCATATCGCTCCAAACAATTACTGTTTGTCAATATTTTACAGTGTGTAATTACCTTGAATGTCAGTTTACATCGGTAATTAAAAAAAAGATGTTTACACATGAAAATTTGGAACTCATGTGTACATTCTATAATTATTGCCTTTCACGAATATTTCTCTTGTTACATATTGAACAGAACACTTCCTCTATGCACCGTGTTGGCACACTTCTACCGATCGAAATACATTCAAAGATTGCCTGTAATTGGTATATGAAAATGGGGAATTTCTATACAAATATTTTTATCATATTGAATACATCTTGTTGAAAAGCTCGGAATATCGTCTTTTGAGAAGACGTAGATGATGAAAGGTCTATTTTCGTTTAATTAATGTCACTGTTTATTCTAGTTTGGAACTCTCAAATTTACTGGTCCAAAGCAAGTTAAGCAATATGTTTATTACATCCATGAGCAAATGTGCAGTTCCAGAGAGAGATAGAGAATTAAGGTTTAACGCATTGCACTGCAAACTAATGCATTAAAAACATGTAAATACATTAAAATTTATACAACGAACCGATCTCTCTCAAATAATCTTAAATACAGTCTTCTTTTACTCGACTAAAAAGATGTTCAAGAGAAGCTGCTCGATAAAAGCTATCTCTTACAATCTTAAAATCTATACAGTCGATAAGAATATGTTTCACCGTGAGATCTTCATGGCATGGAATTCACCTTGGGACTGGCTTTTTTCAACAAATGCCCGTGAGTTAATCGTGTATGGCTGATTCTACATCAGTTCCAGAATCCATATGGACCAGCGAAACACATGGAATACAATTGTCTAGTCATTCATTCAATATTCAACCGTCGTCCATCAAAGAATTATCGCGTCCATAATCCAAAGACATGTTCCATATAACAGCATTAGCACACATTTAAAAAAAACAAACGACGACCATAATCTATAATAACTAGGCTAGTTTCTTGAAAGAGAGAAACGGTCTAGTTTCCTGAAAGAGAGAAGCGGTCAACAGTTTTCAATGACTTTGGCAAGACATGTTTCAAAAATATCAAATCCGTATCGCTGATCAGTATTCATGTACTATATGATATTCGCTGTGTAGTCTTTATCTAGAGAATGATGGTATTGGGTCCACTAAAAGGAAAAACTGTCATATTCTCAGATTCATTGTCATGCCTTCAAGCGATTAAAAGTGGAACTTCGACTCATCCCACTGTCTTGGATATTCTACAATTACATGACTGTACATTTGATCAACAGATTGATATTGTGTTTTGCTGGTTGCCTAATTACGTTGGCATCAAAGGTAATACTGAGGCTGATAGAATGGCTAAGACAGCCCTAGATGATGAGGTTGATCCTGTTGGAATCCCATATAGCGATTTCAGACCCTCTATCTATACTTATGTGAGACGGTTGTTGCACTCCTTATGGGATGCTGTGAATAATAAGAAACGTCAGGAGTTCAAAAAAGCTGTAGGCTATACCTATCTGAACAGCCAGAAATGTTTCGATCAAACCATGGGCAGGTGATGTATAATCGACCATACACGATTAACTCGCGAACATTTACTAAAAAAGAGCCAGTCCCAAGGTGTATTCCATGCCACGAAGATCTCACAGTGAAACGTATTATTATCGACTGCATATATTTTAAGATTTTTCTTTTTATCGAGCTACTACTTATGGAATATCTTTTTAGTCGGGTGAGAGAGAACTGTGTCTTGGGTTATTTGAGAGAAATCGGTTTGTTGCATAAGTTTTAATGTGTTGGATTACTAAGTTATTGACTTGAGTACTTATAATTTTGTTTGATCGTCGCTATTTAGCTGAAATATTACTGAAATTGTTAAACCTTAATTCTCTCTCTCTCCCTGTACCTCCGTCCCGCTTCCATTGTGAATGTTGTAGTACATGGGTTCATGCTGCCCCTTGCCTGCGATTTAGCGAAATTAGATAAAAGTTTCGAAATCGTAACGCCATCAATCTTGCACTCTACGTTCGTATTTTGCCATCATCATGCGATATGTATCGCCATGTTTGAGAAGCTTTGAATAGAGCCTTAATCGTATAGTCCTTTTTATAAGTTTCTGCAATACTGTTTTGTTACGTTAAGAATCTAACAAATGCTACTAGACGAGATATGTATACGCCATATACAAGTCCCACTGGAATATTGCTGTCCAGAAAGGGAAACTTTACGATGTCGATATTGTAATCATCTCTTCTGTCGTAAAATCGACCAGAGAGACGGCCCGTTTCATATTTATAGAGATATAGATATGATGTACCACAGACAGGCTATCTGTAGTTTGCTTCAAATCGATTGAAGGTGGATATATGTCCTTCACTTCGTTGTACAACCGGTGAGCATTTTCTCGTTCCATCTGAAGTACGAGATTTATTGTCCAACCGAGTTTCATAAGCCTGTTACTTGGCATTGTGTAATTTATTAAATAGTTACAACATGATTACTGGAATTTACCCTTTTATTCGCTTGCTTGTTAAATTCATTTTAAAAATATTTTCAAAACAAAAAGGTGGTGGCTTTGTAAATAGGTTCCTTCCTTTTTGCAGTCGTTTTAAAACTATTGTAAAGAGACCTTATTCGTTCAGAGTTATGTGTCTGGAACTAGCCTATGTTTATGTATACTATGATTGTCTTTTTGAATTTGGTGCTCATACTGTTATATGGAATATGGAATAGGTCTTTGGATTATGGATGCGGATATTGCCTTAATGGTCGATGGATGAATTATGAATGACGGACTAGACGCTTGTAATTTCAAACTTCTTCAGAGAGTACGGATTACTGAAAGTTTATATAATGTTTTAGGCTGACCTCTATCTTACGGAAGCGTATTAGTGCCAGTGTGAAAACAAAAATTCCGAGATTTATCTCCTAATTAGGACTTATTATCTCCTAATTAGGAGAAAATTATCTCCTAATTAGGATTTATTATCTCCTAATTAGGACTTATTATCTCCTAATTAGGACTCATTATCTGCTAATTAGGACTTAATATCTCCTAATTAAGACATCTCCTAATTAGGAGAAAATTATCTAAGGGCTATAGGGTACAGGGTGCACCACAGGTGTGTACGCATGCTACGGTGACGTCACTTCCGAGCTCCAAGAGCTCCGAGGGCTCCAAGAGCTTCGAGCTCCGAGCTCCCAAAGCTCAGGACGTCCGGGAGTGAGGCATGCCCAGCACCCGTCTTAAGGCAGTGATGCCCCCACGCTGGTGAGTGAGTGGCCGTGTGAGTGAATGAGCGAGTGAGTGAATGCGGGAGCTCTGAGCTCCCGACTGCCCCATCCCCGAGCTGAGTGGCGACCGCACGCACAGGTCCATCATGAAGACCAAGCGTCACTTGGAAGAGGATATGGGATTACCACCCACCGAGGATCTGGAAAATACGACCAGAATACGCAAACCACTGTTTCAGGACATGCAGCCTGGACGGTATCCTGGCCTGCCCGAACAAAGATTGAAGATTGAAGGACGGCTTCTGATTGGACAAAAGACTACTTCAATTGTAAACATACCCAACGCGGCTCCCCCAGCCTGGGTATGATGTACTGGAAGGGAAAATAAAATGAGTGACCAGTCATCCTTGTTGTTGTTGTTTTTCTCTCATCTGTTTCATGGTATTATGACGCAAACACCCGCGTATTTGAAGTCTCGTTGACAAGGGACTAATTTCCGTGTGCGAAGGCCTCTCCCCGGACATGACCGCAACACCATCGGACATGACCGCATCTCCGTGGAGGAATACATCCCCATGGGTCACTTGCGGTCACGTGACCGGAAGTGACCTTTGCCAGAACTATAGCGGCCTTGGCTTTTCCTTTGGGGTAAACCATTCTTTGCATAACAACCTTGCACCCTTTCCGACTAAAAGTGGTTTGGCCCAAGGTCAAGCTGAGGGTTACGGTGCTTAATTCCTAGACCGATATCATACAGCGATTAAAAGTGGTACTTCAAATTATCGCGCCAGTTTGAATATTCTACAATTAGATGAGTGCAGATTTGATCAACAGATTGATATTGTGCTTTGTTGGTTGTCCAGTCACGTTGGCATCAAAGGTAATACTGAGGCTGGTAGAATGGCTAAGGCAGGTTGATCCTGTTGGAATCCCATATAGCGATTTCAGACCCTCTATCTGTACTTATGTGATAAAACTGTTTCAATCTTCGTGGGATGCTGTGAATAATAACAAACTTCATGAGTTCAAAAAAAACTTGTAGGCTATACTCATCTGAACAGTCAGAAACGCGTCGATCAAGCCATTATCAGGTGATGTTGAATCGGCCATACAGGATTAACTCAAGAACATTTACTAAAAAGAAAGAGCCAGTCCCAAGGTGTATTCCATGCCACTAATATCTCACAGTGAAACATATTCTTATCGACTGTGTAGATTTTAAGATTGTAAGAGATTGTAAGAGATTTCAAGTTATTAACTTGGATACTTAGAATTTTGTTTGATCGTCACTATATAGCTGAAATATTGCTAAACGCGACGTTAAACCGTAATTTTTTTTCTCTCTCTCTCTCTCTCTCTCTCTCTCTCTCTCTCAGTCATTCCAACCAATCATCAGCCAATCATCAGTCATTCCAACCAAATAAGCAAGATATGATTTTATGCATTGGCACTGTAACTGGATGTATTTAACTCCATTAAGAGACAGACGAGACGAGCAGCTAAATGGAAATGAAGGTGTATTCTGGTATGCAAAAGTTCGTACAGCTGTCACCAATACCGCCGACAGAGCTAACATTCAGTTGGCAGACGTCGACTCTTCGACAAGTTTTCGAGCCAGTGAATAGAGTGGGAGATTATTATCCTACGACACTGCTAGCACCCAAGACACATTTAGATATTAAATAAAATTACGAAGTGACAAACAAGATATGGTTGCCAGGTTCAACTATTCTTAGCATACCCTGATTGGAAACAAGAAAGCTATCTGAAGCAATGTCTCACAAATGTCTCTACAATAGCCTTCGTAACACCGCTTGTATATCATTTGAGCAATATACAATCTCGTTCACAATAATTCATAAAACTATTCGAACGATGAAGTTCTGGATAATATTGTCTTCTTTCGACAGTTCGTGAATTTATGAATTTATTTAGCATTCGCCGACAATCTACTTGAATTGGAATTCGAGTAGTAAACCAGCGCAGATATGCTATCATTACTCTATGCAAATACCTGGGAACGTCAACGCAATTTAAATTTAAATTTGCCACACACGAAAAAAAGTTTATGGTAATTTTTATTGAAAAAATATATGTAGCCATATTTTAGGTTTCATTAGTATTCTACGTTCCCACGTCGGACCTCACTTAATCAAATACAGCGATATGATACACCTGCCGTCAGGTTTGGTTGCGAACAAAGTGTATGATGGGTACAGACCTCGACACAAATACGCGATCCAGCATATCAAAAAACAATTGTTTTCATTCGCAATTACGTTCCCAGCAATTTATATGATTATATTATTGATTGACCACCTGAAATGCTGTTTCAAATTATTCAAGTACATGATGTGATCTCCCACCGAAGGCTTATTACAAGCGTCTGATCCGTCGATCATTCAATATTCAGTCATCGTCCATTAGAGAATTTGTCTAATCTGAAGACCTAATTCGCATAACAGCATTATCATCCGATAAATAAAAATCATAGTACACCTAAACGTAGGCTAGTTTCCTGCAAGAGAGAAGCGGTCAACAGTTTTCAGTAATGCCGACATGATATCACGATGTTCCAAATGTCAAATCCGTATCGATGATGATCAGCATTCTTAATCTATGTGATTTTTGTAGATGGTTCGCTGTCACGGGAGCTGACTGATTTTAACTTGCAAATAAACCACTTACTGAGGAGCAAATTCTTTCGTGGACAAGGCTGAATACTGAATTGTCGAACCTCGAAGCATTCCATGTACCAAGTACAGAAGCAGCCAGATTGCTTCAGTTTGATGTGATTTGCATTTGTTTTAACGACCAAGGGTGATATATTTAGAAAGTAGCTGTCTTCAACTCCTCTCGTATTCCCTTTGTTCGTCCTTCATTACGGTACTTTCGTGAAGGTTAAATGTCCCGGCTAAGATTGTCCCTTTTCTATAGAACCTAAGGGTGGAGAAAAATGTCCTAGCTGGGTTAGGAGATAAGAAGCGGACACTCTTAATCAACGGACATTCTAGGCCTCCACACGGGAATCCGACGACTAAATTATTTGCATGGACAATTTAATGGAAAGATAATATCATCATTGGATGAGAAGGTTCGTAGTATAATTATACACAACAGGCAGAAGAACTTCACTGTGATGGATTAATTGTCGCGCTGTCCAGATTACGCATGGCACGAAAGTCACCTAAACGCGTTTGTAATGTGTGAAAATCTCTTCACATCGGCATATACCCATATGCACAACGGTCTGAATGAAATGTACCAGTCAAAGAGTGTTTTAACCCTTTCTGACCTGGGCTTTTGAGGACCTGTACAGGCCTGGGGTGGAGCAATATTTTTCCAACCTTTTGAGCTAGGGGCTGAAACTTGGCAATATTTTTCCTACCTTTTAAGCTAGGGGGCCGAAACTTAATACACTATACCCTTGAGTCAAGCTCTACCAGAAAAGTTAAAAAAATTCATCGCTTTTGTGACGTCACAGTGACGTCTTCAAAACAGGCATGTATTGTTCGATTTGTCTGTCAGATTATTCAAATTTTCTTCACAAAAACTGCACGATAAATTAGTAAATAATGGGCTGATGTGATATAAAATAGATTTTGCAAAATTCTCCCCGACGAAGCGCAGGAATTTTAAAGACAAATAAGGAAAACACCACTTTTATGGTACCCCACCTGGTCGCCATCTTGAATTCGCCCATGATCTTCTACTCGAGCTAATAGGCTCAAAATGATCTCAAGATGATAAACTGAAAACACGCGAAGGGTTAGTTTTCATATTTCTGTCGTTCCGGAGATAGGGGGAAAGCTTGCTAGGGGCCGTAATGGCCCCCAAGCCTGGTAGGGTTAAGAGTGCATGAGTATTGGTGCCCGGCTGAGTGATTAGGATGGTGTACCGCCTGGGAAATATTAACGGTTATCTCCGCGCACATTCCGTTTTGCAGAGTGTATAACCAACTGAATTGTGCAAGATGCCATGTGTCCATGATGCTTTTAATATATTGGGTTTAAGAAATATGTTTTAAATGGCATCAGACATGTTTTTATATTGAATATACAGTTATTCATCGGCATTCAATGGAGGATGGACATGGCGAGAAATATACTCTGTTGGATATTTTGCACAGCCTGTGCAGATGTAGTCTGACTTGTTCATTAGTACTTCATAGATTTCCATTTATGCGACTATTATTTTTGCATCCGTTGTACTATATTTTAAAATATGCCCTATAATTAAAATGTTAACAGTTATTTCATGCATAAAATAACCAACCCAAGTTGTACGTTTGGAATTAAACTAATATTCGAATATAGTCTGCTCACCAGGAGAAAAGCCTGATATTGATTTTTTTAAATACTTTTTGTCACTTTTAAGGAAGCGTGAACACTTTAGTCCACAGTTTCCACTTCAATTGACAAAGTATCGCGTATATAATGGTGCATGCTTATCTCATCAAGTAGCATTTGCTAGATACCATGAAAACATGTGACAACTTTTATCCACCACACAGAATATCAATGAAAATACTAGATAGATAATTCATTATATGAAGCACGCCCGTACGAAAAATTAGATCTGTTTGCATTTGGGTGATAATATTGTCTTATTTCTCGAATATCTACATGGACATTATTTATGATGGTTACTGAATGTCACAGCTGATGCTTGTGCAATTCTTAACAGTTTGAGGTACATTGTTTTCTCATTAGCCCTAAATAGGCCATTGAAGGCTTTGGGGGAATGGCGAGCTGAATCAGTAGGATTACATTGTACCATTTTCACACTCGTAGTCCGCGTTTCTCGATTGTTATTCCCGACATGTATTTAATTCCCTAAACTGGCCAGCTAAGCCAGGTATTAGTTCCGTATGGCGCGGATTTCATTTATCGAATAGCTCGAGCAAATGTTTGTAATGCCAGAAAATTCACTGTGGCACTTGAAGTCGACACCTTGATAAACGAATAGATAAAGATACAAAAGTTTCCTCGATAAGCATACGCCTCTCACGATCAATATACGGACATATTTAAAATATTAGGTTGTTGCTCGTATTTCGCTATCTAGCGCACGGGACAGCGAGTCAACCGTTAGATGCACACGGATGCAGTGGTTAATTGACCGTTCCAAACACAATATTTTCTGTATTATGTGATCAATATTTTGAATGTTTTAAAGGTTATCCCCCTCCTGAAGAGATTGTTTGTCCTTCGAAGTTCAAATACATATATTCACATGCATCTATCGACCAATGAATCACTACCAAATGTATCTCAACACACTCGGTGAATTGCCCCAGACAGCCTTTTTCGCAGCTGGCTGTTCCCTCCCGTAGCTGGTGTTCATTCTAGGCGTCAGATGCGACAGTTAATATTCAGTTTCTCTGTTAACCCTATCTGACCTTGATTTGGGGTGTGCCGCAGCCTGGACGTCATTTTCAAAAAGGCGGTTTTGCGACGATTTTTCAGTCAAATGTTTCGATTTTTTCATTCATGTGTCTTTTCTTCGCAAAAATCTGGCTAATAAATTAGTAAAGGATAATCTGATATGAAATAAAACAGTTTTTATCCACTTTTCTGCGCAGAAAAGTAAGAATTTTGAGGAAATTTCCTGGTAAACCACATGACCGCCATTTTGAATTTACCCATGATCCTCTGCTCGAGGGATCCAGCAAGTAGGCCCAATATGATGAATTAAAAAGCCAAGGAGTATCAGCTTCCAATTTTTTGTCGTTCAGGAGATAGCAGCAAAAATAAAACAGGGAGGGTGATGTGAAGTTCCTCCCAGGCCAGATAGGTTAATAATGGAAATACCGTTTTCATTTAAAAACAAAACAAGATAGTTTCCTGGAAGAGGTAATCGACCAATGTGCCCATGGGATTTGAAAATGCATACAAATCGCGATAAATGAAAAGAGTATGGAATCCCGGTGCCCGATTTTCATATATTATCAGAGGATGTCCGTATGGTTCATAACATACTAAATATTCAGAACTTTTCGACGTACAGAAATCAATTTAAGAAACAGCAATGGGAGGCAGACCATGCTCTAAATGTATCTTTAACCGAGTTGTCTGGGTCATCCAATGACCTTTGCTAAACATATCCCGACTCCCAATCCAAGATAAGCTTATATACGCGCGTTCCGGTAGTTTAAGTGTTAGTTCATTTTCAGATGAAACGTTCCAATCTTTCCCTTCATTTCAGATTGGGAGAACGAACTTTGTCTGCCAGTGTGAAGGAGACATGACAAGCATTTTTTATTGCAATAAAATAACAGTATTACTGTTGGAAAGTAATATATTGACATTATTTATTCCAATCGAATAAAACAAATGGAAATCATCAACATTTGGCACGTAATACATCTACAGTAAGACAATAAAATAAGAAAAATATCCGATATGATTAAAGTAAAAACTTTTATCTAGTTAAATTGAATATCGCTTATCGTGGTTGAGGCCTCTCACGGATGTCAAGCACTCCACAGGGTGATTAGTCAAATCATTCTCTTAAAAGTTATTGCGCAGACTAGATCTAACTGCTTAAAGTCATTGGAAATCTGATCAAAACAATGTTCACCTCAAATCTAGATATATGTTGGAGTTTAAATCTTGACGCGATATTAGAGTTTCAAGTTGAACAGCCAATTAATTTATTCAAATGAGTCCAAGATTGTTAATCTTGGAAATAAAAAAGCTACAAATTGAATTTCAATATTTATTTCACCGAGAGAAAGTTGCAATTTTTCTTTTCTAAATTTCGCAATAAAACATAATGATGACTTTCATGTCAAATGTGGAGAGGGTGGCTGCTAGACTTAAATTAAGCCAGTCCTCGTTTTAGAGTCAATCGGTGTACTAAATTGTACTGTCCGATCAGGATTACAGTTCTGTTTGACTTTCCTGTTCAACTGTCGGATGAGTGGGCATCATCTGGTTTTGCTGTTATTTGGGGGCATCTGCTGCTGATGGGGCATCTGTTGCTGATCGTGCTGGTGAGGTTTCTGTTGCTGAAGAGGCATCTGTTGTTGATGGAACATCTGTTTCGGAGGGGACTGATGGAGTATCTGCAGCTGATAGGGCATCTGTTGTTGAGGGGCCATCATCTGGGGATACATTTGGTGACATTTGTATGCCAAAGAACCCGTCATGGAAGAATGGATATTTTGAGTCATCCAGGCGATAGTATTAACACGAACAAATATGTGTTCGTGTTAACCCGTCCTGGGTCTCGTAAACAATGCTGTTAATTCTGCTTTTTGCCATATGTCTCATACTGTGATCTAGCTGCCTTAAGGATTTTGTTATGTGTCGCCAAAATATATGTCATCGCCTTGCTCACCAGTTTTGGCCGCACTTGGGCAAGAAAAGATGATAATCCCTTAATTAATTCATAATCCTCCTCGCATTTTTATTAGCGACTTTGGTCGTGGTTTGATATGCATCGTAGTCGATGTTGGTGGTAGTGTAACAGCTATCATGGTTTCAGCTGAGTGATCCTCGTCATTGTCATCATTTTTATCACCTCGATTGTTATTAATTGTTGCCTAGCCATCAGTAGCTGGTGGCTGAAATATCAAAAAGTGTACATTATAAAACATTTTGAAATAAATAAGTTATTTGATAATTCTCATGGTCATTGTCGTAGTAAATTTTATTTATTGTCAGTATATAAATGTACAGGAACATGACAAGCTTGTACGAGTTGTAATAACAATAGAACCATAACAATATAATCATATGTGCAAGCATAATACAACATTATTATCACAGTGCAATATCGTAGATTCTTAGAACTGCTTGAAATACAATAGCGGCCACACTACTGGCGATATCTACATGTAGACTAGTTACATTCATTCCCATTCCGTACATTAATCTGTTTCTTAAAATCGCTAAAAAATATCTGAGGAATTTCAGGTATAGTTGAAGTGGCGAGGGAGATGCATCATTCTAGTTGACTTCACAACGAATGTCATTTGGGTTAAGAATACTGATCAGTGATACGGACTTGATCATTTTGGAACATCATTATGTCTTGCAGGCATTATTGTAAACCGTTGACTGCTTCTCTTTTGCAGGAAACTAGCCTATCTGTATGTATACTGGGTTTATCTTTTTGAATTTCGTGCTAACGTGCTAATGCTGTTATATGGAATATGGAATCGGTCTTTGGTTTATGGACGAGGATATTCTTTAATGGATGACGGCTGAATTATGAATGACGGACCAGATGTTTTTAATTATCCCTGTTGTATTGGTGCCCTTGATGACAAACACTTTTTCAGTGTTCTGCTTCTGGCTCTTGTGGATGTAAATTACAAATTCGTCTACTTGGATGTTGGGGCACCTGACCGTGCTGAGGTTGCCGGTGCATTTGCAGATTTTTCTCTGAGGAAGGCCTTGCTTAATAGCACACTGCGCTTACTACCACCAGCACACGTTAATGCCATACCATAGCAGAACACCGGGTACAAAATATTGGGAGGTGACGCCGTTCCTATGTTCAAACGACTGATGAAGTCATTTCCACGAAGCAATTTAGATAAGCCTGTGCGGATCTACAATTGTGATTTATCCAGAGCGAGGCGCGTTGTTGAAAATGCTTTTGGCATCCTGATCAATCGATTCAGGGTATTATTCACGACTATTACTGTTGGTTTCTGTTGTCTGCGTAACTTTCTGATGGAAACCAACAAATACGGACACACAAGTTTTCTGGATGTGAAAGATACCCAGCAACATACATTTACAACTAGGTCCTGGAGAAATGACTCAACCATGACCGGCCTTCCAGCAAGCATGGATCGAACTCAGCAAACATACCAAGGAACGACGCAAGCAACCCATGAACTATTTCTCTTCAGGCCGGATCTGTTCCTTGGCAGGACTATATGATTAGTATCTAATGGTGACGGTGCCGTGTATCTTGTTCTGATAATAGGCCTATCTTGTTTACGTATCTAGGTGAGTTATATTAGGAATACTAGGCAGACCTTAAACCTTCGGCAGCTGATTCGGATTGTTGGTACAGACTGTTGTTATCCAGTAAGTGTGTCGATTGGAAATTAGTGTTATATTTCATTGTAATATTCTTCTTTATTATTTTCTTATTAACAGACTATTTGTGAGAGAGAGAGAGAGAGAGAGAGAGAGAGAGAGAGCGAATTAAGGTTTAAAGTCGCGTTCAGCAATATTTTAGCTATATAGCGACGATCAAACAAAATTCTAAGTAGTCAAGTTATTAATTTAATAATCCAACACATTAAAACAGACACTTATTAAAACTTATGCAACAAACCGATTTCTCTCAAATAACCTAACTTTTTGAAATGCTAATACCCATGATGTCTATACCAGTATATATTTTATATATCACCCGTGTAATGTACAGACGATTAGACTGTCGTATGCTGTCCGTATATGGCAACGAGTATTGATTGTTGACTGATAATAGTTCGGTAACCAGAGATTGGTTCTGTTACTAGGGCGGAGTTTTATTGTAGTACTTTATAAAAAATTTTGGTTGAGCATCATGTACACGTATACATGTAATTAATGTCATTATATTACATGTAATCAGTCTGAAGTATTGGAGCGATATGCAAGAGGTGAGAAAAATTGACGTCTGGCGACGATAAAGCAACCATATAACTCTACAGGAAAGCTTCCCTCAGCACCGCACATTCAGCCTTAGTAGCTCAGACGCGTTTTTATTCCAGCTGTTCACGTGGAGACAAAGAAGTATGCACACGGCCCCTAGTACCGGCGTAAGCGGAATTAGACACGCTAGCTCGGGAGCTGTGATGGCAGATCAGCTGAAATAATTAACTCATCTGATGTTAATCGATGGGCATAGTGGACGTCTGGTGGAATGAACGCCTCGACATGGGGAAAACCTACTGCTAATGCTATCATATACTCCTTGATACGTAAGTGGATCAGTTTACATGTTGGAGTTATTTTGTTATTTGGTACAATGTATATATAGACCAAAGGATTATTCTTCTCCGGCGCACCCGTCTGGGCGGAGTCAGTCCCTGGAAGGGGATGGGACTGGCATAATGAGCGAATATATTGTTGATGGAAATATATAATGAGCCGCTCGTCAATCTTGTGCGATGTTCATTATTGCTTGCAATTTATTATTAAACGAAGTTGTTTGTATGACAAGATAGTAATCCATTAAATATTAAATAAGACTTCAAATGCTTCATGTGGATGCTTTGCATAAGAAGCGTATACGATGATAGTCATGGCCGTTGATTAGAGAAAGCTGAAAGAGATTCTGGCTGAAAGGAGCTCCGTGTGCGAGAAGTAGTTCCAACGTTCTACGGTTGTTGTCTTCGTGAAGTAAATTAGCAGCTATTACACCCAAATATATGTATATCGAAATCAAAATAATAACAACAACAATAACTTGGCGTTTTACAGATTCATGACGTCATCTCGATTTAAGCGACTAATCTGGGCTAGAAGGGGACAGAATCTCCCGCCCCCACACATTTAGTGACCGATTGTATGCTGGGATAGAATACGCTAGCTTGCGCCTGCGTATCAGTCCAGTGTGTGTGTGTGTGTGGGTGTATGTGTGTGTGTGTGTGAGAGAAAGAGAGAGGTTTAACGTCGCGTTCAGCAATATTTCAGCTATATACATGTAGTGACATCAGTCCAGCGACCAGTTTGATGAAGTGGAAGTTAACGGAAAAGCGAGCTGGACTACTTAAATATTGCCTTTGAGTCTCACGCAATACTGAAATTACGGTGTCAAATGGTGCCGAGACAGATGTGTCGCTCCCCACTGGAAAAAATGCCAGTGAAGCAAATCACCCGTGTTTGAGAAAGGAGACGATAATCAATCACAGTTGCTAAGTTGTTAGCTTGTTATATTTGCTGTTGACAAATTGATCAGGAATGCCTTCTTATTCGCGTTATTTAGTGCTTGTGGATATCAGTGCGAAATTCGATAATCGACAGGAAACCATGGAACATTACCAGATCCACAAAATCTATATTCTGGTGACCGTTCATCACTCATATCGTTGTAGGCATGAAACTCCGAGCGGTCGAAGTTCCCCGCTGCCAAGATCATAGACAGTGTTTAAAATGGTACATTGAATGATGGGAAATGGAGTATTGGGCGCTTAAAAGATTTGTTGTATTACCTGAGGGTTGAAAAGAGTTGATCGAAACACGTGACAGGTTAGTTCTGAGATACGAAAGATGGTAAATAACGACTGTGTCATATATGTAGACCATATCACTGGATCACTCAGTAAGAATGGCAAGATGGAATATAATGTTAAATCCACTTGTCTTTAACGAAGGTCCATGGGCTATTTTATGGATGAAATTTCTGAAAGAGAAGCGCAATGATGGTGACATCTGCTATAAATAAAATTGGGGAGAGAGGTAATGCTTGCGAAATGTAAAGTTTGCATAAATCAATTTGACGGTGTTATCTGAAGAAAATAAATGCATCTGAGGTCAAGGCCACAGTGGCTATATTGAACTATGCCGATGGGTGAATACCAAACCATTTGACAAGTTTGATCTCATTCCGTGAAATCGTTGCCAGTGAAAAGTTTACTTAGCCTGGCTCAATAAAGGTCAAGGGCATGGATTACACGGGTTTCCGAAAAAGCCATCGTCTCACTCATATCAAACCACTGTACAAGTACGATGCCAATCGGGCTACATGTAGCACGGCTTAATAAGGGTCAAGACCACAGCGAACATGGCGACCTTATTGGATTATGCAGGTTGCCACAGCGACCATGGCGGCCATACTGGATCTGTCGTTTTTTTTAGTTATTGCTGTAAAAAGCCCCACGGGGGGGACAATAAATGCTAGCTGATTTTCGTCATCTCCCGGCTGTATACCTTCCGATAAGAAGAACGGCTGATATCGTTTAAGAGAGAAGCTACCAAACGTACGTATTCAAATAATCAATAAACCAGTTAACAGTCATAATCAAACACACAAGTATGCAAGAGAAGTCTAATAGTTATCTTTGTATATCTCGTATCTTTGTTCTGTATTTTGGTGTGTAATAAAGCAATAGATTGAAATATGGCAGTGGCAGTTACAGGGAGATTTTGTCGACTCCGTTTTATATTATTGGCAAGAAAAAAAATCAAAGAATTGGACATTTCATCTATGAAATCTTCAGCTTCTGCAAAATGTTAACTAACATATTAATCTACTGATATCAACATGTTTAAGTAATTAATCAATACTCTGAGATTATGTCTGCGTTTTTGAGTCGACGCAAGCGATCAAACGTTTGGTACAAAGCTTATTAACTACATGTACTTATTATCTTCACAGGGCCGCCACCGGGAGATATAGAATAGCATCACGAAAGGTATGTGTGTGTCTGTGTGTCGTTTATTCCGTTAGTACTACATATGTATAATATGAAAAAACGTGATTTTAAATGAAGATATAATTGGGGAATAGCTTTCGGCCTATAAGTTGATCTGAGGTTACAGTTTCTTTAAAATGTTACCCATTTTTAGGTATTGTGAGCTGTGTCTACAAAAGGTAGGTACAGAGTTGTCTTCTCTAGGTCAGGATGGATCACCAGGGAAATGAACTGCCGACGAAACCAATATATCCGAATATAGGCGAGGGGAATAAAGCACCAGTCTCCGCACATCCATCACGTGAACCATACGAAACGATACCAGACGAATTCCCTTGTTCTTGTTCCCGTGAAGCTCTTTGCCCCTCATGATGGCATCTTAGGGGAAATATCCTGTTTCAAAGAATAGTTAACTTCCCATTTACTTCGTTATTTTCATTATCCTTTATGTTATTAGGATGCTGAAACTTGCCGCATAATATCGCTGGTTCAAGCGCTATAAGAAAATGTAACAAACTTCAAGGCGCTGGCTATGGTGACGTCACATTAGCGCCACATTATGAAAATAATGTGTTGTCTGAACGATTTTTCGGACCGATATTTCACAGTTTATGTTTGAAATTTTCTTCGCTGAAACTGCCTCGTAAGTTAGTAATAATTTTCTGGTTTGGGACAAAATAGTATTGGTATATGGGACATTTTACGTAGGCAAGGTCTCTAATTTTGAAGAAATATGACAAAAGCACAACTTTTCAGCTGCCCTGTTCTGAGGATCAGACTCAAAATGACCACGATATGATAAGCTTTAACGATAAAGTGCCAGCTCTCAACTTTTCTTCGTTTTGATGCACCAGGAATACGGGAACGGATTAAAAGAGCAGTGGCGAGCTTTCCATCATTGAGCTTTCTTTTTATTTATATATATATATATTTTCTTGCTGGAAAGCTGGAATACGAGATGGAATACTGGGTGGAATGCTGTATTGTCGAATGCTACACGGACCGGGGACCACGTGATTAATAGTACCAGAACTGAAACTAGTATTACACATCGGAATGAATGACCCAAACCAGGAAAAATCGAATGAACGAATTGTCCACCAATATTTCCAGATATATAGCTGGAATTACACAATCAGAGTAGATGTTCAAAGAGACGAATTGTTGACGTGATTAATAGTTCCAGAAATGTAGCTAGAATTACAAATCCGGACGTCTGTAGGTCAATAGTTCAAGAAAAGAATGACCAATAAGGATATTCTAGAAATGAAACTAAAATTACCAATCACGATGGATGGACAAAGAAAGAATTTTCTTCTCGTGACGAATAGTCCAAGAAATGAAGGTAGACATCGGTATTGATGACTAAAGTCAAGAGTTATCTCTCGTTCCAGAAATGAAACAAGAATTACCCATCTGGAGGGATGACCTAAGGGAAGAAATAAAGTTGTAAATAATGAGAAGCTGCTAATATATTGCACGTATTCGTTTTATTTTTCGAAAGACGAGGCCGACTATTTTTGTTATCCCATCTTGCAAGTATCCATTAAAATAGATTTGTCGTACGGTTATAACTCCTGGTGAAATATTACGGGTGCCAAACATTACAGTCTCCCCACGTAATTTGTATACATGATACGGGTGATACCATCAACACAATCGAAAATGTGATTAGTGCTTAACTCAAATCACTGTACAAGTCGACATCGCGTTACAGAGAAGATGGATGATGTCGAAGGTAATAAAAATGTAGCTACACCTTAGTAAACTATTTCATCTCTTTATTTATTAATGGAATATTATTTTTCAAAAGTCTGGTGATAATATTCAGGAGATCGAATTGGAGAATGTACGCGGAATTTGGTGAGAAGAGTGTCTTGAAGTGCAATGTTGAGTCATACATCCCAGTATATAAAGTTATGGTGTATAACAACTATCTATCCTTTACCCGTAGGCTGGTTGCGTCGCCCCAACACATTTTTTCACCCTCATCTCCCCTAGGTCACCATTTTTTTAAAAATCATATCACTACCCTGTTGCACGGACGCACTCGTGCATGACTTCTAAGATAGAATCACTAGCCATCGGCACGTCCGCACTCTCGCACGGCTCCTTTAATAAAATAACTAAATCCCTTACGCACTGCGATAATTATCATGACAATTATCCCACACTTGAACACATCTGTTTTGAGTCACTAAATGATTTCGTGTGCTTATCGATGGCCATTAGATTATGGATCTTCAACTATACCACGACTGTCGTCTGACTGTTAGTTCCAAAGTCTGAATCACCTAGGGTTCATGTCTAGTTAATCGAGGCACTTTCTCGATGCCTTCTGGATCGATCGAGAACCTTCTAGACTGAAACCGAAAGGGCAGAACCGGGACATCTGCGGACGTGTCACGGTTTATTCCCGGTTTCATCTCGATCGGAAGGTCCCGGTTTTCGAGATGAATATGTCCCGGTTTGAAAACTCCTGATGCAAACAGGTTGTTGTGCTCGTATCTTTTATCTATTCGATTAACTATTATACCTTACTGTTATCCGTCCCGGAATTGACCACGCATGGTGAAAAAATGGATACGCCTAATAATGCAAAAATATTGGATACGTTTGTAGTTTTCTTCCTTAGAAAAAAATTAAATCCTTGCATACGAATTGTTAAATAGTTAAAGTATAAATACTTGCATATAGTTAAAGCTAAGTAAAGTGTTGGATCGAATAATCATGTAAAAAATAATACATAGTTTCCGATATCATTTCATTTCAAGCGATTACCATTATAAAAGCAGATTTTTTTAGGTTAAAATAAGCATACGCAGCAATCACATTGCCGGCTTATGAATTTTCAAATCGGTCATTTTGTCTTCCTTTGCATGCAGATAAAATTGCGCTGCCACATAAATTATGCCATTGAATATATGTCTAGATATAAGAACCTAACACTAAAAATAATTTTCAGTTTCATTCATCAAGGTCTGTGTTTTAATGCATATGCTCTTGCAAAGAATACCGTCGCTGCTTCAGCAAGAGAGAGAGAGAGAGAGAGAGAGAGAGAGAGAATTAAGGTTTAATGTCGCGTTCAGCAATATTTCAGCTATATAGCGACGACCAAACAAAATTCCAAGTACTCAACTCAATAACTTAGTAATCCAACGCCTTTGTTCTATTACACGGAATTATCTTGTTGCAAATGTTCATTATCTAAGTCAATTAATCTTTGTCTCCCTGCCGCATCAACGTAAGTTATAACAACAACATCTATGGACAGTGATTTATGATTCATGACAGATGAATGTCAAAATCCCTTCCTGTAGTTATAACTTTACAGTCGTTTCATTCTCCTGCCCTGATAATACGATACTGGCATTTCAAGTAAACCCTTGAAATGTAATACAATGAGAGGAAATTATATGAGGGAGGGTTCCTTTAGAAAGACAATTTTATATGCAAATATAATAAGTTGCACGAAATTAATTCCAAGATAATAATACATGTAGATAGAAATGTTTCAGTTTTATAATACTACACATGAATAACAAACGCAGTGTTATAATTTCACATGTTATCCGAAATCACGGAACATCTTTTTATTGTGAATCGACAGGGCGACAGATCCGAGTGGTTTCTACCTCCACTTGTAGCCATCTCGGTACGATATCGAGGCCACTGCAGTGATTTCCGGAAAGATCATAGTTCGAGAGAAAACCAACAAAAAAAGGAACGAAAACCGACAGAGATAAACCGCAACACTTCGGGACGAGACATTAATAATCAGTATTACCCGGTTATCGAGAAACTGTCCCAATCGACTGGACCCCTTCTGTCTGGACATGCTGTATCCTCAACATGAAATGATGAATCTAGTTAAGATACAGTTGTATGGGTCATATCAGAGTACGGCTGCTTCGTGAGTATTAGTGATCTGTCAAGATTCTGTGGTGCTAACAGAGAGAAATGACTATTGCAAAACGTGGAGCTCTGGTCATTGATATGGATTTATCGGTAGGAACATTAAGACTTTTTCCGGCATCAGATAATTTTGGCAGCTTTTCGAGTACGATACTAGAACGTGTATAATATATTTATTTTTTTAGTTTATGGTTGTTTGGATTTCCACGCTAATTTTGTCGTGTGAGATGGGCCTATTAGGGACGCGAAAATTCGGTGTGAACGACGGCTGGTTGCTCGATGTCGCACCGGAGCCCGGATGTAGAGAGATTGGGAGTCTGACGTGTTTTCACTTCGCTCCGAGAAATTTGTCTAATTCTGCGGATTTCAGCTGATCTTAGCTCTGATTTTTGTGTAATATATTTTGTGAATACTTTTGGCAAATACCTGCGGTGAAAGTTTAGAATTATTTCTCAGTTTTTTGCTGTTCAGGGCGTTTTTCTGACTTAGTCAGTTTGCCCTGGTTTGGGAAGGCAGAGAGCCGCCATTACTGCCGTCTCGGTCTTTGTGACCGAGAGGGTTGGTGTGTTTTTTTCTCTGTCTCTCTCTTCTCCGTTTGTTCGCTGTCTGTAAATATTTCGTATTTTGCTGAGGTATATATATATATCATTGTTGACTTGATCTAGTCTGATGTTGGTTCGTTTTTCGTTCGGTTTGACGTAGGTCGATTTGCACATAATATTTGTGTAAATCGAGGTAGGTTGAATACATGTAACATACCGAAGTTGTATAGCTGTGCGTTGTAGGCTTAGCCCTGAGTGTACAGCTGTGCGCTAGCCTTTGTTCTCTGTTCTTTTGTTCCTCGTTGCAACCAGGCAACTCGCTGGGTTTAGGACTAGGCTTTTGTCCTGCCTGGCCCTGAAGTTCCAGTGTATTGTTGTAAAGGTTACAGTGTACGTCTTTGGAGTGAGGCTCCATCGGGGAGTATTCAATGTTTACTCTGTGGGGAGGCGCATTGTTGGGGTTTGTGCGTGTGGTTTTTTTCTGTTTTTTTTTTGTTTTTTCGTTTTTTTCGTTTTTTTCTGGTTTTTTTTTTCACTATGGCCTTCAGAAAGTATGATAGGTCACTGAGCCTACAACTTCAAGGCCTAGAGAAAGCTAATGCGATTGATATATATCACGCATTAACAGACACTGTTGGATCAGGACCGAAAATCCTTAAAGGTCTAGTACAGGTATCAAATACCCTGTGGAACATCACACTAGCAAATGAAACTACCAAAACACGCCTAGTGCTGGAAGGTATTCGTGTTGGAGATCAACGTGGCCATTTTGAGGAAATAGATTTAGGGAAATTGCTGGTAAAGATGAAAGGACCATGGATTTCCCAGATTCTGCGATCAAAAGTGCTTTTGAGTTTTATGGGGATGTTCTCTCTGTACAAAAGGAGTTCTATTCGTTTGATAGAGATTTTGAGACGGGAGTTCGAAGAATTTGGATGACGAAATTCAAACGTGCTCTTCTTTCTTCTATTTTTATTGGAGGTATGAGACTTCCTGTATGGTATAACGGTCAAGTAAAAACATGTTATACTTGTGGTTCAGAAGATCACACGAACTGGAGGTGTCCTTTGAAAAATAAATGCCTGCTTTGTCATCAGGAAGGACATCTTACAAAAGCCTGTCCAACAGCCAAACAGGTTTCTGGAGATACCGTAGCTAGCGGCAGAAAGGGTGATTCCTCTGGTCCTCGCCCTGTTCCGCCCACAGAAGTCCGAGGAAGACTTTCCACCGAGGCTGTCCAGCAGAAACAACAGCACTATATAGATTTATGGAAGACTGTAGGGCCTGATGGCAAGCCCACCGAACGTCATCAGAGGATAGTCTCCGCCTGGAACAAGGAGAAATCTTCAAACCACTACGAGTGTCTCGATGACGCGATGGATGAAGGTTGTAATTCGGAAGATGAAGATGTCCGTGAGAGTGAGGTTTGCGATGATGTAGAATTCAAGGCAGGTGATCAGAAGTCAGGCGATCAGAAGTCGATTTCTGATCAGACTGAAAGTGTTGACGTAGTATTAACTCCGGAAGTTGAATTGAAGGGTGACAACTTACCGGATACTGGTAGTGTTTCGGGTTAGGATGCACTTGTGCAGTCTGTAGATTCCTTCATTAATCCTATTCACCTATTCACTCCGGTGTAGATGTAAACTTTACACCAAACGAGGAAATACTGAAGGAGTTCACAGAAAAAGAAAGTAGTGAAGAGTCTTGTAGTAATAAAGCTAACTCGAATCAGAAAAAGAAGAATAAAGAGAATACCATAGATATCGAATCCGGCAAAGAGCCTAAAATAGTCGATGCTACTCCCACTCCTACCAACGATACACCCATGCTTTCTGATGAGGAGTATCAGGAGTGTAGTGATCGTCCGTTAAAAGGCGAGACTTCCTTGAACCAAAGGTGGAATGACTTGTTGGTACAAGATAGAGAGAAAGAAGTTGATAAGAAGGAATATAAAAAAGACAAGAAAGAACAAATGAAAAAAAATAAGAAAGGTCAAAAAGAATTACCCAAAATAGAACATATATAATGGCTAAGCTAACCTTATATATCTTGGCTTGGGCAGTTTTGTGTTTTATTTCTATGTACAGACTAAAGATGGCTCAGCCACCAACTGTCATTCAGTGGAATTGCAGAGGAGTTTGGCCAAATTTAAATGAACTCCAATTATTAACTCAAGATTATCAACCATCAAATTTTGTCTCAACGAGACCTTTCTGAAGAAAGCAGATAAAGATAAATTTAAATTTCGCCAATACACACCTTATCATTCCTACGTTTTAGACGAAAATGGAAAAGCAACAGGCGGTTCTTCAATATTGGTTAAAATGGGTGTTTTACACAGTCCTGTTGATTTAGTGACAGATTTACAAGCTGTAGCAGTTCGTATTACCTTGAATTCTGTTTTCACGTTGTGCACGGTGTACATACCTTCTTCTGGTAGTCCCCGGTTCAATGAACTTCAAGATCTTTACGATCAGCTCCCGAAACTTTGTTTAATGATGGGTGATTTTAACGCTCGTAATATCCTCTGGGATAATGAAGACAATTTTAAAGATAAAATTCTCGAAAATTTTATATCAAATAATTCTTTGTGTATTTTCAATGATGGTTCTTATACACATTTGTCCTCGGCCCATGGAACCTATACAGCATTGGATATCTCACTTTGCGACCTTCCTATTCTTGAAGAATTTTCTTGATCTGTTCATGATGACCTTTGTGGAAGTGATCACTTTCCCACTGTCCTAAAAGCTGTTCATTCAGCTGATGACCCTCATTTCACAAGGTTTAATTTCAAGAAAGCAAACTGGCCCGAGTTTGAAAAGCTTTGTTTACAAAAACTACAATCAGTCTCCTTCGCTGATGCTTCAGATCCTATACAGCTATTCTCAGATATGTTGATAGAAATTGCCAACCAAACCATTCCCACATCTTCAGGAGTTGCACATATTAAGAAACCTTGGTTTAATGATGACTGTAAAGAAGCAAGAAAATGTAGGAAGAAGGCTGAACGATATTTCCGCCGACATCCTAATCCTGAAAATTTGAAAGATCTCAGAGTTACAAGAGCTAAAGCTCGTAGAACCATGAAACAGAATAAACGTGATTCTTGGAGAAATTATGTTTCTAAGATAAATACTCATACTCCAATAACAAAAGTTTGGAATATGATCCAAAGAATAAAAGGTAAAAGCTCCAAGTCCAGCGTTCATCATCTCAACGATGGAAATCAGGTGATTACTGACAAAGTAGAAATTGCAAATACATTAGGAGAAACAATTGCCAAAAACTCTTCATCAGAAAATTATGTACTTAAATTTCAAAGTTTCCAAAAAAGAGAAGAGAAAAATGAAATTAAATTCACTTCCGGTAACCATGAAGGCTATAACGCTTCGTTTACAATTGAATAACTTCATGCTTCTCTGACGAAAGCTCATGATTCTGCTGCAGGCCCTGATAATTTTCATTATCAGCTTTTGAAACATCTACCGGAATCATCTCTAGAAATCTTATTACGCATATTCAATAGACTTTGGTATAGAGAAGAATTTCCTCCGTCCTGGCACAATGCCATAGTTATACCAGTACCAAAGCCTGGTCGTGACCATACAGACCCTGGTAATTATCGTCCGATTTCACTGACTAGTTGTGTCTGCAAAACTGTGGAACGCATGATAAATGATCGCCTTGTTTGGTACCTGGAAACTGAAAAGAAACTTACTGATATTCAAGCTGGTTTCCGAAAAAATAGAAGTACCATTGATCATTTAGTCAGATTAGATTCGTATGTTAAGAATGCTTTCGACAAGAACGAACATGTGGTTTCTATCTTTTTTGATTTAGAAAAAGCCTACGATACTACATGGAAATACGGGATTCTTAAAGATCTTCAAAAGATGGGATTAAAAGGTCGTTTACCCGTTTTTATTTCCAACTTTTTGAATGATAGACAATTCCAAATTCGTTTGGGTACAACTATGTCTGATCATTTTGATCAAGACCAGGGTGTCCCACAGGGCAGTATTTTGTCTACTACTCTGTTTAGTATCAAGATCAACAGCTTGGCTGCAGTTCTGAATAAATCAATTGATGGCTCACTTTTTGTAGACGATTTCAATATATCGTGTAGTGGGAAAAGTATACACAATATTGAGAGAACATTACAATTTTGTCTACACAGATTTCAGAAATGGTGTCTAGAAAATGGTTTCAAATTCTCCAGAGCTAAGACAAATTGTGTACACTTTTGCAGAAAATATTTCCAGCACAAAGATCCAGTACTTACCTTAGATGGAACTGAAATCAAAGTGGTAAAAGAGGTCAAATTTCTAGGCATATTGTTTGATCAACGACTAACTTTCAAATCTCATATAAATTGCTTAAAAGCCAAATGCACGAAAGCTCTGGATGTGTTGAAAGTAGTTGCCAGCTATAAGTAGGGAGGAGATCAGCAAATTCTCCTTCATTTATATCGATCACTTGTTCGTTCCAAACTCGATTATGGTTCTATTGTTTACAATGGTGCAAGCAAGTCAAACTTGGCAAAGCTAGATCCTATTCTCCATCAAGGACTAAGACTTTGCCTCGGTGCGTTCAGAACATCACATAAAGAAAGCTTGTATGTCGAAGCGGATGAATTTCCTTTAGAACTTCGGAGAATTAAATTATCACTGCAATATATCACAAAACTGCGTTCGAACCACTCAAATCCTGCATATAACTGTGTTTTCAACCCTCAGTACGCAGATCTCTTTTTAAAGAAACCCTCGATTACTCCACCTCTTGGAATCCGTATGAAACCACACCTTGTAGCAGCTGGTATTAAAATTAGTTAGATTTTACCTAACGAGCTCTTGCCAACTCCACCATGGCAGTTAGCCACGCCAGAAGTAGATATTTCACTGACTAAATATAAAAAGGCAGACACGAGCCAGCTCGTGTATACACAAGAATTCGGTCTACTGAGAGAGAAATACAGTTCACATCAGGCTATTTATACAGATGGTTCTAAAGCTGGTGAGAGAGTAGCATGTGCTACTATCTTTAGTTCCAAAACTAAAACGTATCGACTGCCAGGTAAAAGTTCCATATTTACTGCAGAAGCAAAAGCTCTATTATCTGCTTTAGAAGGTATTGGATCCACTAGAAGGAAAAATATGTCATATTCTCAGATTCACTGTCATGCCTTAAAGCAATTAAAAATGGAAATTCCACTCATCCCACCATCTTGGAAATTCTACAATTATATGACACCAGATTTGATCAACAGATAGATATTGTGTTTTGTTAGGTGCCTAGTCATGTTGACATCAAAGGCAACCCTGAAGCTGATAGATTGGCTAAGGCAGCTCTAGATGAAGAAGTTGACTCTGTTGGAATACCATACAGTGATTTCAGACCATCTATCTGCGCTTATGTAAGAAAGCTGTTTCAATCTTTATGGGATACTATGGATAATAACAAACTTCACGAGTTCAAAAAACGGTTGGTTATACTCACCTGAACAGTCATAAACGTTTCGACCAGGCCATGATTAGACGATGTAGGATCGGTCACACACGATTAACTCATGAATATTTATTATAACAGGAGCCGATTTCAAGGTGTATACCTTGCCATGAAGATCTCACGGTGAAACATATTCTCATAGACTGCATAGATTTTAAGACTGTAAGAGATAGTTTTTATCGAGCAGCTACGCTGGAAGATCTTTTTAGCAGAGTGAAAGAGGATTGTATTTTTAGGTTATTTGAGAGAGATTGGTTTGTTGTACAAATTTTAATGTTTGTACCTGTTTTAACGCATTAGTTTACCGAGTTTTCGAATTGATTACTTAGAATTTTGTTTGATCGTCGCTATATAGCTGAAATATTGCTGAATGCGACGTTAAAAATTAATTCTCTCTCTCTCTCTCGATGTCGCACCTGGATCTTATAATTTTTGAAGATTTACAACAAACTATTCCTCCGTATATATATTCATCAACATGATAATTGTAATGTACAATATCAAAGCTCGTTCAGATATTATACAGGAAATGGGGAAAATGGTATTCTTTCGGAAATTTGCATAAATATTCAGAAACAGATTTCGTAAATACCAGCCACATCAGAAATTCGAACATACGTTCATTATTTATCCGTGCTGATCATCTGTAACAATGGACGCCTCATTCAGAAATTGTTTGATCAACGTGGAAGACATACACAGACAAATATATAGTTTTGTACTAAATATTTGATTTGCATCTCCAAAGGAAAACAAAGATCTCAGAAGTTGGTTCAAATTTCCGAGATAAAAACTTGACACGTATCCGAGTCTACTGTTTACCTTGGAAGTTTGAAACCACTTCAAGTCTATGTTTCTTTGCTTAATCTTTCCCCATCCCAGGCAATGTTAAATTACAGCACATATAAGGGAAGTGGGAAGAGGTGCCGACATACTAGCAGAGCCACATGACTTCACAGTATAGTCTTCCGGTTAACCTATTCTAAAGCACATACCAAGAATCTAACGATTCGTGATATGTGTTGTATCTCAGGTACGCTTGTATGGTACCTGTTCTTGTGGCAACTTGGATGATATGACCGCATGACCCCTGGCACCGGCATAAGCGGTATTAGATACAAATCTAGAGAGCTATGATGGAAATGCTCTGAAAACTCGTATATTGGTAATTGGTGAGCTGTTTCGCTGTGACAACTCGTCCATTGGGGATTGGTTTCCTGTATCGTCGTCAGATGAAAATGACGGCATTTAACACAAAAGACTAGTCTGTAAGGCTAGTGACAATGCCAATGACAAAACTCAATTTACATGAAACCTACTTCGATTCCCGGATACCACGTCTAACCACAATGTGTCAGTGGTCACCTAGACAAATACATAACGGACCAGTCTCAATTTAATTGAAACAATAAAAAATAATCGAACAGGTATCCAGACAGATTTTCGCATGTGTACGATGGCGTCAGTTCCAAGCTCCAAGCTCAGACTTCGAGAGCTCCGAGTTTCAAGCTCTCAACCCATTCATGCGTATATCCAAATACGCCCTAAGCAGAAAAATAGCCATGGCCATCTACGAACGGTATAGGCTGGTGCCGCTTGAAATGCAAGGCGACCCCACGCACAGGTCCATCATGAAGATCAAGCGTCTTCTTGGAAGAGGATATCGGGTTATCACCGAATAAGGCCTTGGATAAGATCAGAATGCGGAAAAAAACTGTTCCAGAACATGCAGCTTCAACGGCTTCCTGGACTGCCCGACGACGCTTAGGCCAAGAGCGACCCTGACCGAAGATTGAACTTTCTCAAACGACGGCTTCTGAATGGACAAGAGCCTACGAGAATTCTAAACATACCCAACGCGGCTCCCCCAGCTTGGATACTGATGCTGGTAGTGATAATAAAATGATTGACCTGTCATACTTGTTGTTATTGTTCTCTCATCTGTCTACATCATGACGTCAATGCGCTATGCTAGAGCGTTAAGGTCACTCAAGAGCCCTTTTCCCACAATTCCCGATCTGCGCATGTGTGACATCGTCTATAAAGCACTTCCTCTGGATCCCATACCCCCATTCATACTGTTGCAGAGCCATGACGGAGACCCATCCCTATGCCACTCGCATTTTACAGTATGCGACCATGGTTAATTCACCCACGAGTTACCGAGCAGTGGTTCGGTCCATGTTTGCAGATGGCGACGAGAACGAGGAGCGACGCAAAATCCTGGAAGAGTTAATCATGTCCTGAATTGAATATCTGGCAGGCCAAAATCCGCACTTTTTCGGGGAGCGAAAACGAGGATTCCTTGATGGCGATAAAATGTTACAAAAAAACCCAGTTTTTTTCGCCATTTTAAATTGTCCAAATACGAGTTGTGGGTAGAATTTGACACATTTTCATATATTTTATGGAGATTTTCTGAAAAGCTGAAGTAGATTTAAGGAGGATTGCAGGTTTTTCCTTTTCAATTTTCATAGCTCACAAGTCTCCTGAAATAAGGGGAAGAGTGTGCCCATTTCGAAAATATATACTTTACAGGGCTTTTGTTGAAGATTTTACATCTATTTACGGCCGCAGACCCGAACCCATGCCCGTTTTTAGTCACACATCATTTAGGTGTGGAATGCACCCTACAGCGACAGGAAAGAATGGCTCTTTTCAGAGCCTCCATATCTTCCAAAAGAGAGACGGGTAACTAAGCTCAATGTTCACACACACACGCCCATACGCATACACACGCACTCGCATACACACACACAGGCACAAACACACACACGTGCACTCACAATGGACGCTCCTCCATGACTTCCAACAAAAACCATACCATTCGTCGTTCCGGAGTGATGAGCAACACATGTTGATCGCTATATGTACCACCTCCATCACCACCACCACCACCGGGCATTGGCGGGTGTTGGGGACGCCTCAATTACAAGCGTCTAGTCCGTCATTCATAATCCAGCCGTCGTCCATTAGAGAATATCCGCGTCCATAATCCAAAGACCTATTCCATTTCCATATAACAGTATTAGCACCAAATTCAAAAAGACAAAGTATACATAAACATAGGCTTGTTTCCTGCAAGAGAGAAGCGGTCAACAATTTTCAATGATGCCGGCAAGACATCATGATGTTCCAAAATATCAAATCCGTATCGCTGATCAGTATTCTTAATCCATAATATTCGTTATAGAGTCGTCATCTAAAAATGATGTACCTCAGCCACGCTTTGATTGTGACTGTTCATATGAGTACCATGAGGATCTTGAAGTACATGGGCTCATACGGCCCCTAGCCCCGGGTTAAGCGGAATTAGACACATGTTACGAAACGTAGCGCCATAGATCTTGCACGCTACGTTCGTATTTTGCTATCAGCATGCGATATGTATCGCCAAATTTGAGATATAGATTTGAGAGCGGTCATGTGGCCATTTGGTCCACGGCTGGCCCATATCTACCCCAAACACCCCCAAAATGGTCGCTTTCGCTACAACTTTCGCCTACTTTTTATACTACGACCAGACTGCGCATGCGCAGAATGTTGAAACCGGACGGCACACTAGCCCAGTCGGATGGATCGACCATCACGAGCTTCACGAGCTTCGAGAGCTTCAGGATGACAACGCTTATGACCCAATCGGTCCACTATCGGTCCGTCGTCCCCCCAAAACGTCCATTCAATTTGCGCATGCGCAGGATGACGTATGTTCCACACTACAACCCATCCAGTTGAACCCTTCCTCACGAATGCTTCAAACTGATACCTCATACGGCCCAGTCGGATCACTATTGGTCCACCTTGACTCCAAAACGCCCCTTCCAATGCCGAATTTACCACCATTCCCTGTCGGTGCATGCGCCGAATGTTGAAAACGGACGACACAGTAGTCCGTTCGGACGCTACGCTACGAGAGCTTCACGATGACACCTCCCACAGCCCAGCACGCCCACCATGGGTCCGTATCGACTCCAGAACGTCCATTCCAATACTCTTTTTCTACTGCGTATGCGCAGAATGACGTCAGTTTCACCCCACTACTGTTGAGATATGCTGGAGGTAGTATCATAGGTGGTATGAAGTACTAATAAATCTATACAGCAATAAAACTCTTAGACCAAAAATCAATTCCATATAGCGACCAATCTAAGCGATATACAGCGGTCATGTTGCATATGCTGGCGGCCATCTTGAATATTTTGATTTCCCCAAGAATGCCAGGCTGGCATCATCCGGATTCTGAATCTGCACACATTGGAGATATATAATTCATCAAAAAACGTTAGGTGGACTCCATTTCCACGTCAAGGCTTAAACTGGGGTTTGTCTGCCGGACTAGTATGGTCGTAAACATTCTCAGTGCTCGTTATAGAAACACCTGGATGATTTACCTGAAATTCACAAAAAGTATTTCGGACTCACCGGTTTTCAGCCACCCGCACTTTCTGTGAACATTAACCAATCCCGGAGCTAGACTGACCCATAGTCCGATACATGAAGAATACGAACATTGCCCGACATGCTGAATCAATCCAACAGTTCCCACTCGCATCCTCCTGGAAGGCAATGGATGGGAAATCGTTAGATTCTTGGTATTTGCTGAAGACTATACTGTGAAGTCATGTGGCTCTGTCAGTGTGTCGGCACCTTTTCCCAATTCACTGATATGTGTTGTAATAACCCATTCCAATTGCCATTAATAAATAATAAAAAATGCCATTCCTATACGCTTTCCATGTGATACTGTAGCAATACTGTAGTCCAAAAGGTAAAAATGATACAGACAGTCCCAACGATCGTACTTTGCTATCAGTGATATGTAGAATTTACCTTCGAATATGATATACTTGCCGGATCTGCGCATTTTCGCGAGCCAAAATATCGAACTTTTGAGGCAGTCATAAACCGCTGTACCTAACTCGGCGTGTGATAGATACACATATCTGTATGCGAGGGCAGCCATATAATATCGGTCTTTTGACAACAATTGTTGATTATGTATCTTGCAATATTTCAGATATCTGAGATCAATCCTTGATCAACATGCTAAATAAATATCAACGAAGAACTGCAAGCTTTTAACTGCAATGTTCGAAGAAAGAACGCCACTACAGTTCTCGAATTCCTTATAATTATTCCCAATCGCTGTTTCTTGTAGATAATAGCACCCGAGAGTGTTCAAATTTTCAACTAAAGGTAATCGATGTATCCCGGAGGAAAAAATATGGTCAACGTAACACGGAACGTCGGAAGTTTACTTCCCGTCTGATCCTGTTTGTGTGGCATTTATGGTCAATATGTTGCCACGATAAGTGGTATTGATGTGTGAAGAGCGGGACTACAGCTGTTATGCAGGAGCCAACAGCTAACACATCGGAAATGAACGGGCGATTTTCTGAACTGAGGGTTAAAATTTTCCACCTGCTATTTTGTACTCTGTCGTCGACAATGGTGCGTTGTGGTCTCTTTCGTAGAAGGGATTATGTTCTCTGTTTCACAGGTGCTTTTGAATGTTTTCAGGAATATGTTTTCCTATTTTTTTATATGGAACTAGGAAAGACGTTCAAAGTGGGCAGAATAATGGAGTCGTTTTCGAAATTAATGAGGCAGTGTGGCATCACTCAGGTCCGATCTCTCGACGTATTCAATCTTGCAAATTGAGGAAGTAAGCATGATCAGAAAATAGGCGCAGGTAACATAACACATGGTCCATTTCCCTGATCCCGTTAGGATAATATTATACTGGTGTAGTTCGAAATGTTCGGTTGACGAGTGTTGCAAACCCTTATCCCTTTTTCCTACGAAGTAGAATTGTTCGGTAATGAGTCGGTCAGTCCATCCGAATCCTTTCGTCGGCAAAATAAGCAGAACCGTTGACATTAGAACCTTGATTTTTGTCATGAAGCTGCATTAGGGGACTGTTACCAGCAAGTTCTGAGCTGACCTACTTTTGATGGAAATTTCTGCTGATTTTGATGAAAATCACAGGTGATTCTGACTTGGGCTGCGCCCATCTTAATATAGGCAGGATTTCAACTAGGGGTGGGGATTTCCAAGAGTTCAATTCAGTCTTAATGCCTACCCTACTTCGTAAGCTCTGTGGCGTTAGTCACACTGCTCATGTTTCCTATGGGAGCATTTTATGGACATCTGGGCTCTGATGTTTAGCAGAAAAAGCTTTGCGATTATGGACTCCAAAAATAGAGATGAACCCTGGCTGCCACAAACGATTTCACGTATACAAACATCTCTGCAACGTATTAACGACAAATGACTTCTTTGCCATTGATGACAGATATCGTTCGAACTGAAACTCATAAAATACATTCTTGGCAAACATATTTAAATCAAGACGAGAAAAGGTATATTTTTTGTAATTTAAAATAATGCAAACAAATTCCCGTTAACTCCAGTGTTAATCACTATGTTAGTCGGCATGCGTGCTCATCCCAGTTCAACGTGTTGCCTGGCGGACACTATCTGAGACATTATACATTAAATAAAACTGATTGTTTGTGTACGATTTAGCGTGTGATACTCTTTGGGCGTTTTGATATCGCATATTGCCTTCCAATTTATGGATCCTGTCATAGCGTTTTTCTTATGTCCGCAACATAACGAGTGAGAGAATAGACATGTATATTGAGTGTGTTACATAAAAACGTCGCTGTTGAATTTGATCAACCTATAGAGGACTATACAAAATACTAGATATTCCAGCGGGAACTGAGTGAGGTCATCTCAGTCAGTGGATTGTTGGAACGCAAAAACAATGTAATTCAGAAAGTGAAATGACGCACCATATTAACGAAAGGATAAATAGTGAACAGGAAATAACCAAAATAAGTACTCTATTGGCTTCTGGCTGCGCTATGGGAGAAACAATTATTGATACATTCCGATGTTAAATCATTCGAACCTTCTGTAGAACGTGCAGCAAATGGTAAATGTTGAGGATGTTACTCGAATACTCATCCGAAGTGATTGACGCTCATCCTAAGGAGAGGTCCCTGAAAATGGGACGGTCTCCAGTTTATTCAGCCTCGATAACAGGAAATGGATAGCAAAATTCAGGATGTTGGAACGAATGAAGTACATCGCACCAATCAAGAAATGACATTTTACCGGTACTGTATTATCTGTTAAATACCGCAATAGTACTCAATGCTTGAGATCAAGCTGTCGTAAGTTATATTGACCATTTATCACACAGTTCGGTCCAAAAATACAAAGGTGACATATCTTGTCGCAATTATCATCTAAATCAGGACTTGGGCACAAATGGTCCTCACTAAATGACAACGTCTGCCGATCCGACCTGATTGTTCCATCTAGCATCGCTATCCAATGGGTCATAATCCACGACATTAAAATTAAACCAGAATTCCTACAAGTTGATCAGTCGAGATGGTTACTATATGCATTGCAAAACAACATCATATTTGCACAACATACTTTATGATAGTTTCACCCTCAAATGGTGAATAAAATTAGGACCTCATAGTCGCCATCGTGGATTCACCCATGACCAGGAAAATGAAAATGACTCCATTATGAAAGGCGACAACGTCACAAAGTTTCAACCTTCAGTGTCTGCTCGTTCGGGAGAGACGTGCAAAAGTTTGCATTTATTTCCCACGTGGACAAATTTGTTGAAAATAATTCTCCGCAAAAATCTGCCGTGTTGAGCGGAGAACAAACGCGTGACACTTACGTGACTGTGCCTGAAGTCCCGTTGAGGATACTCTCCTCGTGCGTTTGTAAATACAACAAAAGAGCATGACGCGTTTTGTAAATATCACAACATGTGCCTATACAATTAGTTGTCGCGAGTGTGTTGTTTTTTCAGTCGCGATCAAAACGTGCACCCGTCTGTAACTACAAGAATTTGCTCACGTTTCGGTTTTCGCTATTTGCGTTCAACGTTGAGTTATTACCGCCCGGTACTGAATGCTCTTGTGAAAAGCTGGGTATTAAGTTACTCTCCCCGGTCTTGAACAAAGATGAAAAGTCCGACACTGTTCCTGTATTCTAGGTTCCAATATCGCAAATTAGAACTAGAAAGATGGAAACGTCGCACTGTTCGCATGCTGCTATTCTTCTGTCAAAATTGAGAACAGAAAGATGGAAGGATCCAGCTTTCATCTCGCGAAACTGAAGTATAGATCGGATGTTCTACGCCGCTTCCATCATTTGTACCGGTATTCCAAGTTAAATTGATATCGTACCAACCCGTTCTTCCTAACAGTCAACATTATCACTTGCGACATGTGGCTGTATCTTGGATCTGATACGGTACAGTCGATTAGTGGAGAATATTGATTGAAAACTAAACGGTATTCTCGAAAAATGTATACTTTGAAGATTGAACGAAATGGGGCTGATTTTAACAAAGTTTCACTGTCGTATCGCTGTATGTCAAATACTATATAACGAAATACAAAACCTTGAGCTTTTCCATCTTCATACCTTCAATATTCGGAAAAATCGAAAAGTTGAATTTTTGACTGCTACAAGGATCGGTAATGACGTGATTAATAGTACCAGAACTGAAACCGGAATTACACCTCAGAATGAATGACCAAAGCAAGAAATTATCGACATGGCTCTTTCGGGAACGAAGCTAGAATCACACAGCAGGACGAATAACCAAAGGAACGAATTGTCGACTTTACCAATATTTCCATAAATGTAGCTATAATTGCATATCAGGGTAAATGATGAAAGAACGAATTGTCGACGTAATCAATAGTACCGAAAATGTGACCAGATTTACATAACAGGATACATGACGAAACAAAATAATTGTAGACCAATAGTTCCAGAAAAGACCGACCAATGAGTATATTCCAGATATGAATCTAACAATGCCAATCAGGATAGATGGTCAAAGAAATAAAATTGCCGTCATGATAAATAGTTCGAGAAATGGATGTAGACATCAGTATGGATGACTAAAGACAAGAACTATCTCTCGTTCCAGAAATGGAGCAAAAATTACCCATCTGGGTGAATGACGAAATTGAAGAAGTATCGTCGTGAATAATAAGAGTCTACTATTATATTGCGTGCGGCTGTTTTAATTTTCGAAAACCAGGATGAGTATTTGTGTTGTCCCTTCTTCACACGGATATAACTATTTACGCGCCTATGTTTTATTAAGCTAACAATAATGTCACCCTAATCGACATTAGGCACATAAACACAGGCACGCACACACTCCTATTCGCCGGCGTCCCTTCTATTGTTCGTATCGGAGCGGCAGAAATATGTAGGCACTATGACGATTCCTTTATGAAGGATGATCTATCAGCATATGTTCTAATAACATTCGAACTCGAGATGATCTATTACAGGTGCCAAACTCCACTGTCTCCACACAATTTGTATACATGATACGGGTGAAACCATCAACCAATTTGATTATGCGATTAGTTCTTAACTCAATTCACTGTACAAGACGATATTGTGTTGCAGAGAAGAAGACGGATGATGCCGAATGTAATAAAATATAGCTACACCGTAATATGTCCCCATATATGTCTGTATTGGGTCACTGACAAACCATGTCATACCGAATTCATCCCGATGAAGACCCTTTCTTAACGAGCTAATGTACATAGAAAACATTCTGCGAGGAAGAATTCCTTGAGACAAAAATTTGCCCTATGTTGTTGTTGCTCACGAAGCAAAAAACTGCATGTGAATTCACACATTTGCAATATTTATTGGTGTAAATAATCACCGATTTACGGTGAAATATGAGCTGTTCATACAATGAATGCTATCTAATTTAGAACTACAGCTGCTGAAACTCGCCTTTATTACAAATACTTGTTGTAACTTTCAAAATGAAGCCCGAAGAGTGATCGACGCGAGACAGCCTACTTGAGTGCATTGGACATGAGCTACTGTAAAGGTAGATATCCCAGTTACTCAACCCGAATTACAATCGACGTCGGTGGAGGGAAAAATATCGGGCGACCATGTGACCGTGGTCGCTCATTTTCATTAGACGAATTTGTCTGAAGTGGGATAATAGCATATGTTGTCCAAATAGTGCGCCATATTAATCAATCGTTCATTTTTCTTTGCTAATTTTGAAAATCGAAAATTGTTGCATGGCACATTCTTTTTCAAACCTCTGATGTTAATATTCAGGAGAATTTTGTCTGTGTACGCGGAATTTGTGAGAACATGTATCTCGAAGTGTACTTTGGAGTCATGCATCCCAGTGTCTAAAGTTTTGATGTATAATAGAAAACAGCACACCTAATAGCCGTGTGGGTTGGTTGTGTCCCCTCTCCACATTTCCCACCCTCATCTTCTACCTAGGGCACCATTTCTAAGATCATACCACTACCTCGTTGCAAGGACGCATTCACACAGTCCTATCACTAGCCAGTGGCACGGACTAGCTCGCGCACGGCTCTGTTAATAAAATAACAAAATCCTTTGCGCATTTCGAATAATTAAGTCACGAAAATTGTCCCGAGCCTGAACATAACCATGGCTGTCACAAATACTGTACGATCCAAAGTCTGAATCATTTAGGTGTCACGTCCCGTTAATCGAGGCGCTCTCTCGATGCCATTTCGATAGACCGAGAACTTTCTAGACTGAAATCGGGAGGGCAGAACTGGGATGCATGCCGACGTGTCCCGGTTTGCTTCCGGTTCATTCTTCATCGGAAGGTTACGCTTTTCGAGAGGAAAATAGTTGTATTGTTTGAAATTCCTGATGCAACCGGATTGTTGTGCTGATATCTTTTACCTCTTCGATTATACCTCACTGATATACGTCCGAGGATCCACCGTATTCTAGGAATGCTTTCCTGTAGAGTCATATGGTTGCGTTTTGGTCTCAGACGTAATCAACTTTTCCCACATCTTGCATAATGCTTCAATTGAATAATAATCTAATAATGATGCATGCGTTTATTATTTTGTTTCTCTAAAAATATCACGAATCCTTGCATATGGATTGTTTCGCCAGACAAAAAATCTATAGTTAAAATTATTATATATTATATTTAATTTTTTAGATATTATTATTATTATTATTATTAGTTAAAAAGTGTTAGACAGAATAATCATGTGAAAAATAATGCATAGTTTCCGGGAACATTTCACATAAAGCGATTACAATTATGAAAGCAGATTGTTTCGATAAAAAATAAGCATACCGGACAATCACATCGCCAGTTTGCGAATATTCAAATTGATCATTTTCTTTGCCATGCATGCAAATCAAATTGCGCTGCCACAGAAATTATGTCACTGAATATATGTCTGGATATAAAAACCTAAAACTAAAAATAATTTTCATATTCATTCATCAATGTCTCTCTTTTAATGGCTATGTTCACGCAAAGAATACTGTCGCTGCTTCAGAAGTTGTATATATTACAAGAATACGCCTTTGTTCCATAATATGGCATTATTCTATTGCAAATGTTCATTATCTAAGTCAATTGATCTCTGTCGCCGAACTGCATCAACGTAAGTTATAACAACAGCTATGGAGATGAATATGCGGGAATTGTTTTCGTAAAAAAAAATCAATTCAATGATTTACGACAGATGGATGTCAAAATGCCTTGTTATTGCAAGCAACAGAACAAAAATCTTCCTTTACTTTTTTTAAGTTCGAACTCACTTAGTTATAACTTTACACTCAGTCGTTTCATTCTCACTGCCGTGTTAAGATACTGATAATTCAAGTAAACTCTTGAAATGTAATACAATGACAAGGAATTATACGAGGGCGGGGTTCCTTTCGAAATTCGCTTTCATGTTCAAATTTAATATGTTATCGGCGTTCAATGACATTAGTTCCAAGATTCTTATCAATGCTACACATAAATATCAAATGTGGGGTTACACATCTTCTCCGAAATAACATCGCCTATACTGTGAATCGATGGGACTACAGCTCCGAGTGGTTCCTATCCCCACGTGTAGCCATCTCTGTACGATATCGAAAGGACCGGAGAGATTTCCGGAAAGATCGAGATGGTATTGTAGTTCGAGAGAAAATCGAAAGCAAAAAGGAACGACAGCCGATAGAGAAAAAACGGTCACTTCGAGACCAGATATTATTTGGTATTACCTGGTTATCGAGAAACCGTCTCGATCGATTGGACGTGACCCCTCATTCTGTCTAAACTAATGGCTGTAGCTTCAGTACGAAATGACGGACCTTGCGATTATACAGTGGTAATTAAGCGTCATATTGGAGTACTATTGCTTTGTGAATGTTAGTGATCGGTCAAGTTTCTGTGGTGACAGAAATGGTTATTGTAAAACTTGGAGTTCTGATCATTGAAAGACGGCTGGTTACGTGATGTCGAATCTCGCATCTGTAATTGCTGAAGATTTACAAAAAACTATTCCTCCAAATGATAATTTTAATGCTCTACATCAAAGTCCGTTCAAATATTATACAGGCAACAAATAAAATCTGGAGAATGTTCTACAGGTCTCCCAAAGTGTTCAGATTTGGTAAATATCAGCCACTTATAGGTTAGCAGAAATTCGAGCATACGTCCATTCTGTGTCCGTATTGATCAGCTATAACAATGAATATCGCATACAGAAATTGTTTGATCAACTTGGAAGACCTACACGGATATAGTTTAACAAATATAGAGTTTTGCAATAAATATTCGATTTGCATCTTCCAAATCGGAACAAAGAACTCAGACGTTGGTTTCAAATTTCCGAGATAAACACTTGTCACGAGTCCGCCGGTTTTCACCGTGCCAACTACTGGTTATCTTGGACGGTTTGAGTCATTTCAAGTCTATATTTCTTAACTTATTCTTTTCCCCATCCCAGGCAATGTTAAATGACAGAACATTTTCGAGAAACGTGCTTTGATATCAGACCAATTATTTCCGTATACCACGTTTAATCACAAAACGGAAGCCCGGATGTAGATAGATTGGGAGTTGGACGTGTTTTCACTTCGCTCCGAGAATTTTGTCTAATTCTGCGGATTTCAGCTGATCTTAGCTCTGGTTTTTGTGTAATATATTTTGTGAATACGTTTGGCAAATACCTGTGGTGAAAGTTTGGAATTATTTGTCAGTTTTTTGCTGTTCAGGGCGTTTTTCTGACTTAGTCAGTTTGGCCTGGTTTGGGAAGGCAGAGAGCCGCCATTACTACCGTCTCGGTCTTTGTGACCGAGAGGGTCGGTGTGTTTTTTTCTCTGTCTCCCTCTTCTCTGTTTGTTCGCTGTCTGTAAATATTTCGTATTTTGCTGTTGTATATATATATATCCTTGTTGACTTGATCTAGTCTGAAGTTGGTTCGTTTTTCGTTCGGTTTGACGTAGGTCGATTTGCACATAATATTTGTGTAAATCGAGGTAGGTTGAATACATGTAACATACCGAAGTTATATAGCTGTGCGTTGTAGGCTTAGCCCTGAGTGTACAGCTGTGCGCCAGCCTTTGTTCTCTGTTCTTTTGTTCCTCGTTGTAACCAGGCAACTCGCTGGGTTTAGGACTAGGCTTTTGTCCTGCCTGGCCCTGAAGTTCCAGTGTATTGTTGTAAAGGTTACAGTGTACGTCTTTGGAGTGAGGCTCCATCGGGGAGTATTCAATGTTTACTCTGTGGGGAGGCTCACTGTTGGGGTTTGTGCGTGTCACTATTTGTAGTTTGTAGTGGTATTTTTTTTTCACTATGGCCTTTGGAAAGTATGATAGGTCACTGAGCCTACAACTTCAAGGTCTAGAGAAAGCTAATGCGTTTGATATATATCACGCATTAAAAGACACTGTTGGATCAGGACCGAAAATCCTTAAAGGTCTAGTACAGGTATCAAATACCCTGTGGAACGTCACACTAGCAAATGAAAATACCAAAACCCGCCTAGTGCTGGAAGGTATTCGTGTTGGAGATCAACGTGGCCATTTTGAGGAAATAGATCCAGGGAAATTGCTAGTAAAGATGAAAGGACCATGCTATTTCCCAGATTCTGCGATCAGAAGTGCTTTTGAGTTTTATGGTGATGTTCACTCTGTACAAAAGGAGTTCTATTCTTTCAATAGAGAGTTTGAGACAGGAGTTCGAAGAATTTGGATGTCGAAATTCAAACGTACTCTTCCTTCTTCTATATTAATTGGAGGTATGAGACTTCCTGTATGGTATAACGGTCAAGTAAAAACATGTTATACTTGTGGTTCAGAAGATCACATGAACTGGAGGTGTCCTTTGAAAAATAAATGCCTGATTTGTCATCAGGAATGACATCTTAAAAAAACCTGTCCAAAAGCCAAACAGGTTTCTGGAGATACCGTAGCTAACGGCAGAAAGGGTGATTCCTCTGGTCCTCGCCCTCTTCCGCCCGCAGAAGTCCGAGGAGGACTTTCCGCCGAGGCTGTCCAGCAGAAACAGCAGCAGTATATAGATTTATGGAAGACTGTAGGCCCTGATGGCAAACCTATCAAACGTCATCAGGAGATAGTTGCCGCTGGGAGCAATGAGAAAACCTCAAACCACTACGAGCCTCTCGGTGACGAGATGGAGGTAGGTTGTGGTTCGGAAGAGGAAGATGACAGTGATAGGGAGGTTTGTGATGGTGTAGAGGCCGAGCCAGGTGATCAGAAGTCAGGTGATCAGAAGTCTGATTCTGATCAGACTGAAAGTGTTGGCAACACATTGACTCCAGACAACTTACCGGATACTGGCGGTGTGTCGGCTCCGGATACACCTGTGCAGTCTGTGAATTCCTTCGTTAATCCTATTCACTCGGATGTCGACGTAAACTTTACACCGATTGAGGAAGTGATGAAGGAGTTCACAGAAAAAGAAAGTAGTCAACAGTCTTGTAGTAATAAAGCTACCTCGAATCAGAAAAAGAAGAATAAAGAGAATACCATAGATATCGAATCCGGCAAAGAGCCTAAAATAATCGATGCTACTCCCACTCCTACCAACGATACACCCATGCTTTCTGATGAGGAGTATCAGGAGTGTAGTGATCGTCCGTTAAAAGGCGAGACTTCCTTGAACCAAAGGTCGAAGGACTTGTTGGGACAAGAGAGAGAGAAAGAAGTTTATAAGAAAGAAAGTGAAAAAGACAAGAGAGAACAAATGAAAAATACAAAGAAAGTTGAAAAAAGAATTACCCAAAATAAAACGTTAACATACGCTAAGTTAACCTTATATATATCTTGGCTTGGGCAGTTTTGTATATGATTTCTTTATACAGACTAAAAATGGCTCAGTCACCAACTATCGTTCAGTGGAATTGCACTGGCCAAATTTAAATGAATTCCAATTATTAACTCAAGATTATGAACCATCAGCTTTTTGTCTCAACGAGACCTTTCTGAAGAAAGCAGATAAAGATAAATTTAAATTTCGCCAATACACACCTTATCATTCCTACGCTTTAGACGAAAATGGAAAAGCTACAGGCGGTTCTTCAATATTGGTTAAAATGGGTGTTTTACACAGTCCTGTTGATTTAGTGACAGATTTACAAGCTGTAGCAGTTCGTATTACCTTGAAATCTGTTTTCACATTATGCACGGTGTACATACCTTCTTCTGGTAGTCTCCGGCTCAATGAACTTCGAGATCTTTACGATCAGCTCCCGAAACCTTGTTTGATGATGGGTGATTTTAACGGTCGTAATATCCTCTGGGATAATGAAGAAAATTGTAAAGGTAAAATTCTCGAAAATTTTATATCAAATAATTCTTTGTGTATTTTTAATGATGGTTCTTGTACACATCTGTCCTCGGCCCATGGAACCTATTCAGCATTGGATATCTCACTTTGCGACCTTCCTATTCTTGAAGAATTTTCTTGGTCTGTTCATGATGAACTTTGTGGAAGTGATCACTTTCCCACTGTCCTGAAAGCTGTTCATCCAGCTGATGACCCTCATTTCACAAGGTTTAATTTCAAGAAAGCAAACTGGCACGAGTTTGAATAGCTTTGTTCACAAAAACTGCAATCAGTCTCCTTCGCTGATGCTTCAGATCTTATACAGCTATTCTCAGATATGTTGATAGAAATTGCCAACCAAACCATTCCCACATCTTCAGGAGTTGCACATATTAAGAAACCTTGGTTTAATGATGACTGTAAAGAAGCAAGAAAATGTAGGAAGAAGGCTGAACGATATTTCCGCCGACATCCTAATCCTGAAAATTTGAAAGATCTCAGAGTTACAAGAGCTAAAGCTCGTAGAACCATGAAACAGAATAAACGTGATTCTTGGAGAAATTATGTTTCTAAGATAAATACTCATACTCCAATAACAAACGTTTGGAATATGATTCAAAGAATAAAAGATAAAAGCTCCAAGTCTAGCGTTCATCATCTCAACGATGGAAATCAGGTGATTACTGACAGAGTAGAAATTGCAAATAAATTAGGAGAAACAATTGCCAAAAACTCTTCATCAGAAAATTATGTACCTAAATTTCAAAGTTTCCAAAAAAGACAAGAGAAAAATGAAATTAAATTCACATCCGGTAACCATGAAGGCTATAACGCTTCGTTTACAATTGAAGAACTTCATGCTTCTCTTACGAAAGCTCATGATTCTGCTGCAGGCCCTGATAATATTCATTATCAGCTTTTGAAACATCTACCGGAATCATCTCTAGAAATCCTATTACGAATATTCAATAGACTTTGGTATAGAGAAGAATTTCCTCCGTCATGGCACACTGCCATAGTTATACCAGTACCAAAGCCTGGTCGTGATCATACAGACCCTGGTAATTATCGTCCGATTTCACTGACTAGTTGTGTCTGCAAAACAATGGAACGCATGATAAATGATCGCCTTGTTTGGTACCTGGAAACTGAAAAGAAACTTACTGATATTCAAGCTGGTTTCCGAAAAATAGAAGTACCATTGATCATTTAGTCAGATTAGATTCGTATGTTAAGAATGCTTTCGCCAAGAACGAACATGTGGTTTCTATCTTTTTTGATTTAGAAAAAGCCTACGATACTACACGGAAATACGGGATTCTTAAAGATCTTCAAAAGATAGGATTAAAAGGTCGTTTACCCGTTTTTATTTCCAACTTTTTGAATGATAGACAATTCCAAACTCGCTTGGGTACAACTATGTCTGATCATTTTGATCAAGACCAGGGTATCCCACAGGGCAATATTTTGTCTACTACTCTGTTTAGTATCAAGATCAACAGCTTGGCTGCAGTTCTGAATAAATCAATTGATGGCTCACTTTTTGTAGACGATTTCAATATATCGTGTAGTGGGAAAAGTATACACAATATTGAGAGAACATTACAACTTTATCTAAACAGAATTCAGAAATGGTGTCTAGAAAATGGTTTCAAATTCTCCAGAGCTAAGACAAATTGTATACACTTTTGCAGAAAATATTTCCAGCACGAAGATCCAGTACTTACCTTAGATGGAACTGAAATCAAAGTGGTAAAAGAGGGTCAAATTTCTAGGCATATTGTTTGATCAACGACTAACTTTCAAATCTCATATAAATTGCTTAAAAGCCAAATGCACGAAAGCTCTGGATTTGTTGAAAGTAGTTGCCAGCTATAAGTGGGGAGGAGATCAGCAAACTCTCCTTCATTGATATCGATCACTTGTTCGTTCCAAACTCGATTATGGTTCTATTATTTACAATGGTGCAAGCAATTACAACACATATAAGGGAAGTGGGAAGAGGTGCCGACATACTGACTGCGTCACATGACTTCGCAGAATAGTCTTCTGGTTAACCTATTCTAAAGCACATACCAGGAATCTAACGATTCGTGATATGTGTTGTATCTCAGGTACGCTTTAATTGTACCTGTTCATGTGGCAACTTGAATGATATGACCACACGGCCCCTAGCACCGGCATAAGCGGTATTAGATACAAATCTAGAGAGCTATGATGGAAATGCTCTGACAACTCGTATACTGGTAATTGGTGAGCTGTTTCGCTGTGACAACTCGTACTTTGGAGATTGGTGAGCTGTATCGTCGTCAGATATAAATGACGGCATTTAACACAAAAGACTACTCTGTTATGTCAAACTTGGCAAAGCTAGATCCTATTCTCCATCAAGGACTAAGACTTTGCCTCGGTGCGTTCAGAACATCACCTAAAGAAAGCTTGTATGTCGAAGCGGATGAATTTCCTTTAGAACTTCGGAGAATTAAATTATCACTGCAATATATCACAAAACTGCGTTCGAACCTCTCAAATCCTGCATATAACTGTATTTTCAACCCTCAGTACGCAGATCTCTTTTTAAAGAAACCCTCGATTATTCCACCTCTTGGAATCCGTATGAAACCACATCTTGTAGCAGCTGGTATTAAAGTTAGTCAGATTTTACCTAATGAGCTCTTGCCAACTCCACCATGGCAGTTAGCCACACCAGAAGTAGATATTTCACTGACTAAATATAAAAAGGCAGACACGAGCCAGCTCGTGTATACACAAGAATTTGGTCTACTGAGAGAGAAATACAGTTCACATCAGGCTATTTATACAGATGGTTCTAAAGATGGTGAGAGAGTAGCATGTGCTACTATCTTCAGTTCCAAAACTAAAACGTATCGACTGCCAGGTAAAAGTTCCATATTTACTGCAGAAGCAAAAGCTCTATTATCAGCTTTAGAAGGTATTGGATCCACTAGAAGGAAAAAATATGCCATATTCTCAGATTCACTGTCATGCCTTAAAGCAATTAAAAATGGAAATTCCACTCATCCCACCATCTTGGAAATTCTACAATTATATGACATCAGATTTGATCAACCGATAGATATTGTGTTTTGTTGGGTGCCTATTCACGTTGACATCAAAGGCAACACTGAAGCTGATAGATTGGCTAAGGCAGCTCTAGATGAAGAAGTTGACCCTGTTGGAATACCATACAGCGATTTCAGACCATCTATCTGCGCTTAAGTAAGAAAGATGTTTCAATCTTTATGGGATACTATGGATAATAACAAACTTCACGAGTTCAAAAAAACGGTTGGTTATGCTCACCTGAACAGTCATAAACGTTTCGACCAGGCCATAATTAGACGATTTAGGATCGGTCACACACCATTAACTCATGAATATTTACTAAAACAGGAGCCGATTCCAAGGTGTATACCTTGCCATGAAAATCTCACGGTGAAACATATTCTGATAGACTGCATAGATTTTAAGACTGTAAGAGATACTTTTTATCGAGCAGCAACGCTGGAAGATTTTTTTAGCAGAGTGAAAGAGGATTGTATTTTAGGTTATTTGAGAGAGATTGGTTTGTTGCACAAATTTTAATGTTTGTACCTGTTTTAACGCATTAGTTTACCGAGTTTTTGAATTGATTACTTAGAATTTTGTTTGATAGTCGCTATATAGCTGAAATATTGCTGAATGCGACGTTAAACCTTAATTCTCTCTCTCTCTCTCTCTCCTTAATCACAAAACGTCAGTGGTCACCTAGACAAATACATAGCCGACATCAATTTAATTGAAACAATAAAAAAATAATAGTAGTCGGGCGGTGTCTAGACAACTCTTTAGATTAGTTTTCATGTGATCATCAACAGGAGTTATGGATCTGGATTATGGGAGGCGATAGTACGATTACATCTGTTCCTTCCATACTTGAATTAATCATTTGGTGCCCCGTATAAAGTATTTCCAGATAGTCATTATTCTGCAAGACGTCGAGTGAACTGGGGGTTAAAAATTCAACAATATATTTTGATATTTATCACCTAAGTCAAATCACACTGTTATTTTCTTTCCTGTTTTGCAGAAGGAAAGCAGGAAAGATGCTTGAAGTGATACAAGTTGCTTGAAATGATAAGAATACCGGCGTCGTTTCGAAGTTAACGAGGACCGATATATCTACTATTTGCTGGTCAACAGCTAAAATCAAGTTTCACTGGTTATAAATATCGTCAATGCTCGTTATAAAACATTTGCAGGGTTTATCTGAAATTTACAAATAATATTACGGACTCGCCAGTTTTCAGTCACCTGCGAAAACTGTTGAACGCTTCTCTCTTGCAGAAAACTAGCTTCTCTCTTGCAGAAAACTAGCCTATGTTTATGTATACTTTTTGAATTTGGTGCTAATACTGTTATATGGATATGGAATAGGTCTTCGTAACTTGTGTCTAATTCCGCTTAACCCGGGGCTAGGAGCCGTATGAACCCATGTACTTCAAGATCCTCATGGTACTCATATGAACAGTCACAATCAAAGCGTGACTGAGATACATCTTTTTTTTTTTAGATGACGACTCTATAACGAATATTATGGATTAAGAATACTGATCAGCGATACGGATTTGATATTTTTGGAACATCATGATGTCTTGCCGGCATCATTGAAAACTGTTGACCGCTTCTCTCTTGCAGGAAACAAGCCTATGTTTCTGTATACTATGATTGTCTTTTTGAATTTGGTGCTAATACTGTTATGTGGAAAATGGAATATGTCTTTGGATTATGGACGCGGATATTCTCTAATGGACGACGGCTGGATTATGAATGACGGACTAGACGCTTGTAATTTGGATTATGGACGCGGATAGATATTCTTTAATGGACGACGGCTGAATTATGAATAACGGACTAGATGCTTGTATTATATGAATATCAACCTATCATGCAGTTAGCCTGCTCCATAGTCCGATACATGAAGCATACGAACATCGTCCGACAGACTGAAAACGATCCAACAGTTCCCTCTCACATACAAAAAGGCAATGGGTGGGAAACAACAAACAAAAATGTCATTTGAATAAGCTTATATGATTCTGTGACAATGCTATGACCCACGTCCAAAATGTGAGGATGTACAGGCAGTTCCCCAACCCCCAAAGATCGCACTTTGCTATCAGTGACGTGTAAAACTTACCGTCAATTTGATCTTGTCTAATTTATGGTGTTTGCTGGAGCTGAGCATTTCCGCTAACAACAAAAGCGACTATAGAGGCAAACATAAATAATTATGTAGCCGTTGTACCTGACTCATCGTGTGATAGATAAACATACCGGTAAGCAAGAGCAGACACATAATATCGGTCCATAGGCAACAATTGTTGATCTTATAGCTTGCAAATTACCAGACATCTGAGATCCATGCCTGATAAACATGCGAAATGTCAAGGAAGGACATGTAAGCTTTTCACGACAACGTTCGAGCAAAACACGCCACTGCAGTTCTCGAATTCCTGATAATTATTCCCAATCGCTGTTCCTTGTAGATAATAGCACCTTTGAGAGAGTTCAGATTTTCAACTACGTGTCCCAGGCGAAGAAAATACGGTCACCGTAGCACGAAATGTCGGACGTTTATTTTTCTCTGTGAGATTTATGGTCAAGGTAAGTGATATTGATGTGAGAAGAGCGGGACCACAACTGTGTATATAGTGCAAGGAGTCAACAGCTGGCACATGCAAAATGAATGGGCGATTTTCTGACATGTTTTAGAGTGGTATAGAAGTCACGAACAGTAGATAATGTTCTGACTCACCCAATGTTACAACCATGGAGAGAGATAGTTCGATTACATGTGTACCGTGCACACTTGCTTTTACCATTTGGTACCCTGTATCAAGTAGAATTCGTTATTATTCTGCAGGACGTCGAGTGATCTGAGGGTTAAAATTTCCACATTAAATTTTTTGAAATTTCTCACAGCGATCAAATCGCACCGCTAGTTACTAATTTCTCGTCGACAATGATGTTTGAGGGAGGGAATTTGGCTTAATGTCACACTCAAGTTTGTTTGAAAGAGAATTAAGGTTTAACACCGCGTTCAGAAATATTTCAGCTATTTAGCGACGATCAAACAAAATTCTAAGTACTCCAGCCAATAACTTAATAAAGCATACACACATTAAAACTTATGCAACAAACTCTGTTGTCGCGAGTGTGTTGGGTTTTTTTCAGTCGCGATCAAAACGCGCACACGTCTGTAACTACAAGAATTTGTTCACGTTTCGGTTTCCGCTACTTGCGATCACGGTTGAGTTATTACTACCCTGTACTGAATGTTCTTGCAGAAAGCTGGGTATTAATTTACTCCCCAGACCTTGAACATTACCTCCTGCAGTTTCGTCCCGTGTCCGTGTAACACTTGACAATTCAGCTTTTAATTTCGTAAAATTGGAAGTAGAAATATGAAAAGTCCGACAGTGTTCCTGTATTCTAGATTCCAATATCGCAAATTAAAACTAGAAAGATGGAAACCTCGCACTTTCCCCATGCTGCTTTTCTTCTGTCAAAATTTATAACAGAAAGATGGAAAGATCCAGCTTTCATCTCGCAAAAATGAAGTGTGGATCAGGCGTTTTACGCCGCTTTCATCTTTGTACCGGTGTGAGGGCTAAGAATGTCCGGTGGCTAAAAGTGTCCGGGTTCCATCTCCTAACCCAGCTAGGACACTTTCCTCCACATTGGGAAAAGTGTCCAGCCTTGGTTGCAATAGAAAGGGATATGAAAAGGGACACTAATCGCCAGGACATTCCTATCCACTACACCGGTATTCCAAGTTAAATTGATGTCATGCCAACCCGTTCTTCCTGATAGTCAACATTAGCAGTTGCGACACGCGGCTTTATCTTGGATCTGATACGGTACAGTCGATCAGTGGAGAATACTGACTGAAAACTAAACGGTATTCTCGAAAAATGTATATTTTGGAGATTGGACGAAGTTTCACCGTCGTATTTCTACATGACAAATACTATATGACGAAATACAAAACCTGGAAGCGATGTCGAGCTTCCGAACTCTATGTACATTCATTTTTTCTAATGGAATACGGAAGCAGTCTTGAGCTCTTCCGTCTTCATACTTTCAATTTTACGAGACGGAAAGCTGAATTTTCGATTGCTAAACGGATCGTTGATGACGTGATTAATAGTACCCGAACTGAAACTAGAATTACACCTCGGAATGAATGACCAAAGCAGGGAACTATCCACATGGCGCTTTCAGAAAAGAAGCTAGAATTACACAACAGGATGGATGACCGGAGGAACGAATTGTCGACTTGATCAATATTTCCAGATATGTAGCTATAATTAAACATCAGAATAGATGATGAAAGATCGAATTGTTGACGTAAATAATAGTACCGAAAATGTGACCAGATTTACATAACAGGATGCATGACAAAAGAGAATGATTATATACCAATAGTTCCAGAAAAGACCGAGCAGTGAGTATATTCCAGATGTGAAGCTAACACTGCCAATCAGGATATATGGTCAAATATATAAAATTGCCGTAATGATGAATAGTTCAACAAATGAAGGTAGACATCGGTATGGATGACTGAAGACAAAAATTATCTCTCGTTCCAGAAATGGAGCAAGAATTACCCATCTGGATGGATGACGAAATAGAAGAAGTATTGTCCTGAATAATGAGAAGCTACTACTATATTGCATGCGCCTGTTTTAATTTTCGAAAACCAGGACTAGTATTTTTGTTGTCCCATCTTGCTCATCTTGCTCACTGAACTAGATTCTTCACATGGATATAACTATTTACGCGTCTATGTTTTATTAAGCTAACATTAATGTCACCCTAATCTCCTTTAGGCACATAAACACAGACACGCACACACTACTATTCGCAGGCGTCCCTTCTCTTGCTCGTATCGGAACGGCAGAGATATGTCGGCACTATGACGATTCTTTTAAGAAGGATGATCTATCAGCACATGTTCTAATAACATAACTCAAGATGATCTTTTACCGGTGTCAAACATAACTATCTCCACACAACTTGTATACATGATACGGGTGAAACCATCGACCAATTTGATTGTGGGGTTAGTTCTTAACTCAAATCACTGTACAAGACGATATTGTGTCACTGAGAAGAAGACGGATGATGCCAACTGTAATAAATTATAGTTACACCGTAACAACATATTTAATCCAGATAGTGCGCCATATTAATCAATCCTTCATTGCAATTTTGTCCGGTAAATGCACTTTTTTTTGCCTAGTTTGAAAAGGGCGCCATTGCTAAGATCATACCACTACCTTGTTGGACGGACGCATTCGCGCAGGACTTTTAAAGTCATATCACTAGCCAGTGGCACGGACGCACTCGCACACGGCTCCGTTAAAAAAAATAACTAAATCCCTTACGCGCTGCAAATAATGAAGCCACGAAAATTGTCCTGAGCCTGAACACAACCGTCACTGTCTTCTGACTGTACGATCCAAAGACTGAATCACTTAGCAGACTGAATCACTTAGCGGTCACGTCCAGTTAATCGAGGCGCTCTCCCAATGCCATCTCGATGGGACCGAGAACGTTCTAGACTGATACCGGGAGGGCAAAACTGGGACGCATGCCCACGTGTCTCGGTTCATTCTCGAACTGAAGGTTACGTTTTTCGAGATGAATATAAAACTAATCGGTAACCTCGAACAGTCCTGATTTTGTATTGTTTGAAACTCCTGATGCAACTGGATTGTTGTCCTGGTATCTTTTACTGCTTCTATTATACCTCACTGATATACGTCCTGGAAGGGATAGCGCATGGTGCCAAATCAACTGGGAACGCCTTGATCAAAGGAAAGCACGGTTGAGACATATACTAATGCTACGTCCGAGGATCCACCGTATTCTCGGGTCTGAGTGTGAAGAACCGGGGATGCTTTCCTGTAGAGTCATATTGTTGCATTTTAGTCCCAGACGTAGTCAACTTTTCACACATATTGCATAACGAATAATTGAATAATAATGTAATAATGATTGCTCCAAAAATATTATGAATCCTTGTATACGGATTGTTTCACCAGACAAAAAATCTATAGTTAAAATTAAATAAAGTGTTAGACCGAATAATCATGTAAAAAATAATGCATAGTTTCCGGGAGTATTTCATATTAAGCGAATACAATTATAAAAGCAGATCATTTCGATGAAAGATAAGTATATCGGACAATCACATCGTCAATTTACGAATATTCAAATTGATCATTTTCTTTCCCATGCAGGCAGATAAAATTGCGCTGCACAGAAATTATGTCACTGAATATATGTCTGGATATGACCGTCCGGTGGCTAATACTAAAAATAATTTTCATTTTCATTGATCAATGTCTATCTTTTAATGGGTATGTTCTCGCAAAGAATACTGTCGCTGCTTCAGAAGTTATATATATATTACAAGAATACGCCTTTGTTCAATAACATGGAATTATCCTATTGCACATGTTCATTATCTACGTCAGTTGATCTCTGTCTCCGGGCGGCATCAGCGTAAGTTATAACAACAACAGCTATGGAGATGAATACGCGGGAATATTTTTCGTAAAAAATCATGTTAATGATTTATGACAGATGGATGTCAAAATGCCTTTTATTGCAAGCAACAGAACAAAAGTCGTTCTTTACTTTTTTTAGTTCAAACTCACTTAGTTATAACTTTACAGTCAGTCGTTTCATTCTCACTGTCGTGGTAATAAGATACTGATAAAACCGAAAGCAAAAAGGAACGACAACCGATAGAGGAAAAACGGGACACTTCGAGACGAGATATAATTTGGTATTACCCGGTTATCGAGAAACTGCCTCGGTCGATTGGACGTGACCCCTCATTCTGTCCGGACTACTAGCTCTAGCTTCAATACGAAATGCCGGACCTTGTGATTATACAGTGATAATTAAGCGTCATATTGGGGTACGGTTGCTTTGTGAATATTAGTGATCGCTCAACTGTGGTGACAACAGACAGAAATTTTATTGTAAATCTTGGAGCTCTGGTCATTGAACGACGGCTGGTTACTTGATGTCGGATCACACCTGTAATTGCTGAAGATTTACAACAAAATATTCCTCAGAATGATAATTTTAATGCTCTACATCAACGCGTCTCGTTCAGATATTATACAGGCAACCAAAAAAATCATATCGGACATCTGGAGAATGTTCTACAGGTCTTACAAAGTGTTCAGCTTTGGTAAATATCAGCCAATTGTAGGATAGCAGAATTCGAACATACGTTGTGTCCGTATTGATCAGCAATAACAAGGGACGCCTCATTCAGAAATTGTTTGATCAACGTGGAAGACAAACACGGTCATAGTTTAACAAATATAGAGTTTTGTAATAAATATTCGATTTGCATCTCCAGATCGGAATAAAGAACTCAGACGTTGGTTTCAAATTTCCGAGATAAACACTTGACAGGAGTCCGCCGATTTCCAACGTGCCAACTACTGTTTATCTCGGAAGTTTGAAACCACTTCAAGTCTATATTTCTTAACTTATTCTTTTCCCCATCCCAGGCAACGTTAACTGACAGAACATTTACGAGAAACCTACTTTGATATCAGAGCAATTCTTCCCTCATACCATGTTTAATCAAAATCAGTGGTCACCTAGACAAATGCATATCCGACCAGTCTCAATTTAATTGAAACAATAAAAAGATAATAGAAGTCGAGCCAGATTTTTAGATTTCTGTACGTGTGATCCTCAACAGGAGTTATTGATCTGGCATATGGAACGAGATAGCACGACTACATCTGTTCCTTCCATACTTGAATTAATCATTTGGTACCCCGTATAAAGTATTTTCAGATAGTCATTATTCTGACGTCGAGTGAACTGGGGGTTAAAAATTCCACTATATATTTTTATATTTATCACCTAAATCAAAACACACTGCTCTTTACATTTCTGTTCTGTAGAGGGAAGTACGAAAGATGCTTGAAGTGATAAGAATGCCGGCGTCGTTTCCAAGTTCACGAGGACCGATATTTACTGCTCACGGGTCAACGGTTAAACTGAAATTCCACTGGTTATAAGTAGCTAGTGCTCGTTATAAAAGCGGATGATTAACCTGAAATTTGCAAATAAAATTACGGACGCCAGTTTTCAGCCACCTGCACTTTATGTGAATATCAACCAATCACGAAGCTAGCCTGCTCCACAGTCCGATACATGAAGAATATGAACATTGTCAGACAGGCTGAATCGATCCAACAGTTCCCACTCACATCCAAGAAGGCAATGGATGGGAAATAACAAAAAAGGGCATTTCAATAAGCTTATCATGTGATGCTGTGAAAATACTATAGCCCACGTCCAAAATGTATGGATGATACAGGCAGTCTCCAACCCCAACGACTAGTGAGTCTACAGTGACGTGTAGAATTTACCGTCAATTTGATCTACTCTAATTTATGGTGTTTGCTGGAGCTGAGCATTTTCGCTAGACAAAATAGCGACTGTAGGGGCAGGCATAAATAATTATGTAACTCTTGTACCTGACTCGTGTGATAGATAAACATATCTGTGAGGAAGAGCAGACACATAATATCGGTCCGTAGACAACAATTGTTGATCTTATAGCTTGTAAATTACATCTGAGATCCATGCCTAAATGTAAGCTTTTCACGACAGCGTTCGAGCAAAACACGCCACTACAGTTCTCGAATTCCTAATAATTATTCCTAATCGCTGTTCCTTGTAGATAATAGCACCTGTGAGAGAGTTCAGATTTTCAACTACGTGTCCCGGAGGAAGAACATACGGTCACCGTAGCACGAAATGTCGGACGTTTATTTTTCTGTGCGAAATTTATGGTCAGTACGTTTCCAAGGGAAGTGATATTGATGTGTAAAGAGTGGGACCATAACTGTAGTGCAAGGAATCAACAGCTGGCACATGGAAAATGAATGGGCGATTCTCTGACATGTTTCTAGATTGATGTAGAAGTCACGAACAGTAGATAATGTTCTGGCTCACTCAATATTACAACCACGGAGAGAGATAGTTCGATTTACATGTGTACCGTCGGCACTTGCATTTACCATTTGGCACCCCGTATCAAGTAGATTCAATTCTTCATTATTCTGCAGGACGTCGAATGAACTGAAGGTTAAAATGTCCACATTAAATTTTTGAGAATTTTCACCTCAATCGCTAGTTACTAAATTCTCGTCGACAACGATGTGAGAGAGAATTAAGGTTTAACGTCGCGTTCAGCAATATTTCAGCTGTGTAGCGAACATCAAAGACAATTTTAGGTATTCTAGCAAAAACAAATCAACATCCCAGCAGTCCAGGAGTAATCAACACAATACGCCAAAGATATGTACATACATTAAAACTTATACCACAAACTGATTTCTCTCAAATAGCCCAAAATACAGCCTTCTTTTACCTGTTTAAAAAAGATCTTATAAAGTAGCTGCTTGATAAAAAGAATCTCTCACAATCTTAAAATCTATACAGTCTATCCGAATATGTTTCACTGTGAGATCTTTGGGGCTGGTTGCTTTTTCAGTAAATATTTGTGAATTAATCGGGTATGGCCGATTTCACATCGCCTAATCATGGCTTGATCGAAACAGTTGTTTTAACTCCTGAAGTTTGTTGTTATCCACAGCATCCCATAAAGATTGAAACAGCTTCCTCATATGAGCACAGATAGAGGGTATGAAAGCGCTATATGGGATTCCAACGGGTTCAGCTTCATTATCTAGGGCTACCTTAGCCATTTGATCAGCTTCAGTGCTCCTTTGATTCCAACGTGACTAGGCAGCCAATCTGTTGGGGAAATCTACGGTCATATAATTGTAGAATGTTCAAGATGGTGGGGTGAGTTGAAGTTCCACCTCTCAATCGCCTGAAGGCATTATCGTGAATCTGAGAATATGACGTATTTGCCTCCTCTAGTAGACCCAATACCTTTTAAAGCGTTGTGTTCTCCTTCTGAGAACGAATTCGTTTTTTCTGTTTCACGAGTATATTTGAATGTTTTTCAGCAATACGTTTTTCAACTTTTTTACAGTAAGTAGGACAGATGCTTGAAGTGGGTAGAATAACGGCGTAGTTTCGAAATTCATTCATGAAGCAGTGTTTTCCTATTCATATAATTTATAAAGACAACCTATAATTTCACCAAAGCCTTAGTTTGAATTAGTGTGACCTGACTCGGGTCCTATATCTCGACGTCTTCAATCTTGCAAATTGAGGAAGTAAACATGATTTTGAAAATAGGCGCAGTGAACATCGCACAGGATCCATTTCATGACCACGTGGAAAAGTTCTTAAGTGAGCCCGTTGTAGTTTAAACAGTGTTGCAAATCTCTGTCCCTTTTTGTTATGAAAGTATTTGGTCATTTGGTCTCTGGCGTTCTTCAGAAACAGTTTTGTGATTATGGATTCGGAAAAGGAGATGGCGTCTGACTGCACAAACGATTTCACGTATGTAAATATCTCTGTGACATAAGTTACGACAAATTGCTTCTTTGACATTGAAGGAAGAAATCGTTTCAAATGAAACTCTCGTTCATAAAATACATTCCGTATATACCTGGCAAACATTTGAATCAAGTCGGGAAAATGTATATGTAGTGTAATTTTAAATAATGCTACATAACAAATCCCCGTGATCTCCAATTTTACTCGCTGAGATGGGCATTGTGAGCTGATCCCAGTTTCACTTGTTTCGTGGCGGACACTATCTGAGACATCGCATAAAACTGATTGTGTGTGCAATTTAACATGTGATACATTCGAGCTTTGTTATGTCCCGTATCACCTTCTATTTTTTGGATCATGCCGTAGCGTTTTGTTTTTTTCGCAACATATCGAGTTCGAAAATGGAGGCTGTATATTGAGTGCGCTACATTAAAATGTCGCTGTGAAATTTGATCAAACTGTAGAGGACTATAGAATACAAAAGAACTAGATATTTCAGCGGGAACTGAGCAAAGTCATTCCAGTCAGTGAATTGACGGAAAGCAAAAACGTATACTTCAGAAAATGGAATAACTCACCACGTGAAATCGATGACAAATAGCGGACAGGAAATAACCAAAGTAATTAATCTATTGCTTCTGCCTGCGCGATGGGAGAAACCATTATTGATAAATTCTGATGTCAAATCATTCGAACCTATAGAACGTGCAGGAAATGGTAAATGTTGAGGATGTCACTCGAATACTCATCCAAAGTGCTTGACTTTCATCATAAGGAGAGGTCCCTGAAAATGGGACGGTCTCAAGTTTCTTCAGCCTCGGTAACGGCAAATGGATAGCAAAACTGAGGACGTTGCAACGAATAAATAACATCTCATCAATCAAAAAAATTACAGATTATCGGTAGGCTACTGTATTATCTGTTTAGTACCGGAATAGTACTCAATGCTTGAGATTAAGTTTTCATAAGTGATATGGACCGTCTATCACACATTTCGATCCAAAGATGCAAGGGTGTCATATCTTGTCCTAATTATCATTTAAATCATTACAACACATATAAGGGAAGTGGGAAGAGGTGCCGACATACTGACTGCGTCACATGACTTCACAGAATAGTATTCTATTAATAACATATTTCGTGAGGAAATAGTCTGCCGATCAGACCCGATTGTTCAATTTATCATTGCTATCCAATGGGGCATAATCCACGACATCAAAATTGAACTAGGATTCCGACAAGCTGATCAGTCGAGATGGTACTATGTTCACTGCACAACGTCGGCAGATCTGTACAAGTTACTTTATGATATTTTCACCCCAAATGACGAAAAAAAACATTTTAGGACCACATAGTCGCCATCCTGGATTTTCCCATGTCAATGCGAATGAAAATGACTCCAATATGAAAGGCGGCAAAGTCACAAAGTTTCAGTCCTCAGTGTCTGCGCGTTCGGGACCGACGTGCAAACGTTGGCATTTATTTCCCTAGTGTGTGAATCGTGGTCAAAATAATGTTACCGTACACTGGGGTGTATTCGGGCGGATTTGAAGGTTTTTTTCATTCAAACTTTTCATATTTCTATAGAATTTAATCAAATCTTGCACGATATTTAATGACGTTCCACGTATAAGCTTCTAAAATTTAGTCCATATTGGATAAGTTTTAACTAAGCTCGGACAAGCGATGCGTATTCAGACACCCGGGCGCTAAATAAAAAAGCTATATCCATTTTCGACTCATTTCAGTGAAGTTCATGACCTAGGAGTAAACTCGAAAAATGCGCTAAATGGAGATAACTATTGGTATCATAAAATGCTATAATCGGCTATAATTTGGTATGTGGTTTCACGATTTCGTAAACGATTTTTCGGGCATGACCATCTTATATCGACATTTTCCAGGTAACAAATCGGAACGGGCATCACGGAATATCTGTTTCGGTTATTATAAGCTTGTCCGAATTCACCCCTATGCGTGGACAAATTTCAGCCAAAGGTACAAACTGAACATTTCCTGACAAAAATATGCTTGTTTTATTTTATTTTTTTGGCTCCATTGTCTCGGCAATTATTACGTGTTTCGGAAAATATCCATCGACATATGGCCAGGGCTTTGAACTTTCATGACCAGTAGAAGTTTTGCAAAAATTGAAATAAACGAAAAAAGGTGTTTTAAACTTCCAGACAAAACCTCTGGTAGCTAAGATGATCATTTCGAAGTCGTTTGATAACCTGCCTGTGAGAAAAGAAAATAATAGAAGAAAAAAGGGTTTGTTTAATAATAAATGTAAAAAGTGAACTTTTGTACTTCTCTTGGTCTATTGTCCGAATTCAGCTCACTGTCCGAATACACCTCAGATTACGGTACTCTAAAAGCTGCCGTGTCGAGCGGAGAACAAGCGTGCGACTCTTACGTGACTGCGCCTGAATCCGAGTTGAGGAAATACTAAATCGGAAAAATCTTCTCGTGGGTTTGTTAATACAACAAAAGAGCATGAAACGCGTTCTGGCGCGTTTGGTTAATATAACAGCATGTGCTCAACACCGCTCTGATACATATATTCCAGCTTTCCATCTAAAAAAAATGAAGGCAGAGAGAAGGAAAATGCGACCCCCCGCTCATGTATTCTAGATTGCAATCTCGCAAATTGTATGTAGAAAGACGGAAACCTCGCACCTCTCGCATGCTGCTTTTCATCCTGCAAAATTGAGAACAGAAAGATGGGCAGATCGATATTGATCTCGTATTCCAATTTTTCGTCTCGCAAAACGGAAAGTTTAGATCGGATGCTCTACACCGCTTCTATCTTTTGTACATCAAATTAAATTGATTTCATACCATCCGGTTCTTCCTAATATTCAACATTAGCACTTGTGGCATGCGGTTTTATCTTGAATCTGATACGGTACAGTATATTGGTGGAGAATATTGACTGAAAACTATTTTCATAAAATATCTTAGAGGTTGGGAGAAATGAGGCTAATGGGATAGTTTCGCTGTAGTATTGCCATATGCCAAATATATTTCGAAATGCAAAACCCGGAAGCGATGTCGAGCTTTACAACTTTCTACTTTCAACTTTGCGAGTTTTTATTCATTTTTTAGCTGGAGAGATAATTGTCGATTGCTACACGGACCGGGGACGACGTGATTAATAGTACCAGAACGGAAACTAGAATTTAACATAGGAATGAATGACCAAACAAAGGGATTATTCACGTTGCCAGGAATGAAGCTAGGATCCCACACCAGGATGAATGATCAAGGAACGAATTGTCGACTTGACCAATAGTTCCAGAAATGTAGCTAGAAATACACAACGAATTGAGGATGTAATCAATAGTTCGAAGTAGGATGGATGGCCGAAGAAGAAATTTGTCCTCGTGATAATAGTTCAAGAAATGAGGGTAGACTAAAGACAAGAATTATCTCTCGTTCCAGAAATTAAGCATGAATTACCAATCAGGGTGGATGGTTAAAGAAAAGAAGTATCGTCGTGAATAATGAAAAGCTGGTAATATATTGCACGCATCCGTTTAGTTTTTGAAAACCAGGAGGGGTCTTTTTTATCCCATCTTGCAAGTGCCCATTAAAATAGATTGGTCACACGGTTATAGCTGTGTGACCATAGCTACTTCTGCACTAAGTTAACATTCAAAATCAACATAATTGTCTTTAGGCACAGAAAAAACACAGATACACAGGCTCATATTCGCAGTCTTAACCTCTCTTTTTCGTAACTGAACGACCGAGATATGTCGGCACTAGGACGATCTCTCAGCATAATATATATCGTATAACAGAGAAGATGGATGATGCCGAATGTAATGAATATGTAGCTTTACATGGTGTTTTATGCGTTTCGAGAGTCAAATACATTTTCGGTATAACGTTACTAGTGGTTGAAAAACAAAACACTCTTTTCTTGAGAAACGTTTAGTGGTTGTTGCATAAATCTTGCAGAGTAAATGGTACTTTACCATTTAATTGTAAATGGTCAACATGGCGAATTGTTTCAACGACTTTGCTCTTGGTGAATTCCAGCCAATCGAGTAGTGTAAATATTCTTCACAGCGTCGCAAATATAGGGATTATCCAAAGCTAGGAGATCGTCTATGTAGCCTTTGGTGAATGAGAATGATCGGACTGATGGTGAGAGAAAAATAAGGAGAACCGTTGACATTAGAACATTGATTTTTGGCATGAACGTGCATTAGGGCATTGTTACCAGCAAGTTCTGAGCTGACCGAATTCTGATGAAAATTTGATTTATCATTAGTTTTTTAATTATTTATTGATGGTTCAGCGATTGCACTGTCATGCTCATCGGGAACCCTTGGCTGTATGGTTCACTGTGGCTTTTGAAGGTTCCATGATACGGCATATCACGACACACCGGTTCTGGTAAAATCAGCGAAGTTAAGCGACTTTGAGCCCGGTCAAGACTTTGTGTAAACGGGGCCCATTTAACCAATGGATAAATGAGTGAACTTAATCTAATAGACGAAGGTCCCAAGCTGAAAGCGCAAGCTGATGCAATAAGCATAGTAATGAAAAAGTACATTTACATTCTGTCATAGGTCTGTTAAATTTACCACTGTGCTATCTGACATCCGCGCATTAATGACGTCCGGGCTATAGCACTATCACTATTGCACAACCACCATAACAAAGTGTTATTTGTCTTCCGGAAATTGTCATCGACCTATTTTGTTCCCCGGTCTGGATAGCATCTATAGTCTCTATAGTTTTGATATGACTGGATTTTGGGGTTTTCTCAACTTATCACATGATTTAGCCATCATCTATAGCAGGCAAGCCTGTATGAAATAGGAAATGCTAATTTTTCATCATTTGTTAGTGCATTTATCTACACTGCTATTACCAACTTGCCATCCTCAATACACACTATTCAGTATATTGATATCGATATATGTAAACTATGGCCTTTAACGTGTATCCTATTTCACATCCAAACATTTCATCACAGACCACATCAGGCTTCAAATTCAGGTCAAATTGCCCACTGGTTGTGAAATATCCTACATCAACCAATTAAGTCAGCCTGTTGCAATAACCCAGTAGAACAAAGAAAGATGTGATATCATCCTTTAGATTAGTCTGTGTGAGCAACAATGATAAAAGTTTACTGAGGGTGAAACAAAAGCCACCCAAGGAATTTATCAGCTTGTGTTGGGACATTTTGTTGGTATCATGTAAGCTGTTTAGTAATTTACTCATTCAAATCTCCATACCATATTTTCTGTTATTCAACAGACAAATTTCTTTACTGGTTTTAATTGTTTAAGTTTTACTGGGGTTCAACTGCTACAGATAGTAACACAGTACTGATACTGTAGAAATGGGTCTCAAACCTAACAGCTGGTGAACTATTTTTGGTAGTGTGAATTTAATTATTGCATGTTGAGTACAATTTGTTCACGTGAATGGTGGAATGTCTGGACTCTCAAATGAAAGTGTGTTATACATGTACATATCTCAAGCATGTCAGGTTTGAGGAACAAGCATGGTTGCAATTGAGATATAATCAAAGAAATTTCATGAAAATTATTGAATCTAAGTAGGCCCCTACATAACAAAATTAGCTTAATAAATAAAGGCCTTCCTGGCGCGAATTGTTTTCTTTTGAGAGAGAATGGTATTTTCTGAGTTACATGTACCTGTAGAAAGATAGGTTGTTCAAGGAAAGTGTATGGAAACATGATATATGCACCCAGAGCCTTGATCTACAGCTGCATAAAACTCAACATCTGGCATTGACGGTGTGTTCAAAGGGTTTTAATTTATTTTCTTTGGGTAGAATAGTTCAATCAAACCCTACTTCGTAGGTCCTGTGACCTTAGTCGCACTGCTCATGTATTTAGTTCCAAAACTAAAACCTGTTTATTTCTAGGTAAAAATTCGATTTTCACTGCCGTCTACTATAAGAGGATAATATGTCATATTCTCAGATTCACTGTCATGCATTCAAGTGATTGGAACTTCAACTCATCCCACCATCTTGAACATTCAACAATTATTTCATCAACGGATTGATATTGTGTTTTGTTGGTCGGCTAGCCACGTTGACATCAAAGGAAATACTGAATCTGATGAAATGGCTAGGGCAGCCCTAGATAATGAGGTTGATCCTGTTGGAATTCCATATAGCGATTTCAGATCCTCTATTTGTGCTCATCTGAGAAAGATTTTTCAACCTTTATGAGATGTTGTATATAATAACAAACTTCATGAGTTCCAAAACAACTGTAGGCTATACTCATCTGAGATAGATAGATTAATCTATGATCAGGCGATGTAGAATCGGTCATACGCGAATATTTGCTAAAAATGAACCAGCCCCGATGTGTATTTCATGCCACGAGGATCTCACAGTGAAACATATTCTGATCGACTGTATAGATTTTAAGACTGTACGAGATTCTTTTCATTTAGCAGCTACTTTAGAATATCTTTTTAGACGGGTAAAAGAAGGGGTGTGTTTTGGGTTATTTGAGAAATATCGGTTTGTTGTATAAATTTTACATGTTTTTATTATGTTTATGCTGGATTGCTGCGTCAGAACGCGTCTAATGCTCTTTTGTTGTATTACCAAACGCACGCGAAGATTGTTTCGACATAGGTTTTCCTGAAATGTTTACCTTAAATATGAATATCAAATGGGGGGTTATAATTTAACGTCTTCTCCGAAGTGACTGAACAAGAATTATACAGGGGTTCATTTCGAAAGTCAAATTATGTTATCACCGTTCAATGATATTAGTTCCACGATAATCATAGATAGGAATTTATTAGATTTTATAATTCTACACAAATCATGAATATCAAATGTAGGGTTATAGTTTAACGTCTTCCCCGAAGTCGCTGAACACATCTTAACTGAAAATGAAGAGGACTTCAGATCTTAGTGGTTTGTACCACCATAGCCATCACGATTCAATTTATTTCGAGGGGGATCGATGTGTACTGTACTTCGTGAGAAAAACACCCAGACAAAACTGGAACGACAAACGATAGAGATAAACGGGGACACTTTGAGACGAGATATCTATCGGTATCACTCGGTTATCGGGAAACCGTCTCGAGCGATCGAACGTGACTCCTTGTTGAATCTGGACTAATGACTACAGCTACATACGAAACGAAGTATCTTGTGATTATACAGTGGTAAGCTTCATATTGGAGTACGGCTGATTCATGCATATTTGTGTTCGATCAAGTTTCTGTGGTGCCAACAGACTGAAATATTTATATTGCAATACTTTGGAGCTCTGGTCATTGATATGGATTAATCGGTAGGAACATTATGACTTATGGAATTATGGCATCATGAAATAGCTTCTCTAGTACGACACTAGGACGTGTTTAGTCCATTTATATTTTTATGGTTATTTTGGATTTCGGCGCTAATTTTGTAGTGGGAATGAAATGGGTCGATTATAGACGGAGACATACCGTATGAACGACGGAGGGTTGCTTGCTGTCGGTCCTCGTACCTGTAATTTTTGAAGATTTGGAACAAACTATTCCTTCGCATAACATATTTTCATCAACACGATAATTTTAATGCACTACATCAAAGTTCGTTCAGATATTATACAGCAAACAGAAACAAATCGTATCCCTTCGGAAATCTGAAGAAAGTGTTCAGAAACAGATTTGGTAAATACCAGCCTCTTGTAGGTTATCAAAAATTCGAACATACGTTCATCCTGTGTCCGTATTGATCAGCTGCAACAGGGAACGCCTAATTCGTAATTTTTTGGATCAACGTGGAAGACATACAAGGACATATTTTAACAAATACAGTTTTATAATAAATAGTCGAGTTGCATCTCCAAATCAAAATAAAGAACTCCGAAGTTGGTTTCAAATTTCCGAGATAAACACTTGACACGAGTCAGCCGGTTCTCAGCGTACCAACTACTGTTTATCTTGGAAGTTTGAAACCACTTCAAGTCTATATTTCTTAACTTATTCTTTTCTCCATCCCAGGCAATTTTAAATGACAGAACTCCAATTACATGAAACCGACTTTGGTATCAGGACTATAATTCCCGGATACCACGTTTAATCACAATACGTCAGTTGTCAGCAGGACAAATTGAAGAGATATGCAAGAAATGGGGAAAAATAACGACGTCTGGCGACTCTACAGGAAAGCTTCCCTCGACACCTTACATTCAGATCCGAGAATACGGTGGATTCTCGGACGTAGCCTTAATATCTCATCCGCGATTTTATTGCATGTGTTCACGTGGAGACTATGATGTATCCTAGCAAATGTTTAAGCGAAATTAGATAAGCTAGGTCGTGAGCTGTGATGACAGATCGGCTAAAACAAATGTCAGTTGATGTTAATGAATGATCTTCATGGACGTCTGATGGCGTAAAAGCCTCGTTTACCAACGCCTATTAAATGCAAGAATACCAAGAAAAACTAACCTGCAATGCCCGACGTCGTACGGCTTAAATTTCCCACAAAAAAAATAAACCTACATCTGTCGAATGACATGTACAGGGGGCAGGTCTCGAGACTAACTTTCACAGGCAGAATCCCACCATATACAGTAATAAATTGGATCGATATGCAAGAGATGGGAAAAACTGACGACGTATGGCTCCAAAAAGGCAACCATATGATTCTACAGGGAAGCTTCCCTCGGCACATCACACTCAGACCGGAGAATAGGTTAATTCTCGAACGTAATCTTAGTAACTCATCCACGCTTACCATAGCCTACCAGTCTCAATTTCATTGAAACAATGAAAAAATAATAGAAGGGCGGTGTATTGACAGATTTTTATATTTGTTTACATGTCATCAACAGGAGTCACTGGTCTTGCTCACTTAATGTTGAACCATGAAATGAGATACGATTACATTTGTTCCGTCTATACTTGAATTAATTATTTGGTGCCTTAGATCAAGTAGATTCAGATAGTCATTATTCTACTAGACGTCGAGTGAACTGGAGGTTAAAACTTCCATGGTATATTTTGATATTTATCACCTCGATCAAATCACACTGTTATTTACCTTCCGGATTTGTAGAGGGAAGTAGAAAAGGTGCTTGAACTGATAAGAATGCCGGCGTCGTTTAGAAGTTTACTACTCAAGGGTCAATTTTCTTATCGAGTTCAGTCGGGTAAAAGAAGATTGTATTTTAGGTTATTTAAGAGAAATCGGTTTGTTGTATAAATTTTAATGTATGTACATGTTACATGGATTACTAAGTTATTAACTTGAATATTTAGAATTTTGTTTGCTCGTCGCTGGATAGCTGAAATATTGCTGAAGCTTAATTCTCTCTCTCTCTACTTACGGGTCAACGGCAATAGTGAAATTCCACTGGTCGTAAATATTGACAGTGCACGATATAAAAACACTTAGAGGATTATTAAAAATAATATTTCGGACTCGCCAGTTTTCAGCCACCTGCACTTTATGTGAATATCAACCAATCACGGAGTTAGAATGCTCCCTAGTCTGATACATGAATAATACGAAAATTGCCCGACAGACTGAATCGATCCAATAGTTCCCTCTCACATCCAAGAAGACAATGGATGGGAAAAGAAAAACAATTGCCATTACAACAAACTTGTGTTACTGCAACAATAATATAACCCAGGGCCAAAAAGTAAGGATGATACAGGCAGTCTTGTATGTAACCCCCGACAATCGAATTTTGCTGTGAGTGATATGTAGAATTTACCATCAAATTTGTTATACTTGGAGTGATGGTGTTTGCTGCAGCTGCGCATTTTTGCGAGACAAAATAGCGAACTATAGAGGCAGCCATAAATAGTTCTGTAACCGTTGTACCTCATTCGCGGAGCAAGAACGGCCACAAAATATCGGTCTATAGACAACTATTGTTGATCTTCTAGCTTGCAATTTTCAGACATTAAAGATCCATGTCTGTTCAACATGATATATATCAGTGAAGTAACTAAGCTTTTCACGACAACGTTCTAGCAAAACACGCCACTACAGCCCTCGAATTCCTAATAATTATTCCCAATCGCTGTTCCTTGTAGATAATATCACCTTTGAGAGAGTTCGGATTTATTTTCAACTACAGGTAATCAATGTGTCCTGGGGGAAAAATAGTTTACTTCCCGTGTGATCTTTTTTTTGTGTGTGAGATTTATGGTCAGTACGTTTCCAAGGGAAGTGGTATTGATGTGAGAAGAGCGGGACCGCAACTGTAGTGCAAGGAGTCAACAGCTAGCACATCGGAAATTAAGGGTGGATTTTCTGACATATATTAGACACTAGATATTGATTTGGCTCACTCAATGTTAGATTACATGTGTACCGTCCATACTTGAATTTACCATTTGATATTAAATTAAATAAAGTTTTCACCTCAATCGAATAATAGCCCTAGTTACTACTATGTTGTCGATAATGATACGTTGTGGTCTTCTTCGTAGAACGAATTATTTTCTCTGTTTCAACGTTTGAACGTTTTTCAGGAATACGTTTTTGCTATTTTTTTTTTTTTTTTTTGACAGGGAAGTAGGAAAGATGCTTGAAGTGGGCAGAATAACGGTGTCGATTTTGAAATTAATAAGGTGGTGTGACATTACTCAGCTCCTATCTCTCGACGCCTTCAATCTTGCAAATTTAAGCGTAGGTAACATCACACAGGGTCCATTTCAGGACCCAATGGAAAGGGCGCGATAGGATAATATAATACTGGACAGATGTAGTTTTTAACAGATGTGACATCTTTGCCCGTTTTTCTATGAAGCATTTTATGGACATCTGGGTTCTGATGTTCAGCAGAAAAGAAGTTTTGTCATTATATTAGACAGTAGAGGGAGGGAGGGAATTTGGCTTAATGTCACACTCAAATTTGTTTCACTCATATGGTGACAGTCAGTTTGGTTGGTGGAGGAAGCCGGAGTACCCGGAGAGAACCACCGCCCTTCGGCAAGTAACTGACAAACTTTCACACATGGACCAGCTGGGCTCGAACCCGTACCGGTTCAGCGGTGTGAGGCTAGCGGTCACCAGCGAAGCGCCTTAGACCACTCGGCCACCGAGGGCCCCTTAGACAGTAGATATTGATATGACTCACAACATGTTAGAACTGTGGAGAGAGATAGTTCGATTACATGTGTACCGTCCATACTTGAATTTACCATTTGGTATTAAATTAAATAAAGTTTTCGCCTCAATCGAATAATACCGATGGTTACTACTTTGTTGTCGATAATTATGCGTTGTGGTCTTCTTCGTAGAACGAATTATTTTCTCTGTTTCAAGAGTATATTTGAACGTTTTTCAGGAATACGTTTTTCTATTTTTGTTTTTACAGGGAAGTAGAAAAGATGTTTCAAGTGGGCAGAATAACGGTGTCGATTTTGAAATTAATAAGGTGGTGTGACATTACTCAGCTTCTATCTCTCGACGTCTTCAATCTTGCAAATTTAGGCGTAGGTAAGATCACACAGGGTCCATTTCCGGACCCAGTGGAAAGGGCAGGATAGGATAATATAACACTGGTGTAGTTTTTAAGAGATGTGTTGCAAATCTTTGCCCGTTTTTCTATCGAGCATTTTTTGGACATTTGGGTTCTGATGTTCAGCAGAAAAAAGTTTTACCATTACGGATTCCGAAAATGGACATGGACCCTGGCTGCGACAAACGATTTCGTCTGCGACGTAAGCTACGACAAATAGCTTTGACATTGATGAAAAAACACGTTTCGGGGAAACTCTCATCCACAAAATATATTCGGTATATACTTGGCAAACATATTTCGATCAAGTATGTGGACAAGATTAATCTCTAAAACGGGCGTTGTGTGCTCATATGCATTGCAGTTCCACTTGTTTCGTGGCGGTCAAAAAAATGACTATATGATTTAACAGGCTGTATGCGCTACAATATGAGCGTAGATTTATCGCCTATCATTACCTTCGTCTTTACGGACCATCTGTCGTAGAATGTTCTTTTCGCAACATAATTTGAAAAGAATTCGTAAATAGACACTGCGTCTTTGCTCTACATTAAACTGTTGCTGTGAAATTTGATCAACCTGTTGAGGACTATAGGATACTAAAGAACTAGATATCACAGCGAGCACTGAGCGAAGTCCTCTCAGTCCGTGAATTGTCGGAACGGAAACACTTATACTTGAGAAACTGAAATAACTCACCACATTGAATAAATGACAAATCCCGGACAGAAATAACCAAAGTAATTACTCTTTCACCCTATTCCTGCTGTCTGCGCGATGGGAGAAACAATTATTGATAAATTCTGATGTCCAATCAATCGAACCTCCTATAGAACATGCAGGAAATTGTAAATGTTGAGGGTATCGCTCTGACTTTCATAATAAGTAGAGGTCAATCGAAATGTGACTGTCTCAAGTTTATTCAACTTCGGAAACAGGAAATTGATAGCAAAATTCAGGACGTTGGAACGAATTCAGAACCTCTCATCAATCAAGAAATGACCTATTACTGTACTGTATTATCTGTTAAATACCAGAATAATAATCAATGTTTTGAGATCAAATCGCAAACTATCGCAAGCTATTCATCATGGCATCGATATCTTGTCAATAATGTCACATTTTTCGATTTAGTTTTTGCAAATACTGCCTGATAAATTAGTAAATAATAGTCTGATATGAACTGCAACATTTTATGGGGTAACACATACACCAGTCATCTAAATCCTTTAAATCTTCTCCAAAAACGTGTAATTAGACTTATAACGTTATCCGCTAAGTATGACCACACTGCACCTTTATTCAAGCGAACTCAAATTCTCCAGTTACCTAAACTGAATCTTTATCTGTTACTTCTACTAGTACACAATTTTTGTTATGATTCAAGTCCACTACCCAAATATTTTCGGAACTATTTTGTAAAACAATCATCTGTTCATCAATATCAAACACGCGCACATTATCTTAATTTATACAGGCCATTTTATCGTAGTAATTTGTCCTTTTATACTATCAAAACAGCTGGTCCCCGCGAGTGGAATAAACTAATGTCCTCTTATCAAAAACATACCATCGACATCACTTTTCAAATCCAAGCTTAAATCATACCTAACTGAGAATGACTGATCTACTTTCTCGACCATTTCCGATGCTGTTGCACTTGTCAAACAATAATATTAAGCCACCCTAAGTTTAATTTCAGTATTATTTCCAACTTAGGGATAAAACAAGCCCCCTGGGGTGTTATTCCCGCCTTTCAAAGCATGTTAGCATCATTTATATTAGTTACGCAAATTTGGTGAATAAAATGAAATGAAAAAATGAAATAAAATAAATATAAATAAAACTTTGCGCATAGAAAAGCAGAAATTTTGAATAAAATTGACGAAAATATCACTTTTCTGGTACCCCACATCGCCACCATCTTGAATTTTCCTATGATCCTCTACTCGAGAGGTTATGCAACAGCCTTAAGATGTCCCCAATATGATAAACTAAACCGTCCCGGAGGGTCAGTTTTTATTTTCATGTCTTTCCGGAGATAGGGGAGAAAGTTTGGTAGGGGGTCATAATGGACCCCTCAGCCCTGGTAGTGTTAATCAGACTTCAAATAAAAATAAAACAACGACCTACCATAGTGTCATTGATTAATTTGAACACTGACTTAAAAATATTGCCATTCCTTATTTTGTCACGAAGAGAAAATTTAGAACAAAACATATAGTTTAGTGGCATTGTCAAATCCTAGAAAATATTTGTTCAAAATAACCTCAAACTATAGGTAGAGAAAAGTGCCCACTGAGAGAGAAATGTCCACTTGGGGAAATGTCCGTAATCCGGTCTTCTTTGTAGAACGAATTTGGCAAGCATCGGTTTACACCGAAAAGAAATCGATATGCAACATCAGGGTAAACCCCAGTTCATAAAAAATGTATATGTTGTTTAATTTAAAATGATGCGATTAAATCACCTTGAATTCCCATGTTAATCGCCAATATCTACGTAGTGTGCTCAGTCCAGCGTGTGTCGGTTTATACAACCTCGAAAAGAGGAAATGGGTAGCACAAATCAGGACGTAGGAACGACTGAATAACGTCTCATCGATCAAGAAATATCAATTCACTAGTACTGTATTATCTGGGGTTTTTTTTATGGAATTTCAGCCTACCGTAAGCGATATGGACAATTTATTAAGCACAACTGGAAAACAATGGCAATCCGGTAAGAAAATAGAAAGCTGCTAAATCGCGATCGTTCCATGACCTTGCCATTTAAAGGGACAGGGTCCACGAAAGGGTGGCCCAGTGTGTACACCTAATTTAGGAAAAGAATGGGGAGGACAAAGAACACAAGGTCTAGCATGGCATCTCGCATTCTTATGATGAAATCAAGCATGAAAATGATGCATGATGCGCTACTGCAGGAATACTATTCGTACTCGAGGATGTGCTATGATTAAGTGAAGTTCGAGGGGATGCAGTATTCCATCCCAACATGTCCCCGATATCAGTCAGTAACCGCATTGGATTGTCTCTCAGACAATAACCCACATTGTGGATATGACAATCGCAATTGATATTGTTAATTTTATCAGAAAAAAAAGAACATCGCATTTAGCTTGGAGACATATTTGAAAAATAAGTTTGATGATTTTTTTTATCCCATCTCAAGATTTTCATCATATCCAAGCATAAAGTATATGCGCTTTTGTGGAAAGACACAATAATAATATAATAATAATAATAACTTTTTATTTCAGACAGAAGTCCATATGTACAAAGAAATAACTGTAGTAAGTGTGTAGTGCAAATAAGCACTACTTAAAGGTGTACAAAAGTTCTTGCCATTTAGCAAGCAGCACAGATTTAACCTGAAGATCAGAGTTACGTATGGCATATAATAACAGGTTGTCACTCGAGTCAATTCTAGCTTTAAACGAATACACTGCCTTCCTCATCAGTTCACCAAACGACGTAATACGATTGATAGCAAACATTGCACTGGCACTACAACTATATCTGTAATGCAACAGCCATCTAAAGGTATTGTTATACATAACCCTGATACCATTGAGTACAGTCTTGGAATACGTATTCCAAAGTTGACAGCAATAAATGTTGCAACAGTATGCTTTAAAAAGAGTTTTCTTAACTGCGGGCGTACAGGCATGGAATTTTCTAAGTAATACATTGGCACGAACACACAGTTTTCTCCTCTGAGATTCCATATCCGCATTGTCCAAAAGATCACAGGTTATAATATGACCCAGATAGTTGTAACGGTCGACATATTGCAAAACCGCTCCACATAACTTAACTACAGGAGGCCTAAAGTCTCCATAGTGTCTAGGTGCTAAAACCATGCAAACAGTCTTCTTAGTATTATATGTTATATCATGGGACTCTGCATATACAGAGCAGTAGTCTAATAGTGCTTGTAGAGCTTTGGCAGAAGGGCATATCAGACACATATCGTATAACCGCGTATAACAAATGATTGATGAACAAACCAGAGATATTGCAACCAACTCCAGCCTTGGTTAATGACAAATCAAGATCATGTAAATAAATAGCAAAAAGACAGGGAGATAAAATTCCACCTTGACGGACACCATTAGTAACCATAAAAAACGCAGAGAGTGTGGACCCCCACCTAACCGCAAATTGCTGTATGTTACACCATATAAACAAAATGTTAACAAAACACATGGGCAGATTGCGATCTATTAGCTTTTTCAGAAGCGTCCAATGGTTAATTCTATCAAAAGCTTTACTAGCATCCAAAAAACACACAAATACAGGGCTTCCATTGGTGCGATAAAAATTAACAACTTCCTTAAGAACATAAATACATTGGTCAGTAGAATGCCCAGATTTAAAACCAAACTGAAAATCAGAGCTATACAATTGTTCCTCACATTTTTGTAATATAAACAGTTCAACAACTTTTGAGAGAACAGTGGCAACCGCAATAGGTCTGTAGTTGTCAGATTCGGTTATATCACCAGATTTATTTTTAACAATAGGATTAATAATAACAAACGTCATTTCTTTTGGGAGGCATCCATGGAAGAGCATAGCGTTCAAACATAGCGACAGATGGATATATAGAGCATCGGGGGCATGTTTCAAATGTTCAGCTGACAGACCGTCAAAACCGGGCGACTTATTACACTTCATGCCACGCACGATGGAACAAAGATTGTCAGGTACAACAGTAGGCCCAATCTTGAATTCATTCTTAAACTGAGTCAGGGCGTCTAACACCTCAATCTTTACAGTTTCGGTAGTAACGCTATTAAGGGTGCTACAGAATTTGTCCTTCCACAAGTTGGCTATGCTGCTTTCGCCTTCAGCATCGTCGATACGACACGGTAAAGACATAAATTTAGAATTAGATGTTTTAACCTCTTTCCAAAAATCTTCGGACGAGTTCTCTGAGAAAGCTTGTGCCATCTTGTCCGCGCGAATGTTATCTTCTTCTTTTCTACAGGCTCGCAAAGCGTATTTAAACTGTCTTCTGGTACGGTGCATGTAATCAGCAATAGGCCCGCTACGTGGGCTACCATGTTCTCTCCATAGAAGAAAGCTGGTTCTTGCATGAGCATGTAAATCCGAGACACAGTCGTTCCAACCTGGAACAATATGATCCTTAATGACTTTAACTTTTGATATTGCCTCGGTGGCCGCAGATGACAGTGCATACACAATAGAATTATAATATTTACAGATTTCCTCATGATACAGATCACCACAATCAGTTTCATCACACAATACAGCATATACTGGAATAGACAATTTGCTTAGGCGCTGCTGAGCAGCTTCAGTATACATAGAAATATCATTGGCCGTCAATTTTTTCCAATCAGTTACATAACTACGTGATGTACTAGTACATTTCTCTAAGGTCGGTAATATATTCCAGCTAATAGAAATGTACAAAGGTCGATGATCGGACGTAATAACGTCATATAGTACTTCGATAGATCGGATTGACAGATTAACATTGTTAGACGACACACAGTGATCCAACCATGACGTAGATAAATGGGCGTCACTTATATAAGTATATGTATCATCTGGCAGACGCTCAATATCAAATGAATGTCGGATATGACTTTTGCAATTTTTTAAGCCCTTAAATTTTATTTATTGCTAAAATGTATGTATGAAGGAGATGGGTTCCAACACACGTTCTTCTATTCCTGAATGTTGCTAAAAAAATATCTCTTAAAAGGTATATGTCATTGTTATTCCTGTGTAGAGAAAATTGTTAGTGGGTTTGCAACTTGCCGGCAGGGAGGGAGGGAGAGGTTGTGCTAGCCTTGAATACTGGGCAATTATCAAGAAATTGCTAATATACATGTATATCTTTCTCAAGAGATTTCTCCTGTTTGTGAAATAACCCACGTAATGATATTCCAGCAGACTGGCTTATCGTCTTTGATTTTCTAGTGTGGTGGATGGGCTAACATGAACACCAGCCCTAATGTCTGATTATAAATGACGGGTGGTGGCGTTCTGGATATCCAGACCAATGCCATAGGTCATTGAGCATCTTGCAGATGTGCTGTTGATTTATATCTATTAAACGTATTACAAACGGGATACAAGCGTTGCGTCCAGTATTCAATATTCCGTCATCGCCCATTGAAGAATTTCCGATAATTTCGGAATCTGAATCCAATACACTTACACACCAACGTTGACGATTGCTTACTTGTTAATATTGAGCGACGGACATCTGACTTTTAGTTTATGTATATTGTCGTACCCAGGATGCCAAATATGACAAGAACCAAAATGACACTACGGGTAACGTTATTTACAGATCCATCTATGAACATTTTATGTTTTTCTTGCTGCAATGAGGCTGTGCTATTACACTGGCAGGCAAATGAACGCATTAACCCTATAGTGCTAGAGGTATAATATATGATACGTTGACTTCTGGTCTCATTTCATTCGCTATCAGACATTAATTTTGGTTGTGTAACATATGTTACACTTCTAGCGGCCATCGATTTTTGTAACTAGAGGACGAAATCCTGTTTGTGTCGATTTAAAATATGGAAGCTCTGTCGGAATTCCGACAATGATAATACCGGTTGTAAACGTGGAAAGTTCGGTCTCAGGCATAACTGAATCTCCACGAAGAAACAAATTTGCATTTCTAATGGTATGTAATGATGCATTCTTCGAAGAGCGAATGGTTCTGTTCAAACTATTTAGCATATTGCGTATCATCTATGATACAAAGCAAAGTTGTCAGCTGCACATGATATCTGAAACTTCTTATTTCTAGTTCATCTCGTTCAATCTTCAATTTGTCACAGATTACTCCAGCATGTAAAATTCCATAGGGAATACATGTTTGATTAGAACAATAGCCGATTTTGGGGAAAACATTTCACCACTTCTCATTGTATCGTATATGATACGTTGCATGATCATCCAAAACCCAATGCATTATTTTCACCTGAATTTTCAGTTTTCATTTCTCCAACATTCAAATTTTCGCGTTATTGGTTATTATAGGTCCAGACAATTACAACACATATAAGGGAAGTGGGACGAGGTGCCGACATACTGACTGCGTCACAGGACTTCACAGAATAGTCTTCTGGTAAACTTATTCTAAAGCACATACCAAGAATCTAACGATTCGTGATATGTGTTGTATCTCAGGTACGCTTTTATTGTACCTGTTCATGTGGAAACTTGGATGATATGACCACACGGCCCCTAGCACCGGCATAAGCGGTATTAGATACAAAACTAGAGAGCTATGATGAAAATGCTCTGACAACTCGTATACTGGTAATTGGTGAGCTGTTTCGCTGTGACAACTGGTACATTGGAGATTGATGAGCTGTATCGTCGCCAGATGTAAATGACGGCAATTAACACAAAAGACTAGTCTGTAAGGCCCGATGTCGACCCAGCATCAACTTCCCACAAATGCCAACATATATCAAAGCCCAAAAGGTCTGTACAGGGGGCGGGCCTCGGGGACGAAACGTCCACCAGCAGAATCTCGCCATATACAGGTAAAAATTACAACACATATAAGGGAAGTGGGAAGAGGTGCCGACATACTGACTGCGTCACATGACTTCACAGAATAGTCTTCTGGTAAACCTATTCTAAAGCACATACCAAGAATCTAACGATTCGTGATATGTGTTGTATCTCAGGTACGCTTTTATTGTACCTGTTTATGTGGCAACTTGGATGATATGACCACACGGCCCCTAGCACCTGTCTATTATATTTCAACCCCTGAAAAAATGACATGTCGGTATCGTGGTTCTGTTGACAGAAGAAACGCTTCCATGTCGTTTCATTGCGAACATAAAGGGGATCGCCTTCTAGCGTAGTTTCAGTATAAAATCGGCTTGTCTTCGAATAAGGCGAGCCACTTTCACTCGTCGTCCGTTCATTGGCTGTTAGTTTTACAGAAGGTTGAAACAATAGGTTCACAGAGCAAGCCTTCGTGCAGCGGTAGTACGAAGTATACTGATTTGCAGATAAGGAGGATGATCAATGTTTAAACTCGCAGCAGATCTTCAGAACTAGCTGAATAACTTAACTCGCCCATTGGTTCGATTTAGAAGAAACCCCTCGATTTATTTATATCCAGAATTGCTATTGGTATGACTAAGCCAGTGTATCAATCATAACGGACCGATCGATACATTAGCTCGAGAGAATGATTCCTTCATTGCTGCTAATGTCATATCAGCTCAAGAAATACGATACGTTACGGTAATTCCTCTGCTAAATCGATCACCCGATCAGTACTCGATCACCCCCGATTTTCAGGAGATTCCGTTTGTAATAAAAATTCGATCACCCGCCAAATGTACCTATCGTTGACGCGTATCATCGACAGTGGAAAAATAAAGTGAGAGACCTGATAAAAACATATATACAGCATCATTACCAAGACGTATGGCGGGCTAATGAACTTTAAAGCTAGGAAAAGGACATCATTTCAGATAACGTAAATTTGATGTTGTCGAGACACGTGGTGACGTCTCGCGATTTTGATTTCCGATGGATGCAATATCTGTCGAATTTTGAGGGATGTAAAAAAGGGGAAATATATTGTGAGGAAAATCATATACGTAATCAACAGGACCAAAAATAATTAAGTGGGTTTTATAATAAAATAAGACGAATGTACTTCCGAATAACGGAGAATACGTCATAGGCCTCCTACTGAATTTGGTCAAACATCGCCGATTCAGGTTTCACAAATACCGGTATTGAAAACTGGTCACTTGCTGATTCATTCAACAAAGGGCCATGGTTGTTTGCCCGGCTTTGGTTGGATTAATCCGTAAATTAAACAACATTTTAGCCGATTAATCTGCCTCAGACTACCTAGAATCACAATCTTGATTGATTACTGAACTGTGGATGCTCATGCGATATGATTTACACCTGTCGATGATTAACTTCATTCACTAAGTAACTCTCTTTATTACCGAAAATTCAAGGACTCTTCCAGGACTTACGGGAAGTTTTCGACAAACAACACTGCCGTCGTCTTTGTTAAATCATAATGAATTTTGCTTTTCCAACTCCTCAATATATCCAAATTTACCATTATCTTTCGAATTAGGATCGACCCGATTTTTGTGGAGATTTACGATAGTATCTTCAAACTGGGCTACTATTTTCGCCGAATACAGGTATACATTCTAACTGAAATACAGTCTCCAACATACGGTCGAGATAGCTAGAATGTATGAAATTGTTTACATTAATTTGGCGACTGTATGTCAATCGCACGCCTCACGCACAAACAAGACACTCCCGCAATTGGATCAGACTTATGAATTTTCTTCTGTTTGACACGACTGTGGAGATATCCAGCTATGACATGGAGAACATATTTTTGTACTACTCTGTCAAAATAATTCAGAAACGTACCGAATGCGGCAATTCAGAAAATAGTTAGCGGTCTTGTATTTGTTAAATATGCAAGTGAAAACAAGTGGATATAATAATTATTTCACCGAATATAAACTAAACCGAGTAATAATTATTACAGATGTTATTCGCGAGAAAGCAAAAATTATATGGAATGTAAGTATGGTCGCCCTATAAGTGAAAAGCGTTGCGAGATTTTTTCAATAGCGCGGATCGAAAAAGCTATACAGCCCCCCTCTTGTATTGGTCCCTATATGTCTGCATGTCACACAATAATCCAAAATTTGTGTTTAGTCATGGTGACAAATGAACATGATGTGTGATAGTATCAGTTATTTTTTTCTGATGGAGCAGACGGTCTTCAAGCTGCCCAGCAGCCCCACGGCTGGCAAAAATCCTGACACACTTCATGCTTTGAAATAAACGATATTATACGTGGGTTGTAAGTGAAATAACTTTATTTCATATTCAACGATATTTATTAGAACATAATGATCAAAAATATACCTCCTGATGTCCTTCTGAATTATCTCCCGTTGTCGTGAATTCTGTGACGTTCAAGTTCATCTTGCGCACTTACCTTACAGTAATGCATTATCATACATACTTACCGTACAGTAACCCTGTACTATGAATGTGGAGAAGAAAGAAGACAGAAGACAGCAGAAAAGAGAAAAGAAGTGTGTTCAGTTAGCTGTTATCTCAATTAAATCCTCCATGACCGGAAGTAATGACTATTAGACTTGTTTTAATGCGCAATTACATGCTCATAGCCCACAATAGAATGTAGAAAGCGGCAACCATTTACACACATCAATTTGGCCCATGTGACATTGTTCTCGGATACTGATCACATGGTTTTGTAGTGGCGGAAAAATGAGATGTGATCGACACGAGGGCGTCGCCATCTTGATGGTAGCCTATTCACATTTATCCACAGCCAAATCTCTGAAAAAGTTTAATAAATTTTAGAAGATAAAGGAATTGTTCGTACGCGATGGGATGAAAGAGAAACAGCTGAGAACAGGAATTGGTTGCATATTATTTTTATTATCACAGCAAAATAGAGATACACAGGGAAATGTACCAGAGACGTATTGAAAATATACATCGCTGCGTAAAGCTCAAGTGATATAGCACATATGTAGCATTCAGTAAGTTGTAACATCTGTATAACTGGCAATACTTTATTAACTATACATAAATACGTCATAGTACAAGACATATACTAAAGGAATTCGAAAATATAGGAGCGAGCACAAAGGAATTGGAGCACAACTGATGATATAAGAATTAGCAACACAAAAATATACATCAAGCAATGTGACGTCCGATAATAAAGCACTGGTTGGAACAAAGTCAATCACTGTCGTCTGACTCAGACACGCTGCCACTGGATACATCCAAGAATAGGTTGTGTGGTGGAGGGTCCTCTGGCAGGGACCCAAGGAAATCGTCCTCGTCATCACTGTCATTCTCAGGTAGGTATCAATATACATATTTCTCATCTCCAAGGATGTGGTTCTCCGATCCGTCACGTGCTGTAGAGATATCCGTCGCATTGAAACTCCTCTTAATCAAGTCGTTGTCAATGCTGGCCCACGCAGCCTCCACCCACTGAACCACCTCTTCACTTGTACTGGTTTTGGGGACCTGGTTCGTTTTTCTTACTTGGAATAAATGATACACAGAATATTAATACAACGGACAGAGCTAATTTTATTTAACGTCACGTCCCATTTTTACATTATGGATTGAATACAGAGTGGGATTACCAATTGTAAGAAACATAACCGTCAAAGATAAAGCATTAGATAAACTTGCATTAAATCGTTCTTACCTTCTCACAAATATGGTTGGCCCACGCTTGTCGTAGATGATCCTTGAAGGGTTTGTTTATACAAACGTCCAAACGGTGAACGGAGAAACTGTCCATTACGAGGAGAGACGGGCGCCTCTCCGTGTAGGGTTTCAGAATATCCGTGACACAGACCTGCATCAATTCCTCGTCCATCCAGGCGGTCGGGTTGACTCGGATAACCCAGCCTTTGGGAGCGGTCAGCTTCAATGCTCTCTTTCCTAGAGAAAAAAAAATTATCATCAGCATATAATAATTAATAACTTTAAACAGCAGACTTAGTGATTTTTTAGATTTCTGCAAACATAACCTTCCAGAATATCCACGGCGATAATTAAGTTAACTGTCAATATAATTATCATTTGTCTCCTAAAATAACTTGATACACAGACATACCTTTGAAGATCAACATGGGTGAGAGCTTAACACCGGAAGCTGTGACTGCTAGGACAGAGGTGAAATGACGTTTTTCACCCAGCCGCCCCCGTAGTGATAATGCGGACGTGTTTCTTCTTTTTGACGTTGACGGTCCTCCGGGGCACCAGATCGAAGTACATAGGCACTTCATCCATGTTGACGATCAGGCCTGGTCAGCTTCTTCTAGCTCTCGGATTTACGAATAAATAAGAGTGACAACATATAAATATTAGGAATGCACGTTATTTCGAGCAGTTCGAAAATTGTTTAACCGAGAGTGGTTATTAGTGGTATTTAGCGCAGCATCTAATGTTTTTATGTACGTGTGTCTTTAGCCTTCGGGCATAAGTGGACAATAAACAATCTCTCTCTAATTAACACGACTTACCATTTAAAGATAACACTAGCGAATCCTTTGCAATCAAAGATATTCTCATAGTTGACTTCGTCACTATTATACGTAGTACCTCTTTCAAATGGTGATAGAATGTTTTTGTATCCGACGCTCCAGGTCCGCAGGCATCTTTTGTGATAGAGAGGGCTTGCATCTAGTGGACACGTTGTGGCGCTTCATGAATCTGCCCAGCCAACCATTGGACGCTTTGAAGTTGGGGTTCTCCAGGTCATTGATCAACGATGTGGCGTAGCCCTTCAGAGTCATGTGGGATATTGGAAGCTGCAAATCCTGTTGCCGCAAAACCGAAGATAGGATTTTATGGTCAGTCTGTAACAGAAATAGAATGAAATGAGAACATACAAATATCGATGTTACAAATTTCAGTACGGTAATACGAGTTAATATAAAATGACGCTTGTAGAATGATTTTAACCCTATCTGGCCTGGGCTTTTTGGGACCTGTCCAGGCCTGGGGGGGGGGGGGGCGAAATGGCTCTACCTAATTATTTTTCTTATCCCTTGAGCTAGGGAGCTGAAACTTACCACACTATACCCTTGGATCAAGCTCTACCAGAAAATGTAAAAAAATCCAAGATGACCGCTTTGATGACATAACAGTGACGTCATTTTCAAAAAAGGCATTTTTTGGTCGATTTTTCGGTCGGATTTTTCGATTTTTTTATTTATGCAATTTCTCCGCAAAAACTGCATGATAAATTAGTAAATATTAATGTAATGTGGAATAAAATAGTTTTTGTCCACTTTTCATCGCGAAAAAGCTGAAATTTTGAAGAAATGTGACAAAAACATCACTTTTCTGGTGGCCGCCATCTTGAATTTACCCATGATCCTCTGCTCAGGGGGTTATGCAAACGGGCTCAAGATGACCCCAATGTGATAAACTATAAAGTCCCGGAGTTTCAGCACTCCATTTTTTTGTCGTTCTGGAGATAGCGCAGAAAGTTTGGTAGGGGGGCCATAATGGCCCCCCAGGCCAGGTAGGGTTAATAAATGAAAGGAAAACAGACAAATACGATTGATATGACTTCAGCACTTTGTAATACGATTCGTTTTTATAATTTGTCATATAATGAAGAGAGTGAGTCAATTAAAGCTGATGTCTGCGAAAAATAATGGTAATACCTACACGCTAAATGATCTTCTGTCTCTCCTTCTTCTGCCCCTCTTCCTCGTCATTCGCACGGCCCGCCAGTGCCTTCTTCCACGTGGATATCGTTGACTGGGGGATTCAGAGCTTGTCGGAAACATCACGATACCCGCACAGTTCTGCCTCTTCAAGAATCCGTTTCTTCTCTGTCAGGGTGTACTTGGCGTACTTCTTTCTCTTCTTCCCAGAAGTCGAGTTGGTGATGGTTGTTACCAAGCGTGGTGGTGACTTTGTCTCTGATGAAGCACTGGGGATGTCAGCTACAAGGTGTATCTAGCCGCTGGCGTCACGGAGTCCAATGAACGAAGCTTAGATGGTCAAGATTTCAGCTGATGGTTGAATAGGTACGGGAGGTTTACTGGCAGTGACATCGTATTTAGAGGCGGGCTTGAAAAATGCGTTATTCGATTCATGGTTGAAGTGATAACATCCAGTAGCTTACTGTGTTTATTTATACATATGAACACTCAACAGGTTATTGCTCACCGGAACTAAGAAATAGTTTGATGATGACCTTATCCTTCCAGCTTAATCCACTGCCTATTGAGATGCCGCTGATCAGGAGAGGAAAGGCAAGGAAGTTGTGTACATTGTGCAAATAGGTTATTTGAAGAAAGGTGTTAAGCTTGTTGTGTGACAGTACTGAGTGAAGCTTATTTAATAATGCTACGACGATATACCAAAGCGGTGATCTTTGTCCCCCTTTGCTTTGTACTTGTTACCGCCAGTTACTTAAAACAATATGAATGTCAATTCCAATCATTTAAACATGTATCTTACTCACCTTCATCATGCCCATGAAATACTTTTAACAAAAACAAATCGCTGAAAACATGAATATTACAATTAATTTGGAAAACGGGCTGAAAAAATATATCAGTGACGAAACTTCGGACGTCTGTCTCATGGATATTTTTGCTTGCCCATCAGTCTCATTTGCTTGTATTTCTGAAATTTCTATGTTGGAATGTATTCAAAGCCAGCTATTAGAGCAGTAAAAGAAAGATATACAGACACGATTTGTACCGGTATATATACGGCCCATCAATACACTGAGGTATTTTATTCTATATTCATTTTCGTATCTTCGGGCATTAGGTTGAGGCCAAGCTAACATTTTCCGGATAAATATACAATGTTAGACGTATGTTGTGTCGTTTATTATTTTGCCCTTAGCCCAAAAATGTACAAGGAACATTGTAAATTTATTTGTCAAAGAAAAATGTGTCGGCATATTGAAGGTAGTGACGACCATTCTTTTATTCTCTCACGCTTTGGCGGATGACCGTTTTTCCTCTGAACATTGAACAATGGCTGTTATTTTCTATTCTCATTGTGCATGTGTGGATGTTATTTAATGAGTTATATTGTCTTATATGTATGTATGCGTTCTTAACCCTATGTGGTAAATGTTTTACGCAATAAAGTATTTCATATTTCATATTGTCTGTATGACTTGGGCAACTATCGGGATTTCAATCAAGATAATATACGTAAAATTTACTAAAGATATCGGAAACACCAGGGAGTCGAACGAGCCATCCATTGTCGTGGCAGATTGTATCATAGTGAGTTGCTTCTTGGCCTATATAACGAATAGAATTTTAAAAGTTTTAACAGTGCATCGTTTGGACACAGATTTTTCACGAATGCAGTTGTGCTATTGACATTTTTATTAGAGTGAAGATTTACGGACATCTACAGAATGACTAGCAGGACAGGTTTTTCATACGTCTTTCACAGTACAGTACGGAGTTACCATGTCTACAGATTCTTCTGGCCTGGGCCACTGGAGGGTGAGCTTTTGGAGATGGATCTTCATCCTGAATGCCCGCCAGAGACGGACGAGCACGCAGTTGCTGTGAAGAAAGATAGAACGACCGTAGGTCACCCTCCTCGGGAGATATCCAGGATCATAAAATTCTTCATGACTGAAAAAGGAGACGTTGTCTGTAGAGTGCTGAGAAAAAAATGATAAACAATCTCAAATAACTTTTGCGGCTACCGGTATGACAAAACACTGTGAACCGAATATTGTATTATTTGTCACATTCAATGACTTGCAATAAATCGATCACCCCTCTTTTTCACCTCAAATATCACTTCCGGTGATCGAATTATTAGGCGAATTACCGTAGAAGACTTCAGTTCCTCTTTAGGCATCTTTGGTCTGTGTTGACTAGCGGGATTCACTTTTCCTTTGACTTGTACGCAAAACAGCTGGATTGATAGACACTTTTGAAAAGATACCAGCTTCAATTTGTGAGATGCGCAATACAACAGATTGAGATATACATATTTTAAAAAACCTGAACATTGTCGTGCGGAAAATCAGTCATATTTCGGAACGACTTTCACATGGCGTAGTGTTGCTTAGAAACATTTGAAAGAGCTAAAAAGCTAGTTAGCTAGTCCAGTCCGCTTTACGAAAACGTATTGCAGAAGAGGCAGAAGAACAAATTCTTTAGCATTCTCATATAGCTTTTAAGATTGTAAGAGATTCTTTTTATCAAGCAACTACTTTGGAAGATATTTTTAGTCGGGTGAGGGAGGACTGTGTCTTGGGTTATTTGAGAGAAATCGGTTTGTTGCATAAGTTTTAATGTGCGTATTTTTTAATATGTTGGATTACTAAAGTTATTGGCTTGAGTACTTAGAATTTTGTTTGATCGTCACTACATGTATATAGCTGAAATATTGCTGAACGCGACGTTAAACCTGACTTCTATCTCTCTCTCTCGTACTCTACAAAAATTATTCCAGATCTATCGGCGCTTCACAAATCTGACAGGCATGACAAATGGTTGCCCATTGTGATTTAAAACTTCGTTCTCGCATTTTGACCAGCCCATAATTAACCATGAATTGACCAATCGAGAGAACAATTTATATTGACTCAAAAGCATATGTAGATTCTGCCCGATAATTCAATGCTTGAGAATAGATGTTCACTTTCCGACAGATCGCTGATCGCTCATATTGAATTCGATATTCTTCGTATTGCTTGCCACAGTCAGAATACACTTGAATACATTTGGACACTTGATATGACCATTTGCTTGACTACATATTTTCGGCCTTTCAGTCATAATCACAATGGTTGGTGCATTGGTAAAAATGTTTCATTGTTTCTGTTGGTACATGTACGACCAATAATTAGATAAACAGATTTTAGAATCAGATCGTATCGATCAATGCCATACATATATGTATATCGTTTGGCAAACAACTCCATTCAAGAAGACAACACACTTCTATAATTGTTTGGTTCAATGAGTGGGAAACAAACTATGAGCATGAATATATACATCCAAGAGAACATTGACTTTATAGGTCCAACTTTGTACAGATATCTGGTATGAGAGAAGCTCCGCTTCATCAGAAGTTTCTTCACGAAAGCAGCTGACCTCTTTCTGTAATTCCCAAGTGAACTGGATCCCAGCCTTTATGAATACGGTTGTGATGATGAGAGCGACTGTCGAAACTATGCAAAATTATGTTCCTTCTGGTTTATCTTACCCTGGGGTTATTGTAGAATAGATATTAGATAGAAATTTAATTACATTCTCTTATTAGACGATGATAGTCTGTTATACATATTTAAGCGTATTTGTTTTTATTAGCGATTATTAGCTGAAACTCAAAGCATGAAATTAATCACGGATTCTCCGAGACTTGCTACTGGCATTGACAAGAGACGCTCGAAGAATACTTTTTTTTATTTGAAACGGAGAGCGAGCGGCTCAAACGGAACTAAATATCCGTCTCTTGAAGCGGTGTTTGACTATTAAGAATAGGCCTTATGCGTTTTGTGTTCAACGCATCTTGCTGCCATAATCTGACAGGTTACATATACTTACCTAGAAGTCCGAAATCAAGCACCGTGATGTAAATTTTGAAAGGTTTTCGTTTGTCATAAATATTTGCTTCGAAATCAAGCACCGTGATGTAAATCTTAAAAGGTTTTCGTTTGTCATAAATATTTGCTTCAATCATGATTCCCATTATATTTAGGGGCGGTATACATGGAGAAATGGAAAAGTATGGAGAGATAATGTAATTCATCAAACGTGAACTGATGTTTAGGCGTCAGATTCGACATTCAATATTCAGGAATTTTCGCGTCAATATTCGGAAGACAGTTAAGCATAATTTCATATATGCATGGAACCAAAATTTAAAATGCACGGATTGTTTTCTGCAAGGTGGAAGCTGTCAGCAGTTTTCAATAATGACAGTGTTCTTTACACACGATCCTTATCACGATCCTTATTCTTCATCCAAATGAATTTCCAATCGTTTCTAGAATAGAAGGCTTCCATCCGGTAAAACCGTTAATTGCATCGTGCAAGTATGCTCCTCTTTTTCCCCAATGTATTCTTCATTGACATTGTTATTCATATTCAGAGCCAGCCCAACAAGAGCCAGTAGAATACCAGCATCAAAGAAAATTGTCAGTCAGATCCGATAGAGTGGATCTGTCTTATGAAAAACATCTTTCTATTATTGACGAGGAAATTGTGTGTGGACGACGGCTGAATACTACAGGCGAATATGACGCTTAAAATATATACAAAGAAATGATCACTACTTACATATATCACCAAGAAACCTTACGTTTGTGCATGTTATGCATTGCTTTGTAGTTTCATCATGCTGCAAAATACTCACCTTAATATCGTCGAATATTTAAGTATAGAACAAATTCTTTAGCATTCTCATATAGATTTTAAGATTGTAAGAGATTCTTTTTATCGAGCGACTACTTTGGAAGATCTTTTTAGTCGGGTGAGTGTGGACTGTGTCTTGGGGTATTTTAGAGAAGTATGTTTGTTGCATAAGTTTTAATGTGCATATGTTTTAATATGTTGGATTACTAAAGTTATTGACTCGAGTACTCAGAATTTTGTTTGATCGTCACTATATAGCTGAACCCTATAGTTAAACCTTAATTCTCTCTCTCTCCATAATACTCTAGAAAAATTATCCCAGATCTATCGGCGCTTCACAACCTGACAGGTATGACAAATGGTTGCCCATTATGATCTAAGACTTCGTTCTCGCATTTTGACCAGTCCATAATTAACTATGAATTGACCAATCGAGAGAACAATTTATATTGACTCAAATGCATATATAGACTCTGCCCCATAATTCAATGCGTGAGAATAGATGTTCACTTCCCGACAGACTGCTGATCGCTCATATTGAATTCGATATTCTGCGTATCGCTTGCCATAGTCAGAAGACCACAATGATTAATTGGACACTCGATATGACCATTTGCTTGACAACATATCTTCGGCCTTGGTACAGTCATAACCACACTGGTTGGTGCATTGGTAAAAATGTCTCATTCTTTCTGTCGGTACATTTACGACCAATAATTACAATGTAGATAACAGATGTTAGAATCATATCGCATTGATCAATGCCATACATATATGTATATCGTTTGGCAAACATTCAAGAAGACAACAGACGTCTATAGTTGTTTGGTTCAATGAGAAGAAAAAATTATGAGTATGAATATATACATCCAAAAGAACATTGACTTTATAGGTCCACCTTTGTATGAGAGAAGCTTCGCTTCATCAGAAGTTTCTTCACGAAAAACAGCTGACCTCTTTCTGTAATTCCCAAGTGAACTGGATTCCAGCCTTTATGAATACGGTTGTGATGATGAGAACGAGTGTTGAAATTGTGCAAAATTATGTTCCTTCTGGTTTATCTTACCCCGGGGTTATTGTAGAAAAGATATCAGATAAAAATTTAATTGCATTCTCATATTAAACGAGAATAGTCTGTTATAAATATTTAAGCGTATTTGTTTTTATTAGCGATTATTAGATGAACCTCAAAGTATGAAATTAATCACGGAATCTCGGAGAGACTTGCTGCTGGCATTGACAAGAGACGCTCGAATAATAATTGTTTTTATTTGAAAGGGCTATTAAGAATAGGCCTTATGCGTTTAGTCATTCAACGCATCTTGTTCCCATAATCTGCTAGGTTTCATATATTTACCTACAAGTCCGGAGTGATGTAAATCTCGAAAGGTTTTCGTTTATCATAAATATTTGCTTCGAAATAAAACATCGTGATGTAAATCTTGGAAGGTTTTCGTTTGTCATAAATATTTGCTTCCTGCTTGATTCCTACTGTAATAGGAGCATCATACATGGAGAGTAGGGAAAGTAAGGAGAGATGATATAATTCATACAACGTGAACTGATGTTAGGCGTCAGATCAAACATTCAATATTCAAGAATTTTCGCGTCAATAATCGGAAGACCTTTTTCGTACAGCTAGCATACATTCATATTTGCATGGAACCAAAATTTAAAATGCACGGATTGTTTCCTGCAAGGTGGAAGCTGTCAGCAGTTTTCAATAATGACAGTGTTCTTTACACACGATCCTTATCACTGACCAGCATTCTTCATCCAAATTAATTTCCAGTCGTTTTCTAGAATATGATGTATCTCAATCAAGTTTTGATTGCCGTTGTTCATTAAAACACTATGGAGATGTAAAGCACATAATTTTCGAACGGCCTCATCCCAGGGTTCAGCTGTATTAAAGATTAAACATAAGTTATGAGACATAGCGCCAGAGATCTTGCATGCCACGGTTGTGTTCTACCGTAAGTATACGATATTATCATAGAAACCTTGGACTGGAGGCGGTTGGTAGTACAGTCTTGTTTGACAAGTTTCTGCAATACCAATCACACGTGTGTATTTCCTTTCGCGCGATTCTTCGAGTTAATCTCATTGAGTGAACGATATTTACGAATTTCTAAGTTAAGATTTTCAATATAGAATCAAAGTGACACGTCTGAATGAGTACTAGGTCTGATTTATTATGAAGGTCCAGAATTCATCGGGCAATATTATTAAATTGCGAATGATTTGTGTGTTTTTGCCGCAGACAATAAACGATAATTGAAACGGTCCAATACATTCATGCCTGGCATCCTCAATAAAACAATGCGATATCGAAATTTTCCATCCTCCTGGATGTGTTCAGCGCAACCGTCTCAAAACTCTCATCGAACCGCCGCGGTAACAACGGCACTTAATATAGTGAAATGGTTCATATACTATTGCTTGATCTGTGGTGATACATGTACAAACGCTGACGGTTTCTGCCGGGAGTCAATACGAGATAAGGGGCACATAGTTTTGTCTTGTATGCACCTCGAACTGGTCAATTTCTGAGCATTCAGTCTTCAAGAGCGGGATTGAGATTCAGTCCGGAGGTGGCCGGCCGAAGATTTGTGTGTGCGTGAACATAAGATATACAGTGAGAGATGATCGGATCGTCCTCGCATGATCGAAGTTATATACCAAAAGCTCATGATTTCACTAGAGAAAATAACATTCCGCACGATTTAGAAAAATTTTCAACGTCACGGTTAGGTCATAATTAACCCTATCGATCTCGTAGGACATGATATCACTTTTTTTACCGAACTCCAGAGCGGACAAAATATTATAAATCGACATTTTGTGACTTCAAAACATCAAACTAATGCCATTTTATGTCAATGTGCATACTTTTTTAATCTGTTGCAAAGGATTATTGATATATTAAAGCCGTTGAGATTGCTCTTTAGAGTTTTTTTCCAAGCGTCCCACATACCCAACCTATCTACGCCAATGGGTCATAAATTGGTCAGATTCATGTTCAGCCTGGACGACCATCTTGTTCTGTTGATTCCCGGCCTATTACCAAGAACTTTTAGAGAGAACACAGAAAAACGAGAGTGTCAAATCGATTCACAAACAATTCTTGTTCTTTCAAGGTCTAATTCTGTCCGACACATGAATTTAAAAAAATGGCTGTGTGCTCAGTAATGGTGTCCCCTAACCAGGGCCTTGAGGGAGACTAGCCTGCGTGCTAATCAAGCCACCCAGACTAAATAAAGTTATTATTATTATTATTATTATTATAAAAGTGTTGCTTGTCCCCCTTAATGTTAAATGATCTCTCTCAATTTTCCCATAAATATTTCTCCATTTTCTTGTTTTTTGCCGTGGTACACAATTTTATACGTTACATGTTACTGCTAACATAGTCATGTTTCGTTGTTTTATTCTATTAACGCGGATCGTCCAGGCGCTAAACTAACATTTAGCTTCACGGTTCAAAAATGGCATATATATATACGGTGGATGCTGTTATCAGGACACAAGTACATGTATGCACCCATCAACTGTAAGAATACCAATTGTTGCTGTGGAATGTAAAACAATTTGAACTTATTGTTTATGACGCACACACTGACATCCTCACATAGACACTCTAGACGTCATATTGTTCCATTACTGGAAATATATTTGTATACATTTTGCCTTTAAAGTTTTGCTTTATAGATACCTCAACGTTGATGTAAAGTTTTGTCTCTTTTTGTCGCTCACATACCTCATTGCATCTTGCTTGTGATCCTGTTTTCCTTGGAGGTTAGCCATCGCACAAGCCTTCCAATTTTGTTATGCCGATGCTATTGGCCCTGCGCCACGTTATTCAAATTTGAGAAATTTTGAGTGGAGGCGCTTCGTGGTATAGCCCTGTTCTATAAGTTTCTGTAATAATGGTTTGTGACGCTGATCTCATGTTACATAGGATCTCGAAAACTGATTGGGTTTTTTCACTATACAAGCGTCTAGTCCGTCATTCAATATTCAACTGTCGTTCATTAAAGAATTTCCGCGTCCATAATCCGGAGAAGACCTATTCGATATAACAGCATTAGCACCAAATTAAAAAAAACCCTCGTACTATATATAAAAAAAAATTGGCTAGTCTCCTGCGAGAGAGAAGCGATTAACAGTTTCGAGGATACCGGTAAGACATCATGATGTTCCAAAAATATCAAATTCGTATGGTTGATCAGTACTCCTATTCCATTTGATTTTCGTTGTAAAGTCGTTATCTAGAGAATGATGTATCACGTCGCGCTTTTATTGTGACTGTTCTTGAAGTACATGGGTTCATACGGTTAAGCGGAAGTAGACACAAGTTACGAAACGTAACGCCATAGAGCTTGCACGCTACGCTCGTATTTTGATATCAGCATGCGGTATGTATCGCCAAACTTGTGAAACTTTGAGTGGAGGCGCTTGGGGGTACAGCCCTGTTTTAAAAGCTTTGCGATACTGTTTTGTGACGTTGATTAAAGTTGTCATATTTAACAGATAATCTAGCAAATGCTACTAGGCGAGGTATGTATACGCCATATGCAGGTCCCACAAGTTTAAGATGTCGAAATTGTAATCATCTCTTTTGTTCTAATGTCGACGAGAGAAAAGGCCCGCTTCATATTTATAGATATGTAGGTTTAAATATGATGCACCGTCAGGGCTATCTTTATCTTCCTTCAAATCCATTGAAGGTGGATATATATCCTTCACGTCATTGCGCAACCGGTGAGCACAACGCGGAAATTTCTTTAATGGACGACGGCTGAATATTGAATGAAGAAGTAGACAAAAATTTACTGTTCTACCGACCTTCAAACTCGTGTCTCTTAGCATTGTGTAATTTATTAAATAGTTACTACATGACCTGAATTCATCTTCTCATTCGCTTGTTTGTTAGAATTTTGAGAAAAAATAATTTAAAAAATATTTTCAAGACAAAAGGTGGTGAATAGGCTTCTTCCTGTTCGCAGTAGTTTTAAAACTAGTGTAAGAGAACTTACTCGTCAAACTTGAGAGCGATGTGTTATTTTACAATTTAAATTACTTCAGGAAGTACGGATTACTTCAATTTACTGAGATTTGTAAATCATGTTTTAGGTTTTAGGTCTATTTTGATTAACTGAGCAAACGAATGAAAGTGTCTGAGATTTGTGCTAGCAGTTGATCTTCCCCACGGAGGGTAATTAGGGCTAGATGTTTCACCGATTTCCTTGACAGTCAGCTTTTGTCAAATTTAAGTCGCTCAAACAGTCAAATACGCCAGTATGATGAGTCGGATGGTCCTTCCACTCTATCGACTTCTGTCAAGTCGGGATTAGCTTACACCCTAGTGAAGAAAACAATGACCCTAGAGAGAGTCTGGGGGCAATGAGTATCTTCTCAAGAAGTAACTGTCAAACAGAATCGCCCTCGTGAGGAAATAATGGCCTTAATTCCTAGACCGATGAAATTTCGTCGATCATTCCGATCAAAGAAACAAGACATGATTTATAGGCCTTGACACTGTAATTGTACTTGTTTAACTCCAGGAAGAGGCAGACGAGACCATCAGCTAAATGGAAATCAAGGTGATTTCTGATGTGCACAAGATCGTTTTTTGTATTAAAAATAGGTGTTAAATGGCATCGAACATATCGAATATGCAGTTATTCGCCGACTACTAGCGAATGGAGGATGAACAGGACTAGAAACACAATCTGTTGCATTTTCTGTAGAACCAGTGCAGATCTGACTTCAGTTATATGTTTTATAAAACGTACTATATTTTCCCAACTTTTTTTGTTTTATTCAATTTAAAAATAAGCAGACAAAAAAAAATTATAACTGAAGATCAATACAAAAAAAACCCTAAGTCGTATCTTCAAAATTTGAGCAGCTTTGTCATGCATAGGACAAGCAATTATCGGCTGATCAACCCTCGCGTTTGTACATCGTGTGTAAAAACGAAAAGTGCTAACTGTCTCCTCGGTTTAGCGATAAGAGATCATTAAGGTTTAACGTCGCGTTCAACCATATTTCAGCTATATAGCGACGACCAAACAAAATCCTAAGTATTCAAGTTAATAACTTAGTAATCAAACACATTAACCCTATCTGACCTGGGCGATTTGGGATGTACCGCAGCCGGGGGGGGGGAGGGGGCGCCATGATGACGAAAAGCACAATTTTTGAAGAAATATGACGAAAACATCACTTTTCTGGTACCCACATGGCCGCCATTTTGAATTTACTCATGATCCTCTGCTCGGGATGTCATGCAAGTAGGCTGCCAATGATCCCAATATGATAATCTGAAAGTCAAGAAGTTTCAGCTTCCAATGTCTTGTTGTTCCCGAGATAGGAGCAAAAAACAACAGGGCGGGGGGGGGGGCGGAAAATGCTCCCCCCCCCCCCCCAGGCCAGGTAGGGTTAAAACATACACACATTAAAACTTACGCAACAAACCGATTCCTTTCAAATAACTTAAGTTACAGTCTTCTTTCACCGGACTAAACAGATCTTCTAAAGTAGTTGCTCGATCAAAAGAATCTCTTACAATCTTAAAATCTATACAGTCGATAAAAATATGTTTCACTGTGAGATCTTCGCGGCATGGAATACACTTTGAGACTGGCTCTTTTTTAAGTAAATGTTCGCGAGTTAATCGTGTATGGCCGATCCTACATCGTCTGATCATGGCTTGATCGAAACGTTTCTGGTTGTTCAGAGGAATATTCACATCATCCCATAAGCATTGAAACAGAGAAACGATTTTGGTTCACAGTTTCCACTTCAGTTGGCGAACTATCATGTTAATGTATGGGGCATACATAACTCATCAAGTAACATTTGATAGAACCCTTAAAAAGTGAAGAATTTTATCAACAGCGCAGACCATCATTGAAAACACTAGATAGAAAGGCTTTCTTTCAAGCGCTCCCATGTTTATATATTCGCGTTATGCCTGTTTGGATTTGGATGTTAATAGTGTCGGGTAAGTCAGGTCTCTCGAATATGGACTTGAAAATGCCTTGGAGATGACGGCTGGTTACTGCTAATGCTTGTATACTTATCATTTTGAGCTTTATTATTTTCTCCTTCGCCCAAAGTAGCCAACTGAAGGCTCTGGGGGAATGGCGAGCTGAATCCGTAGGATTACATTGTACCATATGCACACTCGTAGTCTGCCTTTCTCGATTGTTATTCCCGCCATGTATTTAATTCCATAAGTTGACCGGTTTAGGCAGGTCTTAGTTCCGCATGGCGCGGACTTCATTTATCGAATGGCTCCAGCAAATGACTGTAATATCAGAGCATTCACTGTGGCACTTAACGTTGACACTTTGATAAACGAGTAGATAAAGCTACAAAAGTACATCTCTCATGATCAATATACGGGTATATTGAAAATATGAGGTTGTGGCTCGTACTTTCGTATGTAGTGCACGGGACAGCGAGCCAAGATACATTGGTTAATTGACCGTTCCAAAGACAAAGTTTTCTACCTGCGATCGATATTTTTAATGTTCTAAAGGTTATTTTTGTCATGAATAGATTGTTGTCAAATTTTTTTTACATGCATCGACAAATACATCACTACTACATGTATCTCCACACGCTCGTCGAATTGTCTCAGACAACCACGCGTCACAGCTGCCCGTTCCCTCCAGTAGCTGGAGTTAATTCTGGATGTCATATCCGACATTCAGTAAGCAGCCATCGTCCACAAAATTTCTCTACGACAATTAACTTCGATTTCAATATACATGGAATGATGGTTTCCAACAAGCGGTAAGGTGCCCATAGGAATAACATTAATTTTCCCAACCTCTTGCATATCGCTCCAATTTGTTACCTGTATATGGTAGGATTCTGCTGGTGGACTGCTAATCCCCGAGGTCCGCCCTCTGTACATGCCACTCGACAAATACATGTAGATTTATTGTTTTAGTGGGAAATTTAAGCTGTAGGACGTCAGATTTTACAGGTTAGTTTTCCTTTGTAGCTTGCATTTACCAGGTTACTCTATGTTAAGGCGTTTACTCCTATCAGACGTCCATGATGTCCATCCATTAACATCAGTTGAGTTGTTTGAGCTGATCTGTCATCACAGCTCCCGAGCTAGCGTATCTAATTCCGTTTAACCCGGTGCTAGGGGCCGTGTGGATACTTCATAGTCTCCACATGAACAGCTGCAATAAGAGCGCGGCTGAGATACTAAGGCTACGTCCGGGAACCCACCGTATTCTCGTGTGTGATTGCTGGGTGTCAACGATTACTTTTCTGTAGAATCATATGGTTGCTTTTTAGTCGCCAGACGTCAATTTTTCTCACCTCATGCATATCGCTCCAATTAAGAAATGCATGTCAATCGTCGTAAAACAAAATATGCAGTAGCGGGGTCAGATTTTCAGAGATTATCGGAGGATGTCTGGTTAAGAAAACCTACATAATTTTCTGAAATTTTCGACCCAAAGAAAGTAATTTAAAACGAAAAAGTGAGCCAGACCTTGCTGTAGCGATGAATCTTAACTCGATTTGCGCGGGTATTCTGCAGTTGATGGAACAGCTGATGTATTGTTCTCCGTTCTTGTTTAGCGACTACTGTCTGAGAGAATATGCGTCGCAATTCAGTCTTCAGAATTATCGAATCGAAAAAACAATCCGAATATACGAAACATATTCATTATGATCACTGTGACTCTACTTTTGTGACTTGTAAATATGGTGAAGAATGAAGTGTTTGGCCATCGTCGGTATATGCTTTATTCATTGGCATCTGGTGGCATTTACTAGATGGTGGCGAACATCAAGTGCCTTCATACCAAGTTTCTCGGATTTGTGCGATAAGGCACATTTCTGGCAATAAATAGCTGAAATATTGTTGAACTCGTCTATAGATACTCCCACGCTCACTTTCACTCTCTCTCTCATAAGCAGAGAGAGGGAGAGAGAATTAGGGTTGAACGTCGCGTTCAGCAGTATTTCAGCTATATAGCGACGGTCAAACAAAATTATATGTATTCACAAAAAAACAAGTCAACAACCCAGCAATCCAGCACACAACACACACACAAAAAAGCATGCACTTACATTAAAACTGATGCCACAAACCGATTTCTTTCAAATAACCTAAAATAGTCTTTTACCGACTAAAAAGGTATTCTAAAGTAGCTGCTTGATCAAAAGAATCTCTTAAATCGATACAGTCGATCAAAATATTGAGATTGTAAGACATCAATATGTAATCCCGTTTCTTCAATGAGAACGCCCTATTCTCTCGACGATTGTAAGATAAAAATATTAAATTTCGGTCTTAAGATTCGTTCTGTTAGTGCAACATTTTCAATATTTGCGACTCAATCGACTATGTTTTGGGGATATACTCGACCAATTTAGTGCACCAGTGTGGAAGTTTGTCAGACGATTTTTTCGTCAATTTTTCTCTCCTATTGCATATCGCTCCAATTTATTACCTGTATATGGTAGGATTCTGCAGGTGGACTGTTAGTCCCCGAGTCCCGCCCTCTGTACAGGTCTCTCGACAAATATACGTAGGTTTATCGTTTTGGCGGGAAATTTAATCCGTACGACATCGGACATTACAGGTTAGTATTTCTGGATATTCTTGCATTTACCATGTTTACCCCATGTTGAGGCGTTTGCTCCATCGGACTTCCACGATGCTCATCCATTTACATCAGATGAGTTGTTTGAGCTGATCTGTCATCACAACTCCCGAGCAAGCGTATCTAATTCCGCTCAAACCGGCGCTCGGGGCTGTGCAGACAGCAGCGCGGCTGAGACTACGTCCGAGAATCCACCGTATTCTCTGGTATGAATGTTGGGTGCCGAGGGATGCTTTCCTGTAGAGTCATATGGCTGCTTTTTGGTCGCCAGACGTCAATTTTTCCCTCCTCTTGCATATTGGTCCAACTTCCCGACGGGCGGTGATTCTCTCCGCGTACTCCGGCACCAAACTGGCTGTCGCCATATGAGTGAAACAACCTTGAGTGTGACATTAAGCCAAATCTCGCCCCCCCCCCCTTCCCATATATTCATGTATTCATTGCCGGGCCCTGCTACAATGTTCCTTGTAAAATATCCCCATCAAACACGGTTAAAATTATTTAGTCTCTGCGACGAAGCAATCTTGTCAAATACTTCTACACCCAATCTTTTGGCTTAAAAGAGATAACCTTTTGTGAGTCTATATACATATATTAATTTATTCACTGTTACTACTTATCATGATTTCATTTGATGCCAAGTATATTATGTCCTTGATGTTCTACTTCGTATGTAATCATCGGCAAATTTGACCAGTAAAATACATGCTCGTAATATGAAATAATGTTGTATACATTCGTATAGTGTTCAATTTTCGTACATCAACTGGAGGGAAATGTGTATCATTCATTTAACAAATAAGTGCAGTTATAGGTTCATCTGTTCATATACCTGTCATATTTCTTTTAATATCTGTCATATCCAATTATACAGAACAATCTCTCAATTGCTCCCGAATAATCATCGTGATCGTGCAACAGGGTGTAAACATCCCATCGGCGAAGCCGGTGAAAATTAGATCAGCTTATTCTTGAGTGTTGGCTTGGCGTATTCCCACACCGAAAACATAATTGATAAATACATTGGAGATGGAAAATATGGTTGAATAGGACATGCTAAGGGTTCAACGTTTGCCGACGATAAGACCTCAATCATGCGAGAGTACATACTTCAGACTGGATACCATCATCTTCATCCAGGTTTGGCGAATATGCATCTGCAGATCGAGTAAGCAATACCCTGCAAACATTGGATAACAAAACCGCGATTTCACATATCCATCGCTGGATTTACTAACAAGTCAGATGAGAAAAAACAAATAATTGTGCTTATAATTATTCGACATCAAAAACATTCTTTTTAGGTAAAAGTGTGGAAATAAAAAGTACGTGAAAAGCGTGATTTACAGTGGACCTTCATGGCTGCCATTTTGGATTAAGGTGTGAAGATTTTTGGTGAGCATCCTTGAAACAGACATAAAATAACTCAGTATATTAAATTTGTAATATTGTAGTTTATTTAATTTAGTTTATTTTGAGCAGTTCACTAACATGATGAAGAGCCTTCGCCAGATAAAGAGGGGTATATTAGTAAAAGAATGGCTCCAATAAATAAATTATAGACAACACCTCTATTGCAGATGTTTGATTTTTATATTAAGAAATGAGTAGACAACACTGATCCTATAGTCACCCAGAGAAGCGTACTCATATCTCACAATACACTAAAACCGGTATTTTTTTTATAGAAACGATAACCTCTGACCTAGTGACTTCACATCAATATTCCAAAAACTATCCCCCATTTATATGTTCATATAAAATTTGGAGTGGATTGAAATGTACTAAAAAAATTAAATTATCGTGCTAACCGGAAAAAACCGTCACGCACACGCATGCCCCCCCCCCCCTCTACTCAACAACACGCAGCTATTCTATAAGCTTCGTACCTTCGATGGCATGTTAGCCACTGGAAACGTTTGATCGCTTGCGTATAGTTCATGAGCTTCAGAGCAAACATCACAGCTAAGGATCGCACCATATGGATACGGCTTGCAACGTAGGTTAGCCAAGAATCACATATGAACAAATATTTCCCTGCACTAAATCATGTGTAATAAATTGCTTGAGATGTAGGAAGAAAAAACCCCGAGAGGTTGAGATCGACTAAAAAGCACACTATGCGTGCGCTGTATAGAAGGGCAAGTTTATTCTCAGTAAACTGGACACTTTTCGCGCGAATTCCAATGAAACTAATCAAATTATTTTCCCAGTGTTCAGAAAACACCCATGAATAATCAAATAGAATCAACAATTAAGTAAACAAATAAGTGATGCTACGAGCGCCGGTGATTCAACCAGCCACATGGGCAGTCTGTACTATTGCAAGTGTGACTCATGTTTCAAAGTAATGTAAACTTGTTGCTCCTCCGCACTTTTCATTTCTAGCAGCCAATGTGTTTAAAGATATCAAAGCCTCTGTCGAACTGTAACGCATTTTGAAAGGGACGCACAAACACCCTCACATTGGTTGCCTATATTGGTTTTCGGCACCCTGCGTAATCCAGTATAGCTGTCATGGCCTTTGCCTATATTAAGCCTTGCTATATAAGCCTATCACAGCAATAACTCAAAACAATCTGTCCGTTTGGCATCAAACTTCGACAGTGGTTTGATATGAGTGAGAGGATGGCTGCGATTGTTTTTCGGCAACCTGCGTAATCCACGGCTATGGGCTTGACCTCTATTCAGCCTTGCAAATTAGGCTTCTCAATGGCATAACTCAAGAACGATTTTACTGGCAGATAAAACTAGCACAGTGGTTTGGTATGACTAAGAGGATGGGTGGAATTGTTCTTTCGCCAACCTGAACTATATAATATGGCGACCGTGGCCTTGCACCCAACTGCAGTTATTATCTTCTTGTGTTTTTTCAGATAACTTTATCAAATATCAAATATGAATTATACAATCTTTACACCTGGCACTCATTTGCAAATAAACTGTCAAAATAATATCTTATCAAATCTCAAATAATATAGCGAATATTTTAACCATCCAACACTCAAACAAAATTTCTCATCATTCGATGTATAATTTTACTGTCTGTGGTATTTACAGGTTTACAGTTTAGTTTACATTTCATGCATACACCGATACGAGTGCTGAACGGTCACATTATGGATTATGGATTAAGAATACTGACCAGCGCTACGGATTTTATATTTTTGGAACATCATGATGTCTTATGGGCATCACTGAAAACTGTTGATCGCTTCTCTCTTGCAGGAAACTAGCCTATGTTTATGTATACTATGATTGTCCTTTTGGATTTGGTGCTAATACTGTTATATGGAATATGGAATAGATCTTTGGATTATGGACGCGGATATTCTGTAATGGACGACGGCTGAATTATGAATGGCGGACTAGACGCTTGTAACCAGAATATAGATCATGCTGATCTGGTAATGTCCCATGCCTTAAGTGTCGATTTTCGAATTTCGCTCTGATAACTATAAGCGCTAGATAACGCGAATAAGAATGCCTTCATTTTCATATTTGGGGAAATACGGACGGCGTACGCGAGAATGATATCGAATACCTCCAAGTGGCTTAGTGAAAGCCGTATCTCCGATACTTCAGCCAGGCAGAGGAGTGAGTTTATTTTGTCTGGTCTCTTGACTATCACTCTCCTTGTCTGCTTTCAGGAACGAATTGACTACCCGGACAGCTAATTTGTCAGTAGCAAATAATAGCATAATAAGCTACCAACTAAGCAACTGTGATTGATTGTCGTCTCCTATCTCTAACACGGGTGATTTGCTTCACTGGCTCAAATACACTTTTTCTCTTGGACAAAGACACATTGGTCGCGGCACCAGTTGACACCATAATTCCAATATTGCGTGAGACTCATAGGCACTAATCATTGTAGTTGTCCAACCCGTTTTTCTGTTAACGTCTACTTCAAATGTAGGACAAAGGTCTAGCACGTTCACTGGTATCATTTCTGCCTTGCGCAACCGGGTTTTATATTCTCAACAACGATTTTTTACCATATGAATACAACCATCACACAGAATTATACCTTTCAATTTATTTCATACTATTATCATTTCAGGGATTGGTTAAATATTGATAGTAATTATATGACAAGAATCGTCGTCAATCGCTTTGCCTTGTATAATCGGCATCCAGTTTAGGATAACATCTCTACTTTGAGTGAAGGTTTTGGCTGGAGCTGCGCATTATTATTGTTAATGCCAAAACCGATGCACCTACATCGTCGTGTGATAGATTAATAGATCTGTAAACAAGAGACATGTAATAACTGTTAGATTACACGCGTCTAGTCCGTCATCCATAATTCAGCCGTCGTCCATTAGAGAATATCCGCGTCCATAATCCAAAGACCTATTCCATATTCCATATAACAGTATTAGCACCAAATTCAAAAAGACAATCATAGTATACATAAACATAGGCTTGTTTCCTGCAAGAGAGAAGCGGTCAACAGTTTTCAATGATGCCGGCAAGACATCATGATGTTCCAAAATATCAAATATCAAGATAACACAGCAAATATGTTCAATATCTAACACTCAAACCAAAGTTCCCATTATTCGATGTATAATTTTATCGTCTATGGTATCAACAGCGGTGGACATGGAAAGCTCATGATTCCAGTTCATTTTGAGTTTCATGCATACACCGATACTAATGCTGAAAGGTCACAAGAATATAGACCATGTTGATCTGGTGATGTTTCGTGGCTTCTTGTCGATTTTCGAATTTCGCCCCGATATCTATAAGCAATAGGTAATGAGAGTAAGAATGGCTTCTTGACCATATTTGGAGAAATATTGAGAACGTACGCGACTATGATTGCGAACACCTCCAAGTATTTGAGTGAAAGGCATATCTCCGATATTTCAGCCTGTCAGAGGAGTGAGTTTAGTTTGTCTGATCTCTTGATTACCTCTCTCCTTATCGGGTTCCAGGTATGAATTGACTTGCGCTAATTTGTCAATAGCAAACACAATAAGCCACCAACTAAGCAACTGTGATTGATTGGTCGTCTCCTATCTCTAACATGGGTAATTTACTTCGCTGTATTCCTTTGGAGAAAGACACATTGGTCGCGGCACCATTTGACACCATAGTTTCAATATTGCGTGAGACCCAAAGACAGTATACAAGGTAGTTGTCCAGACCACGTTTGTGTTAACTTACAATTCATATGTAGGACAACTGTCCAGCACGTACTCTGGTATCATTCCCGCCTTGCACAACATTATATTAGCCACAATTCTTTTCACCATAATGAATACAACGAATTCTATCTTTTGATTCACTTCGTAATATTATCATTTCAAGGATTGATTTAATATTGGTAGTAATTATTTGACAAAAATAGCAAAATTTGTCGCCAATCGCTTTGCCTTCTATAATAGGCAATCCGTTGTAGAATATCACTGCCGTTTAGAGCTGTGTTTATAACCATACCTGTAACGCATCTGTTTTCAATACAGCACATATAGGCGCTATTCACAAGTAAATATCGTTGTTGTCATTTCTACAGATAGGCTAAGTACATGAGCCAGCATCTCTTTCAGGGTTCTCTAATCAAAGAAATAGTTACGCAAAGCACCCTCATTAAGCGTCCAAATTAGATCGATATCCAAGGGGTGGGAAAAACTGACGACGTCTGGCGACTAAAACGCAACCATGACTCCACATGAAAGCTTCTTTCGGCCCCTTACATTCAGACCCAAGAATGTGGTGGATTCTCTCTCCGACGGCGCCTTAGTATCTCAGCCGTGCTTTTATTGCAGTTTTTCATGTGGAAACAGTGAAGTATCCACACGACCCCCAGCACCGGCTTAAGTGGAATTATACACGATAGCTCATGTGTTATTTAACAGATTAGTCGTCATACAAACAGATTCGTTATATTGAAATCAACAAATGCACATTAGACAATTGATTAGCGTCTCATTTTGTAGAGATAATAACATATCAGTTGTCAAGCTGCACACCGAGATGGCAAACTGATGCAATCGGTCAGCTTTCTCGTTAAATCATTTGCAAAATCATCCTGTTTTACTCGAAAAACTTCCCAGGGCTTTCATGTCCTTTCTGAACACCCATCTAGTTAATTTTCCAACTATGAGCCTTTTGATTTTGACGGAGAATATCTTATTCTCAATGTAATCACAAGCTCAGTGGAATGAGATACACAACAGGACTGTTGACGATTTCCCATATCGACTTAATTTAGGCAGCTGTAGTAGATATTCTCATTTGTTCATCCATCTCCATTTGTAATTCCAGCAATATGGGCTAATTTTGGACGTGACTAATGATCCACGTGGTAAAAACAAGCTAGAATTAGATGCCAAGATGAATGACCATTGAGAATAATTGTCGACGTGAGTAATAGTTCCAGAGCTAAACCTAGAATACAAACGTCTAGTCCACCGTAACGTTTCGATCAAACCATGATCAGGCGATGTAGAATCGTCTATACACGATTAACTCTTGAACATTTACTAAAAACAGAGCCCGTCCCAAGGTGTATTCCATGCCATGAAGATCTCACGGTGAAACATTTTCTTGTTGAATGCATAGATTTTAAGATTGTAAGAGATGCTTTTTATCGAGCGACTACTTTGGAAGATCTTTTTAGTCGGGTGAGGGAGGATTACATATTGGGTTATTTGAGAGATTGAGAGAAATCGGTTGCATAAGTTGTTCTTTTTCTCAGATACATTTGATATTTCATTATCATTTGCAAATAAACTGTCAAATAATGCCTTATCAACTCTCGGATAATATAGCTAATATTGTGACCATCCAACACTCAAACAAAATTTCTCATCATTCGATACATAATTTTACTCTCTATGGTTTGAGCAGCGGGGGACATGGAACGCTCAGGTTTCCAGCTCGGTTTAAATTTCAAGCACACACCGATACGAGTGCTGAACGGTCACCAGAATATAGACCATGTTGATCTGGTAATGTCCCATGGCTTGAGTGTCGATTTTCAAACTTCGCTCTGATGATTATAAGCACTAGACAACGCGAATAAGAATGCCTTCATGGTCATATTTGGAGAAATACGGACGGCCTACGCGAGAATTATAGATACTCAAGTATATGAGTGAAAGGTATATCTCCGATACTTCAGCCGGTCAGAGGAATGAGTTTAGTTTGTCTGGTCTCTTGATTACTTCTCTCCTTACAGGGTTCCAGGAATGAATTTACTTGCGGAACAGCTAATTTGTCAATAGCAAACATAATAAGCCACCAACTAAGCAACTTTGATTGATTTGTCGTCTATCTCGAACACGGGTAATTTGCTTCACTGGCTCAAAAACATGTTTTCCTTTGGAGAAAGACACATTGGTCGCGGCACCATTTGACACCATAATTTCAATGTTGTGTGAGACCCATAGGCACTATACAATGTAGTTGTCCAGCCCGCCTTTCGGTTGAAGTCTACTTCATATGTAGGACAAAGGTCCAGCACACTCATTGGTATCATTTCCGCCTTGGGCAACCGAGTTTTATATTCTCAACAACTATTTTTCACCATATGAATACAGCCAGAACACAGAATTCTACCTTTCAATTTATTTTATACTATTATCATTTCAAGGGTTTGTTTAATATTGGTAGTAATTACTTGACAAGAATCGCCGTCAATCGCTTTGCCTTCAATAATCGGCATCCAGTTGTCGATTAACACCTCTGCTTTGAGTGAAGGTGTTTGCTGGAGCTGCGCATTATTATTGTTAATGCCAAACCCGATGCACCTCAATCGTCGTGTGATAGATTAATAAATCTGTAAACAAGAGCCATGTCATAACTGTAAGATAATATAGCAAATATGTTAAACATCCAACAGTCAAACCAAATATGCCATCATTCGATGTATAATGTTACTGGCTATGGTATGGACAGCGGGGGACATGGAACGCTCAGGTGTCCAGTTGTTTAAATTTCATGCATACACCGATACGAGTGCTGAACGGTCACCAGAATGTAGCCCATGCTGATCTAGTAATGTTTCGTGGCTTCTTGTCGATTTTCGAATTTCGCCCTGATATCTATAAGCAATAGATAATGAGAATAAGAATGGCTTCATGACCAATCTGGAGAAATATTGAGAACGTACGCGACTATGATTGCGAATACCTCCAAGTCGCTGAGTGAAGTGCATATCTCCGATACTTCAGACTGGCAGCGAAGTGAGTTTAGTTTGACTGGTCTCTTGATTACCTCTCTCCTTATCGGGTTCCAGGTATGAATTGACTTGCGGCACAGCTAATTTGTCAATGGTAAACATAATAAGCAACCAACTAAGCAACTGTGATTGATTTGTCGTCTCTTATCTCTAACACGGGTAATTTGCTTCGCTGGCTCAAATACATGTTTTCCTTTGGGGAAAGATGCATTGGTCGCGACACCATTTGACACCATAATTACAATATTGCGTGAGACTCAAAGACAGAAAGACAGTTTACAGGGTAGTTATCCAGACCATTTTTCTGTTAACTTACACCTCATATGTAGGACAACTGTCCAGCACGTACTCTGGTATCACTCAAGCCTTGCACAACATTTATATTCACAACATTTTTTTTTACCATATGAACACAACCAATTCTATTTTTTCGATTTATTTCATAATTTTATCATTTCCAAGATTGGCTTGATATTGGTAGTAATTATTTGACAAGAATCGCAAAATTTGTCGTCAACCGATTTGCCTTCTATAATCGGCACTCAGTTGTAGAATATCACTGTCGTTTAGATGTATCTAGAGCTGTTTGGACACATCTCCATTAATCGTTTTTCCTTCATTCTAAAATTTTCGTTGGTTTTCTCGAAGAAATCCCGATCATATCGGGAATTCTTCGAGAGAATGTCTAGAGAAAAATATGAAGAAATAAAACGAAATCGTTTTCAAAATTCTCGATCGATTTTCTCGATATCGTTTTTTATTCGTATATTTTAACCCATCGAGAATCAATGGTTTTATGTTGATCGAGAGAATATCGAGAAATTTTGATCGAGAAGATCTTCTAGAAAATATCGCGAAACCATCGAGAGGCGAATAAGTACAATGACGTCATTCACCGATTAACAGCTGTTACTCATCTACGTGTGAGGGTGCTACATAAAATATATGTCCAGGTAAAATTTAGCAGTATCTGCCACTTTCACAATGTGATGCTAACATACCATGTTACCGCGATTTTAAAAGAGGCTGCACTGAATTATAACATTTTCATCAGCTTTATTTTATTATACTTAATAAATGTTACGTATTCCAGCGATTCTCAGTCCGGTTGAACATCTGGCCGCCCAAACGACCCATCTCCGGCCTTGACTATTTAAAATCAAACAGGGAATATCGTCGGCATTATCTTTTGCTTTCATACATGTTCTAACTAAAATATCGGACATATACGTTGGTAATACACTATGAATTTATGTATCATGGGTCTATCAGTTGGGCCGAGCATATGCATAGGATATTTAGTTGTGCATAGAACCGCAATCTGATTCCCTTGTCTACGGGTATATGTCAGCAATGTAACACGCTAGGCAGGGTACCAGGCCAATCGAAGACAAAACGGCACTACTTTCAATCGGTTTTAATCGTTTTTCTCCACGGAGAACAAATTCTCGATAGTTTTTCTTTCGAGAAAAATTTCTCGAATGAAAACCGATCAATTAAGCGAAAGAAAACCGATTTCGCGAATTATTCGTTTTTTGTGAAAACTTTCGTTTTTTGGTGAAAAAAATTCTCGATTCTCTCTCACCTTTGGAATTCGCTATATCGAGAAAAGATCACAGGTTTCCCGACGAAAAACCGAACGATATTTGGAGACGCTTCAATACAGCACTTGTTGTCCAGACCACTTTTCTGTTAACTTACACTTCATATGTAGGACAACTGTTCAGCAGGTACTCTGGCTTCATTCCCGCCTTGAACAACATTTATATAACCACAAATTTTTTCACCATTATGAATACAACCAATTCTATATTTTGATTTATTTCGTCATATTATCATTTCAAGGATTGGTTTAATATTGGTAGTAATTATTCGACAAGAATCTCAAAATGCGCTTTGCCTTCTATAATCCGCAATCAGTTGTAGAATATCCTTGCCGCTTAGAGCTGTGTGTTTCTAACCACACCTGTAACGCACCTGTTTTAAATACAGTACATATCTTCACAAGTAAATATCGTTGTCATTTCTACAATAAATTAAGCACAAGTAGAATGTAAATAGCCGGTTCGAGCACAGGGAAGCCGGGAAGCCGATGACGTCATAATGGCGATATCTCGGGAACTCATTAGGTTATTTTGGCCAGTAATATGGTGGGCCCATGAAGTGTTTTCTTATCAGCCATAAACGCCACAGGAGACCATGGTCAGCTTAATTTAATAGCCCTTGGCCAGTCATAAATAACTGCTAAGAGGGAGGTGTGGGCATGCTGTCTAACATGTGGTTGTGGTTAGGGATAATAAAAATTAGTTCCCTGGCATACACAGTACACAGCTTGAGGGAGACCAGCTCTGCACTTGTCCAAGAGGACTTTGGCCAAGCAAGACAAACTCCATAGCTGATGTGCTGGCTCATAGTCATCATGCCAATAACCTATATTTTCTTTCTTGAAAACCAGTACAGAGAGTCATACACTGAAATTGTACAAGTCACTGGAATTGTAATTCGGTTTAGGTTTTTAATTTGAAATTTTAATTGCAGAAGGCAAATATATATCTCATTTAGATATTTTATCTGAATTTGTTTATCAGCAAAAGATGGAAAAACATATCCTGGATGGAACAGAATGAGGAAATGTCTACTCTAAAATAGTACAATGTAGTAGTGGCAAAGAATTTGACAGTAGAATGACAATCCTTTTGACAGAAATTTCCAATGAAGAAATAATTCCATTTTTATAAGAACATAATCTTTATTATGTCTATAACACATGTAAATTGATGACGATCATTCAGTGATTTTATTAATTCCAAAATCAGCTTAAATTTGAAGCTCTGTATATGGCATGATACGAGTGCACAAGTCCTTTAACAATTTGTGGATCATGTATTATAATAAATGAATCTGATCTGATTTGCTAAATATAGTAAAAGTTTTGTTCTCAATAAAATGGTTCAGCTGCTCATGCAGACTCGGCTATACAGCTGTGATGGATAATTTTCCATAACTTTTTCATAAACTTGATAAACATTCTAATATGAGATCTCATTTTCTCGCAAGTTTATACACAACAAATATCTCAGTTTTCAAAACAATACTGGACTAGCAGTCGTCAATGATTTAATAGACCGCAAATGAAATATCATGCTAATCACCACATTTGTAAATACATAAGTGTATAAACATTCTATCTTTCATCTATTTTGCTAAATATTGCACAGATATACATATCTGTAACATCACCTTTTGAAGAGGAAACTATGTCACATGTGACTCTTCAATCTACAGTACATATTGAAAATCAGTAGATCTCCCAGTTAATTTTTTTTATTTGTACTTCAATATCAGAGAACAAAAAGACAACTCTAGAGAGTCTTTGCATGGTTGCCTGGCCGAAGTTCAGCTAGACTTCCCACATAGCATGCAGGTGTGTCATGTTAGACAGATACTCAAAGGGATTTTTGACCTTTTTCATAATGTTTCTGCCAGATAGAATGATTAACATGCATGGATGATCAATAAATTGGAAGTTTAATGCAAAAACGTTTTGAAACAGTGCATGCTAACTTTTATGTATTCACAATAAATTGCAAAATACATGAAAATGCAATTGGATTTTATAGCAGACAGGCTATGAACAGGAATGTTCAGTCTTTTTCACATTAGATTTCTCCAGTCCTGTGGAAAACAGTGATATCCAACTATAGAAAACGCATACATAGCAATCATAAATGTTTTTGGAAAAGTTTGATTGATTCATCAGGATGAGTTGTTAATAACTAGCTACGCTATACTGTCAGCGTTACAACGAACACAAGACAATATCTGTTTTGCTCAACTGAGAACAGCTTTAAACTAATGTCACAACCACAGACCTCCAGCAAAATTGGGGGAGGGACAGGATAATCCGATCTCTTTCACTGACCAAGAATAAAGAATTTGCATAAAAATATAGTGTAGTGTATATGCATAAACTACATACTAATATACTTTTGGCTAAATCGCTTATATGAATATTGAGAATCACGCATTATCTAATTTAATGACGAAGTTCACTTGTGTCTGAAAAACTCAACAGGACAATGATAGGCAGATATAAAACATCTACATACAAAATGTATATTCCTATGGCTTTCAATTGTAAACATGAAAACTTACATGTAGATGACGTATCTGTTTCATTGTTGGTGGACTCTGGTATTTGAATTCGCTTATTTAAAATACATACATTTACATACAAATATACATACATGTATACATACTTATAGGGGAGGCATAATCGATGAACTTCATTGAAAAGAACTTAAGTTTAAGAAAATGTCTCACCAGCAAATAGAGCTCCACCAAAATGTTCATGTAATAGACTTTAATCAATCTCACTTTCCAAGTCATGTAAGTCAGATTAAGAACCCATCGTCCATCAAGAAAAATCAAAGAACACAATCTTTCACCCACGCACTGCAGTAGAAATACTACTATATCAGTGTGTAATATTGAACAACAGATTATGTAAGTTAACAAAAAATAAAACTGAATTGCATGTTTGTGAAGTGAGATGCATTCCCCATTTAATTGTTTTGAACTGAGAATTCAAGCGGAACCCTGGATTATGAAGAATTTTGAGAATAATACATCCAGAGATTAATGCTACATGTAGCATAGACATTTGTACCCTTCTAATCTAATCTAACCTGATGTGTATCACATCACAAGGATTCATCTGAACTATATACCAAACCAAAAATCCAACAACCCTGGCATCTCCTGCGCATGACCAAATTATGCATTTTTATGAAAAAAACTTCACTTGTTTTAACTTATCGGGCCAAAATGTGAACGCAAGACCTTAATCAACATGTACAGTTTATATAAAATAACAGATCCAAGATCATTTTTTTTTAGGCGCACTTAAGTGATCATTTGGTTACACCTCCCCCCCACCTTGATTAAATGAAATGCTGACCAGATTTATTGCTGAAACCCTCGTAAAGTGCACAAATGCCTGTATATAGTTGTTGCCCTATTCATTGAGGAACTGGACTTCTCTTCAGACTTCATAAAAAATGTCAAACAATGTTCAAAATGGTAAGCGCTTGGATGTTATTGAGCGACGACACAAACGTTGTCGATGTCTTGCAATCTTCTGTTCCTTCACATGTTGGGACCAATCAAGATTATTCCTAGATTTGCGCCTTGGAGTGAGATTTTTCCACTCTGCCATAAGACTTTTGGTCAATTTTCTTGCTTCTACAAAACTGTGGTATATACGACCAAGATACTTTCTTCTTGTCATTGCGTAATAAGTGGCGGGATTTACATAGTTCTTAACCTTTTTGACAGCTCTTGTTCTCAGCTGAGTTCGGCTTTTCGCTTTCCGAAGTACACCGAGCATGGAAATGTTTCCAGAGAAATGTTTTGTTTCAACAGGTATGTTTCTGGATTTGACTAATTTCAGAACACGTTCGAGGTTGAGACTGAAATTTTCAGGCCTCTCAGCACAGCTCTTCCTGATAGATTCATGAATGTAGTCTGGAGATAATATGGGGTAAGATCTCCTGACTGCCATCCGTACATTCTTCACAGGATTCCTATCAATGACAGCTTGTGATGTGACAATGATAAACTGCTTTGCTGAGACACTGTTAGGGACATTGTCAACCACGTAACCACCATTATCTGTAATTAGCTTTGTCAACTTTGCTTGGCCAATGTTTCCAACCAAAATGAAATATTTGCCAGGCAGAACACCTTCAGTACCTCGACTGGCTGACAGGCTTGAAGCAGTCGTCTCCACGCTTTCTCTTCTTATTGTGCCCAAATCGGTACCTTCCACTTCATCGTCAACTGGAGGGGTATTGCCAATACACTCTGTTGACAGAAAATTGGCAAAGTTTTCCCCAAGAGCCAGGATGTCAGGGTCGTTCGACCTATTGTATTCGCCAATTTCATGACACAGATTTTTGAACCTGTGGAAGAAGTTGGCATAGATTGGATCCTGGTTATCAGTTCTTCTCCCTCCATGCCGTGTAGTGTGACTATAGAAAAAGCTGTTGTCACGATAATTGGCATGTTCTCCTCCCTGAGCCATGAATCTGCTCAATGAAAACGGCAAACTAACCATGAGACTGGAGACATGGTCAATGTAAATCATCATATATGGAGTTAAATTTTTCCATCCATATCTGAACTTGAACAGTTGATAATATGACTCGTGCTTGTAGAGTTCTACGTCTGCTGGAGAGTATCCCCATTCATAATCCTCTGGATTGCAACTTTGCTCATTTCTGCCAAGTTTTCTGCGTGGAAGCGGGTCATTTTCTAGGATGGTTTGCATCTGGTGAAGATGATGCCATATCGTCTTCACCAGCTGCAAATCAGTCATGCTGTCTTCAAAATTCAAGGAATCCATGACTTTTCTTGGCAAGGATAGCTCCTTGTGCTGTCTGTCACACAAAATACCTTTCAGTGGATGTGGAAATTGCTCCTCCGTATACCCATTCGGGACTGGAGAAAGGATGACATTTGCGTGAGTTCCATTGAGCTTCGTTGGCTTTGGCTGCCCCGTGTTGTCAAACTTAACCTCAAAATTTCCATTCCGCACTCCTCTTTTGTTGATGTTGTTTTCCAGCTTTGCAATGGCCTCTTCTATGAATGTTGCCTTGGAACAGTTGATACCAAGTTGTCCTACCTTGTATCCACTGCTGTATATGTTACCAATTTCCAGATCAAGCAGCTTTTCTGTTTGTCGGACAATGCCATGCATTATACACAGAACGTAATTTGATAGTGGTATTCCCTTGATGACAGAATTTGGAAAACTGTTGTCAACTTGGAAGTTGAGGTCTGTTCTCAATCCTGAAGAAGGGTGCACATTGGAGCGGTCATCTTTGTGGGAAGCATGATAAATATTCCACTTGTCATTGGATGCAGCATTCATGGATTCATCTAGAAGGGCCATCAAAAAATTATAGTCTCCAGAAACATAGAAATTGTAGCCCTTGTCAGAGAGTGTGGACACCATCTTCTTCAAGACTTCTTGTCCATTGGCCATCAGATTTTCAGATTTATCACTCTCATAGAACATAGCAATTGGAAAGATGTCTTCTGAAGACTGGTACTTGTGCCCACGGAAATATAAATCATCATTCAAGAGACTGATTGCAAAAAATGCTGTCTGTCTCCCACCAATTTGTCGCCCATCTCCGTAGATTTTTACACTGACGGCAGAATCTTCTGGTATACTGGGATATCTGTATCTTAGAATCTTCAGTAGTTGTACTGGGTTGATACTCCATCCACTAAACGTGCGTTTTGGCTGAAGTATCCTCTTGAATTTTAAGTTGATATCTGATAAGTAGTTGTTCACCTTAGAAGTTGATGCAACAAGCTCGCCAAACTGTTTTCTAATTTCATATCCAGAATAATTCTCTTGGATATAAACCAATGCCGAGGAACTCAATATTGGCTCTATCTTCTGTTTTCGCAATCACATTGTCAGCAGTTTTTCCAAGACAGTGGATCCTTTTAGGGTCCCGCTGGTCAACACTCGCAGGTCATCAATGGTTAGGCGACCAGACTCTATAAACGGGTTTCTACTTGTACCTATGACCACTAATTTGGACATGGTAACCATCATCTCCCTCTTGTCACCATTAAATGCATCCTTGCATAACTGGATGGGAACTTTTTGCATTTTTTGCCGTTTGGTCAGTTTTGCTGTGTCTTCAGCAGGTGCAGCAGGTGTTGAGTTTTGAAAAATGGTTTGTCTCATTTCTAGGAAGTCCATGATCTCTGCTTTACGAAGGCTATTTTCAAGATTAAGAAAGTGGTTCTCGAGAAGTGTGAGATAGGACTGTAAAGAAATGTATAGACGACGTGTACGCTTTTCATTCCAGATGAAAGAGGACTTTGAGTCTGTGTCATGGCTTGCTAGGAATTTCTCCATTGGTTTATAACCTTTGTTGTTTACATGGTCAGAAAATGTAGCACATCGCAGAGCATCTTTCAAAAGTAGAAATATTGAGTTATCTCGAGAAATGAAGTTGCACTGAGCTGCATCGGAGGGGAAAACAATCACTCCACTTGGTCGTTGATGTGTTGATTGACTTGAAAGAGACTCATGATTCTTTTCCTCGAATACAATCATGCAATTAGTCCATCGATCTGAATTGTGGTTCTGCATTGTGGTTCAACCGCTAAAAAACCTTCGAATACAAATCTAATTTAAATATTTCGGCGCATATACACACAGTCGGAATACAATCGGTGTTCGAAGACATTCCGAATACAATGAATCCCAAATGCCTAACATGAGAACAAATCAGAACATTGTATTCACAATCCATTATGACCACAAAACTACCACAAAACAATATTACATTCGGAAGACAAATATAATGTATTCGTCTTTGATAAGGGCGAGCTGTGCGTAAATACAACTATATTGACCAATGAGTGTGGTCAGTTTTTCGTTGCTAAAATATCCACAACTTGACCACAACACGGCTCATTAACTGGCTTAAACAACACGATAATGAGATTCTCTTGATAACACCATTGACTTGATGTGAATAAAAATGCCTCTAAATTAGCGAACTCGGTTCGTACATACATATAGATAGATCATATATCAAAATGTGCAGCATTTATATTTCACACCAGTTTCTAATTTTTTGACTGCATAAGTTAGACCCTTAATTGTACTTCATAAAGTCCTACAATACAGGTAACACAGTAATTATACATATGCTTTGATGATTCAAAGAGGGAATTTGGCGACATTTGTTAGAAGGCAGTATGGGGAAAGATCTGTGTGAGCTTTGAGTAAACTACATATGGTCATCTTGCACTGATATATCTAGTTGGGGGTAATTGGGTATGGAGTTGCTTGACATCTGTTCAACACTTGTATTCATACAGGCAGCCAGCCAGCCAACAGGGTATCAAGTTATCAGTTTATTGACACTTGACCACTCTCAGAGTAATTTGTCTCAGCAGGACACACATTTTATGACTTTAAAATTACCGCTCCTTGGCTATGTACTGGGTTGGTAAAATTCAGCCTAGGATTACTGGGTTCTTTTGACGTCATGCCAGGTACATTGCATAACCTTAGCATTTCCGTCAAATTTATGCTAGCCACTTGTGATTGCTTTGCCATTGTGACCGAAATTTCCGTTGTCGTTTGTTCTTCTCATATAGTTGATTTCTCTCTGATTTTTCTTTCTCTGAACGCTTCGGGCGTTTATTTGGCAGATTCGCCCACTCTCGTTTTCAAATACGCACTTCCATTTTTTATTGTCATAAATTGAGACGTCGTTATCACACCCATTATCGCCAAATGGCACCCCGCAATATAAAATCGGCGAATACATTGAACTTCAGGTCACACAAATTGTTAAAACAAAAATAACTAGTCTGAATTTTTCACCAGCCATTTGGGCTACTGAAGGTAAATAATTCACCAGCCCGGTGCTTGTTTCACCAGCCACGGTCTACCGGGCGAGTGGGAAATTGAGGCCTGATATATGCAAGTTGTCCGTTTTTTTTGGTGGTTGGGGGGGGGGGGGAGGACGGGGGAGGGAAGCTTCAATTAAAACCAACAACACCAGCTTTTGTGGCTTTCAACTGCACAAACCATTAATTCTTACCTGTTTTCGCAGTATACATGTGTCTATGGCAAAATTCTGTGTATACTTAGTAGTGATTTATATGTAAATGATCACCGCATAATATGGACAATGGAAATCAAATGTGGACAAGGGATAGGTAGCCTGGCTGTTCTCTATATCATGATTGGTACCGGTACTGAGTATCTGTGGTGCATTTCAAAGACAAAATTTGCATGTTTATTCAACCTAGAAGGCCTGTACTAACTAAAGCTGAATAAGAAACTACCCTATTTCTTCTAATTTTTTGAACAGCATTTCTAGACTTAGAAGCAAAGAAAACCCATCTTTGTTAAGTGAAGCTAAATATTGTGGTATGGATATGTTATTTATGCCAAGACTGAAAAGTTAGCTAGCCAGTATAACTTGTAGAATTCGTGTTAGAATTTCTCTCTGCACTGCAGATGCTTGAAGTCGAGGTTTGCCATCTGAATAATTAGAAGATATAGGGTACATGTAGATTAATTTGAAAGGAACCTGTGAATTCTTGGGATATAGGTCATGTCAGACAAGATACCCCTTTACAATGTGAGTTGACATGTTCAACATACGGAAAAGTGGCCGATCACTTGCCCATTCCCCATTGTTGGAAATTCAGCAAGTTCACGTCACTTCGTCTTACATGACCGACATGCTGAATTCTTGTTGGGTTTGGCCTCAACAGATCAGAAACATTACCATCCTAGAAAATGGAAAAGCTGAATATGGATATGCAACTGAAGGGTTATTTTATTTCTTTAATTAATATCATTATTCCATATGTCTCGAAAATAACTGTACATGTTCTTCCCTTTATGGGGGTACTAGGGGTACTCCCTCACCCCTCCAATTTCAGAACATTTTGGGAAGATTTGTATCAGATACATGTAGTTGTGTTCTATTTTTGCCCAAAATTCCACGGAATCCTTTGATGCATTCAACCCCTGTTGTAATCTCCAGTAAGACTCCCCCGACCCCACACGCATTTGTACCAATATGAAAAAATTGAAAAAAATATAATTATGGGTCATTACATTTTTTGGTTTGTTGGGAAACTTGCTGAAGTTCTTTCTGTTTCTCTTTTCCAAAGGACCTTCTTTTGAGGCGGCATCATGTCGGATATCTTTCGGTCACATGATGCCTGTAAACTGCTTGAAAACAAGTACATTGTCATCATGGGAGACTCTGGTAAGCTTTACCAAAATAAATGAACTAATCAAGCTACACTGATAATAATAAAATTGATCATGAAAATACGGTATCATGTGTGAAGATGTTTATGAAGATCTGAGTGATACAAATCTATTTAAAACTCGACCAAATATGTTCATTTGAGTATTGCCAGCTCTGTGATCAGATAGACCTGTTGAACTTGTGTGAATGTAAGTGACAGACGGATGCTCTAAGTTGGAGCATTTATAGTGAATTGACTCGGATTGACCCCTTTTAGGGTCACTTTGCCATGTTACTGGGTTGAAGTGGGTCCATCACTCATCAATTTTTCATTAATATATATATAGTTAAGTATGAATATGCCCATACCTGGTACTGACCAAATCGATACTGGACAACACCTGTACATGGTCTCAAACCAGAAATCTATTGACTCCGTCAACCCAAACATTTGTTGTAGGGCCACCAGTTCCTTTTTGAAGATGATCACAACTATTTTTTTCTGTGTCAACATGATCGCATTCAGGGCCATTTTGGCACCTTTTAAAAAAAAAAATTGAAAAGGTATGGGTTCCCATATTCTGAAGCACTGAATACTGCACTTTACATACAAAATGTCCCCCGAAAAATCAAAAAAGGGTGTCTCCCCGGCTTTCCCTGGACATTGCTCTTGTCAATTAAATTAATACTAGGCAAATGGAGTAAACATTAATGAACACGATATCACTCTCGGAGTGTGATTGGGCTTGAATAATTCATGATCTTACACTTGATCAGGTCACATTCCAGTTCCTATTCCACATTGGTGTTATTGATATTTCTACTTGGCTATATCAGTTCCTTGACCAGGCTGACGGGGGAGGCAGTGGTTCTCTCTGGTTACTCTGGCTTACTCCACCATTCAAACTGGCAAGTGAAATATGAGTGAAATAACCTTGAATGTGGCATTAAAGAAAATCCCCCCCCCCCATCCTTGACCAGGCCTCTTTGTTAGATATTCCCAAGGTTGAGGGGTTCTCAGCACTTCGCATGGTTCAGTTTATCGTACTATATTATTGCTCACAGTAGATATTTGCTGAAATGTTGTGTTATAGTCACTGTGAATATCAATAAAATGTCTTGCACATTACTGTGAACATTGTGTTTTTCTGTCATTACAGTGCAGAGATCTGTGTACAAAGACCTTGTGTGTTTACTTCGGCAGAACAAATATATGACAGACGCACAACTTCGCAGCAAGGTTGGTACATACTTTGTGATGGTGGGTGGTGCACAAACCATGTTACAGTGTGTGTACAGAGCACATCCTGTTATGAGATGGTTATATAATACTTCCTATTACAGGGTGGGCACAAAGCACATCCGTCTGTCCGGATTCAAGGGGAGTATGAAACACATGTAACAGTTAATAGGTCAAAAAAGAAGAGTGAAGGCATCTTCCACACCGGGGTCGATAAAGGTAAAAAAGAATAATAGGTAATAGTTAATAGGTAGATATAGAACACATCAGGTTACAAGGTGGATATAGATCACATCCTGATACAAGGAGGCTATAGAACAGATTACAAGATGGATATCTATAGAACAAATAATGTTACAAGATAGAATATAACACATCCTGATACGAGTATAGAGCACATCCTGCTACAAAGTGGGAACACAACCTTATAGCAGGCTATGAACACGTCCTGATTTAAAGAAGAAAAAGAACACATGTTATAAGGTGTATGTAGAACACATCTTGTTGAAAGTTGATTGCGAAGCACATCCTGTTCTAAGGTGGGTGTGGGGCACATGTTACAGGATCCTGTTAAAAAGTGAGTACAGGGCGCATCGTGTTAAAAGGTGGGTGTGGAGCACATCCTGTTATGAGGAGAGTGTGGAACACATCGTGACATTAGAAATTAAGTATAGAACAATCTTTCAAGATGGATATAGAGCACATCCCGAGAGAGATAATTAAGGTTTAACGTCCCGTTCAGCAATATTTCAGCTATATAGTGACGATCAAACAAAGTTTTACGTATTCAAGTTGTTAAAAGTTAGGTGTAGAGCACATCTTGTTATGCGGTGAGTATGGAACACATTAGAAACTGAGTATAGAACACTTTCAAGATGAAAAAAAGTGCTCATCCTGTTAAAAGATGGGTGTAGAGCACATCCTGTTACAAGCTGGGTGTAAAGCACAGCCTGTTATGAGGTGAATATGAAACACATTTAGAAAATGAGTATAGAACCCTCTGTTACAAGGTGGAAAAAGAGCATTTCCTGTTACAAGGGAGTACAGAGTACACCCTGTTATGAGTTGGTTATATATACATCCTATAATGGGCACAAGTTGGGTATAGAGCACATCCTGTTACGAGGTGGGTATAGAGCATCCTGTTACAAGGTGGGTAGACTGCAGAGCACATCCTGTTACAAGGTGGGTGGACTGCAAAGCACATCCTGTTACAAGGTGGGTGGACTGCAAAGCACATCCTGTTACAAGGTGGGTATAGAGCATCCTGTTACAAGGTGGGTAGACTGCAGAGCACATCCTGTTACAAGGTGGGTAGACTGTAGAGCACATCCTGTTACAAGGTGGGTAGACTGCAGAGCACATCCTGTTACAAGGTGGGTAGACTGCAGAGCACATCCTGTTACAAGGTGGGTGGACTGCAAAGCACATCCTGTTACAAGGTGGGTGGACTGCAAAGCACATCCTGTTACAAGGTGGGTATAGAGCATCCTGTTACAAGGTGGGTAGACTGCAGAGCACATCCTGTTACAAGGTGGGTAGACTGCAGAGCACATCCTGTTACAAGGTGGGTGGACTGCAAAGCACATCCTGTTACGAGGTGGGTATAGAGCATCCTGTTACAAGGTGGGTAGACTGCAGAGCACATCCTGTTACAAGGTGGGTAGACTGCAGAGCACATCCTGTTACAAGGTGGGTAGACTGCAGAGCACATCCTGTTACAAGATGACTATGAGCACATCCTGTGATGAGGTAGAATAGAACACATTTTATGAAGTGTGTATACCCTAATCCAAGGTTTCTATGGAGTACATGTTATAAGATTGTTGTAGAGCACATACTGTTAGTATTGAGCCTATCCTGTTACGAGGTGAGTATAGTAGATATCTTGTTACAATGTAGGTATAAAATGTCCTGTTGCAAGTTGGATATTGAGCATGTTTTGGTACAAGACCGTCATCCAGTTACAAGAGGAGAATAGAACACCATATAACAAGTTGATTATGGAACACATTTTGTTACCAGGTGAGTGTACAGAACACGTCCTGTTACAAGATGAGGACAGATGACACCGATGGTATGGTTATCGAGAGAGACTGTAACTGTGATGACTTCACAGTTAATTTGGCCTTTTTATGCCTAAACTTAAAAAGTTGTTGTGAAACAGGACTCCTGAGAATCCGATGACCTCAGATGCATCCATATACCATGTATACACGGGATAAAGCCCATATAGACAATTTCTCAGGAAAGGGTCTCTGGTGTCTGGAGATCATCTTGTCTATGGAAATCATATTACCATCACACTTTTTCTGAGTTTATTACTCCTATGGCTTTTTCGGCTAAATGGCGAGTTTAAGATTACAGGAATATTTGGCTTATTTTCCAGGGAGAGCTTACATGTTTGACTGACCAACTTATTGAGGGCGGCAAATATGAGGCTATGAACAATGGTCCGGGTTATAGGGAGGTGCGTGAATACCACACAGACTATCACCTGGTCAAGTTTATCTTCATTACGCGCTGCTACAATGCCTATGTGGAGAAAATTCTGGATGACATCAAGAAGAAGCTCCAACCAGACATCTTTATCATCAACTCGTGTCTGTGGGACATTACCAGGTAAACTTGTACTGCCATATTCCATTGTTCTAACCTCTTCTGGTGGATCAGAAATGTTTTTCACAGATGAGTGCTGGAATACCTTGAAAATACTTGAACTTGGGCAACGATTTAGTGTATGATTTGGTGTATAATATAATTGACCCAGGACCTGCTGCGAGTTGTATTGTCAGTCTTTTGCCCAGGATATTACCTTTTCAATGGGAGGTCTCTCACAAAAGCCTTGCCTGAATTTGGTTTGAATAATTTGACATTCCCTGGAAATCCTTGAAAATAGTGCTTGAAAATTGCTCATGCATACTTACTCACAAAACATTATCTATTTAGCCACATGGTCAAACCGAAGTTCTGTAATCGCAGATGAGAAAAGATGTATGAACTCTGCCGAAACTTCATGTTGATGCCTCCTTTCAAAATTACAGAATCCAGTTAGAGTACATTACAACATTATTTTTCACTCATTGACATTGAGTGTGGTTCATTTTCTTTAAATCAGAGTTTGCTGGAAATTTTCATTGAACATTGTAGACTTTAGCACAATTTGTGCCTTGTAGATTAATTCTACATTATCTCCAGGTATGGCAGAGATAGTGTGAAGAGCTATAAGAAGAATCTTGGGAAATTAGCTGACAAGCTGAAGGCCAGTCTACACGAGGATTGCCTGATAATATGGAACACCACACTGCCCATATCCAAAGAGGCTAAGGGAGGATTCCTTGTTCCTGAAATCGAATTCATGACGAACACGCTGCGGTTAGACATCCTACAGGCTAACCTCTATTCCCAGAAGGTCATGATCAGGGCCAAGTTCGATGTACTGGACATACATTACTACCTGCGTCATCAGTTACACCGCCGTGCTGGAGATGGCATTCACTGGGACATGAATGCTCACCGGCGCATCACCAACCTCTTGCTGACACACATAGCTGATGCCATGGGGCAAGAGTTACCAGGAAACGTGGAAGATTACATCGCCAAACACCCAACAGAGATTGAAACTGATGATGATAAGTCCAACAATAACAACAGAGATAACGAGGATCTGAAAATACGGAGGCCTAAGATCACTGCAAAACGACGCAAGGCGGATAAGCGGCGGATAGTTTCATCAACCAACACAAATCCGGGTAACAATAATGTACAATTTGACTTCGCCAGTCCGATACGTCATCCAGATATCAACCTTCCTGCTATGGTAGATCCGATGGAGCGGTACGGTGGACCAGTGCACCACTCGAGTTTTGACTGTGGTCCTGTCTCGCCTTTTCATGGAGGAAGTTCGCCTATGATGGCCCAGTCCCCATGCTTCAACAACAGTGGCCTGTGGAATGGGTTTGAACAGCAAGCTCTGCATGACCGTTCTATGACCAGATTCGCCTACTTCCAACAGTCGCCTCAGATGAATGTCCAGTTCAGTCCTGTGGTACAGGTCCAACATATGCATAGGTCACCCCAGGATCATCAGCAGTTCAGGAACAGAAATCAGCACTTCTGGTGATGAGAGGACGAATTTTCCATTCTTATTATCATGGGAACCAAGATAGGCTGTACTGTTATTTCAAAATATGTTACTCTTTTTAGCAGTCACATGAGATTATCACAGACATTCTAGACGTAACCAGAAAAGTTTACTGCTATATGAATGTATGCCCATCTGGTGACACAGGAAATCTAGCAACAAAGATCCCTAACCAAAGATGTTCCAGTACGAGAGAAACTTGGTCTTTTAGCTATTTGTGGGAAATCTAGCAACATTCGGATCCCCAACCAAAGATGGCTACCAGCAAAAGCTGGAAACCTTCTGAACTCGCAACCAAAGAAGCTTGGGAACCAAGGAGAATAAAATGAAGTAGTTCTGCTCAACTAGGAAAGCTATAAACATGATTGACATTGTGAACTCCCAACCCAAAATCAAAATAATTTCTGGTAACTCTGTCGATTCATTCATAGGGGATATAGGGACTCTCTGAGTTGTTCGGAGTCCGTGATCATGGCATACTGATATGAACTGGAAGGCTCGAGAGCTAGAATACTAGTGATGGCTTGACAAGGTGGCACTGATGAATAGTGTTCATTCCCTGACTTTATCTCTGATTAACCTTGAGAGCAGTTGAACTTGACTGAATAATGATGACAAAAATTGCTGATGTTTTAATTTGTTACTTTTGTTGTTTTGTATGCCAGTGCTGTTTATTTTTTGTTGGATTACAGTGTTTCACCACCAATTGAAGTTCCATTAACTGGGAAAATGCCAAGAATTGAATCCCTGTTCATTCTCTTGCAGTGTGATCATTAACATTTACAGGCACCTGTGAAGGGACTGTGTAACTTTCAAAGATGAAACCTGCTCACATGTTGAAAGAATTGTGCAAAATTAGTGCTGTGATCATACAGGAGAATCGTACTTCTCAGGATAATTCAGACAGTTTGTCAAACACTGCGCTGGTGCTATTTGAAGATGTTGTAAAACTTGAAGAAATTATTTTCTTGTTTATGTAATCATAGACCCATTTTGTACATGTGTATTATTAGACATCCGTCCAGCCATGAACATTGTATAATCATGCTTCCTATGGTCTTGAAGCCTGATGACGTAGGCCCCCTACATCCATGACAATAAAATACCACTTCTATCCCTTGATGCAATGCAGGCCCCCAACATCCATGTCAATTAAATGACAGGTGAGCATCCTTGTGCAATTCAATTAGCCGGTCACCTCCTTAGTGTAACATGACATCAACTTAATTGCCAGCACGAGGTCCCTGAGCTAAGCTGGCACAGTCTGAAGAGCAAGCTTTAATTTGGTGTATCTGGTTACATATAGGCCTTCACGCCTTGCGGGCCATGTACTTTGGTTAACAATGACAAATTAATTGGTTTCGTGTTACACAATCCATGTTAGATTTCTGGATGATTGTTCATGTGTCATACAGATGAATGGAAATACAATTCATCACGCGACAGAGATATATAATACGTCATCAGGGTATGAGACCATTGGCACGATTTTGTTATGATTTCCAAAAATAATTGTCATGCTAACTTTTTCGTTGTCTAAGAAGATGTAAAAAGATTACCAGTACTGAAAATATTGCCACTCAGTTGAAATTTAATGTAATTTAATACTGGTACTGAATTGTTCAGATTGTTTGAGGTTATAACTTTTGGTCACCTGAATGAAGAAGTTTGTTTTTTACTTAATCACACATAATACGAAATAACATCAAGAATACAGTATGGAAGTTTCTATAATGACTGTGTATCCGGTGATCCCTTTTGGGGTTGAATGCCCTTAGGCCTTTTTGTTTTATTAATTGGTTTACGGATTTTTCTGGCAAAAATGTCCAGATGGAGGATGGAAAAAAAATAAAAATAAAATCAAGCCTCCACACTTTATTTATTTTTACTTTCTGACAAACTTCTTAGACACGAGAGGGCGATAAAAAAAAAAAAATGATATGTCAAATCCAGGTAATAGCCAGTGTAATAATTACAAGACATTTACCAAAAGATCAATGACGGACGTTTCCTTCAACCAACACTTCAATAGGGGTGTTGACAGGACAAGTCATGTTTCCTGCTGTTATTTTGGACAGACAGGCCGGCAGATATGTCGTCAGTTGTCACTGATCTCCTTCAAGACCAAGTCCCCCACCGTCCCAGCAGTTACTGGATACAAGAATACTGGATTGTAATAATTACAAGACATTTACCAAAAGATCAATGACGGACGTTTCCTTCAACCAACACTTCAATAGGGGTGTTGACAGGACAAGTCATGTTTCCTGCTGTTATTTTGGACAGACAGGCCGGCAGATATGTCGTCAGTTGTCACTGATCTCCTTCAAGACCAAGTCCCCCACCGTCCCAGCAGTTACTGGACCGACCAAGCCCTTGAAAAGGACGGTCGCGTCCTGTCTGAGTCCGTGAAAACCACCGCGAGGCCGAACCCGCCATCTTGGCTTCAAACACTGCGCCGTTGAAATACCGACGGTCACGGATGTACAAAGGGAAGCAACTTTACCAGCATCTCGGCAGAGGGCGTGACTGCTTGGGGGTCAGATCGAAGATTGTTAACATGGTGGATCAAAGGAAATTGACGCAAAACGGTTTCCAGTTCGATAAATGGGCGGTCAAAATGAAATTAAAACTGATGTACTGCAGAGTGACTATCCTAACATATTGACAGACACACGAGGCGCTTTTGTTGTATGATGTAAGATATATATTTCTAGTCCAAATGAATTGAAGAATCTGGTATGTTCTTCTGTGACGTCGATCATTCGCTATGACGTTGCAACAATCCATATTGTGATGACGCCACTCGCGATACCATTGTTGGCGGTCCAAATAACAAACGTCACAAGAGAACGTCCTAATACAAATGTATCAAAATGTATATATTCGTAGCGTCGTATGGCTGCAGGATAAATCTGACCCCCTTTGCACTCCGCCCTCTACCGGTATGTCAGCAAAGTTGTTCCCCTTTACGTATCCGTGACCGTCGGTATGATGTCATGTCTGGTCCCCGAACTACAGCCGAAGGTAACATGGAAGTCGGAAACCACCACCACTGTAACCAAGGGAAGTAACCCGCCTCCAAGACCAAGATGTCTGCAGAGTGTTGAACTCGTGCGAACTCGAGCGTGAAGAATTTATATAAGATGTTTTACGCACAGCAAGTATTAAAATGAGACCAATATTGCGAATTTTATGTTTTTATTCTTCCGACAGAGAGGTCAGCAAATGTGACACATCGGCGGATAAGACAGAAATAAAAAAAAAATCGAAAATCCAATTTTATTTTTATTTCACTTTTGGCGAAATGAAGGTCGGCGGATCCGTAAACCAATCAATAAAAAAAAAAGGCCTTAACTACCCGGTATTGTACACTGTAGAAGAAACAGATGCCCTTTTTTCTGCCATGCTGACTGAGTTCTGTAGACTGCATTGTCATCCATAAGCCAAATTTGCTTAGGATTTGTCAGAATCATTTGTACTGTTTGTGTTGACGTTTTTACCTAGTTTTCCTTAGTATAGAATACATGTGATTTTCCATTATTCTGGAATCTTCATCTATTTGCTATTTTGAACTGGTATTAGTGATATACTAAATGTGAAACAGTACTACTCACCTCATGTACAGTATTCCTTGGTTGTCCCTTGGACTAAAATTTATTGCAGACTGAACTATATAACAAGGCAAGTACCAGAGATAACATTTGAGTGGTTTATTTTTGTGAGGCTAAGTTGTTTCATTTGTCTATGAATAGATGTGCAATGTTATATTTACTGTTTGATATTATCCATACAACAGCCTTTAAGTTAATTATTTGAGACAACATTTTATTTGATGTAGTACTCCATTTTTGTAATTTGTTCCATGGAGTTACACATCATGTCCGTCCCAATGAAAACGTATTGCTCAAACTGCCATTTCCGCATCTGAAATAATCGTTGAAATATTTTGAGTTGTGATATTAAGTTGTCTTTTCTAAATATTGAAGTAAACCTACATTTACTATCATTCACTTTGTTTCATTTATTTCTGTATACTGTATTGTGATTACAATCTCTGTATACTCGCATTTTGATAACAGAAAAGATATCTGAAAACAAAGCTACATTTATAGAAACTATATTGTGTGTACTTGGAATAGAGTAGTATATAGACCGCAAATCTTCCAGTATTTTGGGCGAGCAGTTGGGTGATGGAAATGAGGGATGTGATCTTGGACTGGGTGTTGATCTTGGACCTAGGGTGGCCCTTGGAAAAGGGCATTCGTGGCAACTTAGTGCGTCTCCAAACAAGATGGGTCATGGGAGTGTGGCGTCCTCTAAGACTTAATTTTTAGTATAGAAAAATGCAATGTCTCTGATGAGCGCTTGGGACTAGGAGTGAGCGAGGGAGTGAATAGGGTTTAACATCGCTTTCAACATTATTTCGGTCATATCGCGATGAACCAACTAAGCACAACCCAGAAAAGTTGCGTTCATGCTGCTTCAAAGAAGAAATCCTTGTAGCAAAATGGAACCAGACACCCTTCATCCACCCAAAAAAGAAACAATATTACAGTACACAAGACAGACAGGACGCTTACATGGTGCAATAAAGACAAGTGATATTGCAGTGCTAGACATCTCCTTATCATGTTCCTGTTGTTTATCAGCAAAATTCATTGAAGCAACAGGAACCCATGCCCACCGGACATTCAACAACCACCCGCGCTAGGCATCCAGGGAGAAGTTTACAGTACAGACATATCATCTGAAATTGGAACAGTAGTCCATTTAATTTTAATGACCGTGTTTCCAAAACGTTATTGCGGAAACTTAAAAACAGCGCCTCCATCTGCAAACTTGGGAATACATATCGCATGCTTATAGCAAACTACCAGCGTAGCGTGCAAGACCTATGGCATAGCATTACGTTTCGTACTTGTCTAGTTCCGCTTAATCGGGGCTAGGGGCGGTATGCACACATTTACTTCATTTTTTCAAGATCCTCCTGGTGTTCATATAGTCCCAATCTGACTTGAGATACATCATTCTCTAGATAATGACTTTAAAATAAAATCATATGGATTAAGAAAACTGATCAGCTATACGAATTTGATATTTTGGGAACATCCTAATGTCTTGCCGGCATCATTGAAAATTATCAGTATATAACAACACAGAGCATTGCTGTCCATGATTTAATCAAACTGTCGTTTTCAGTGTGTCGCTGTAGAAAATATACATATCTTATAAAGTGTCGTTTTAACACTGTCGTCGTGCAAGTGACAATGCCCCTGGTAATATTTTCAACCATGCTTACAATATATAATTCAATGAAAGTGTCGTTTTTATTGTGTCGCTGTAGAAAATATACATATCTTATGAAGTGTCGTTTTAACACTGTCGTCATACAAGTAACAATGCCCCTGGTAATATTTTCAACCATGCTTACAATATATAAATCAATGAAAGTGTCGTTTTTAGTGTGTCGCTGTAGAAAATATACATATCTTGTGAAGTGTCGTTTTAACACTGTCGTCATACAAGTAACAATGCCCCTGGTAATATTTTCAACCATGCTTACAATATATAATTCAATGAAAGTGTCGTTTTTAGTGTGTCGCTGTAGAAAATATACATATCTTATGAAGTGTCGTTTCCCAGACTGTCGCTCTGGCAGGAGAATAGTTCTGCTCCCCCATATGTGTCGTTTTAACACTGTCGTCTTAATAGGGAGAATGGTCCGATTAATATTTCCAACCATAACTGTTACATGTACATGTTTCAATGAAAAGTCTGGTCTTTAGAAAAATTCATATACATGTACATGTATGATTCCACATAGGGACACCTCCACCATTCAGGAAGATCCACTATATATAATAACACACAGCATTGCTGTCACATCATTTAAACAAACTGTCGTTTTCAGAGTGTCGCTGTAGAAAATATACATATCTTATGAAGTGTCGTTTTAACACTGTCGTCGTACAAGTGACAATGCCCCTGGCAATATTTTCAACCATGCTTACAATATATATAATTCAATGAAAGTGTCGTTTTTAGTGTGTCGCTGTAGAAAATATACATATCTTATGAAGTGTCATTTCCTAGACTCTCGCTCTGGCAGGACAATAGTCCTGCTTTCTCATATATGTCGTTTTAACACTGTCTTGGAAGTGAAAATAGACCTGGTAATATTTTCAACCATACTTGCAATATTTAATTCAAGGAAAGTGTCGTTTTCATAGTGTCGCTGCAGAAAATATACATATCTTATGAAGTGTCGTTTCCCAGACTGTCGCTCTGGCAGGAGAATAGTCCTGCTCCCACATATGTGCCGTTTTAACACTGTCGTCTTACAAGGGACAATGGCCCGCATAATATTTCCAATCATAGCTGTTACATGTACATGTTTCAATGAAAAGTGTCTTCTTTAGAAAAATTCACAAGTACATGTATGATTTCACACAGGGAGACCTCCACCAGTCAGGAAGATCGGTATATAACAAGTGAGAAATGACTACATTGTAGTCAAAACCTGCGGCAGTGGCAATAATACAGTGAAAGACATATCAGCCGAGGTAGTGGTAATTGTAGAAAAAAAGCGCCATCTGCAAGTGTTTTCATGCCAAGGGAAGTAATTTTCAACTTCTAACCCACAATTGCAGGAATTGACTAATAGATTTGACACAATATATATATATTCGCTTTCCTCGTTCAAAATCCGACGATGTTGACTGGTCCGTGCCGTCTATACTGAATTGACAGACGAAGTCACAATAATCGCTTTGGCAATGTCTTGGTACAAGTATCGTGAATTCCAAGTTTCAAAACATTCCGTTCAGCCGTTGATTTTTGCAAATCAAAAAGGCTTTCAAATATTTGGAAATCCAAACAAATTTCAAGGATTTAGTCATAGCGCGAACATCTACGCTCTTCAGTCTCCCTTCTCGCTTACTTTGCCGAGCAAAATGGAAAATTTATATTTCCGTCAAAGTTAATTTTCAATGAACTTATTATCAGGTCTATCACTTTGATCTGTGAAACTATGGAATGGGGTTGAAGGCTTTATCGAACTGTTCAAGAGGCATAATGACATTTTTCACGATTCAAATTGAGGCCTGTGACAGTCTTGATATTCGATTAGAATAATAAATTAAGTTTCTGCATTTATGTGCGTTATCATCTGCAAACTAAATACGGTACCTTGACACTCTTTTCCATGCAGCAAGCCAATATCAATACATGGTTTGCTCCTTCTATACAAATCATAATGATTACCTATTTCATCCTTAGGAGATATCACCTCATCCGACATGTTTGGTCAAGCCTTTTCGAAGGTTGATAATTTTATTAATTTTTTTTTTTAAGTCAAATTCTGCAAATAAGAAACATTTCTTGTCAGTATCTATGGATATCGCCCTATAATCAATTCGCGAATATGTTTGTCATTAAGTCATTCGGGAGGTGATTTAAGTGCGAAATTTCAGGGTTAGTTCACTAAACAAGGTCTGTGTGTATAAGAGAATCATGTCGAATTCTCGTTATTATCTTTTGGTACATCAAATTATTGCATTCGCGAAAATGACTTCCAAGTCAATATGAAAGGTATCAAAATAAATTTAAAAAACTCAAGGAAATCAAGGTCCTAGCTTTTGACAACGAGATCAAATAGATCGCTTTTATGGTCAGTATCTGCTAATATATGACGTAATTTCATTCGTAAAATTGATTGACAAAGTAACGTAAATTGTGAAGTGTAGAACCAGTAAGTTCTAGCAGAAATTGGCTCTGACTTGAGAGAATGATGTCAAATGCAACATGTTTCTGCCCGTTGTCTGCTGATACACATAAGTATTGATTTTACGGAAGTGATTAATGCAATTCTAAAGGGATTATGGGTGCGGAAGAGGACGAGAACATCAATACCAGCGAAGCAAGGCCCTGGCTTGCGAGAATGAGGATAGAGGGACTGTGTTCCGAAAGAGGATCATTCGAAATAGCTATGTGCCAAATTTCATGCTTGTAACCGAAAGTACACAATATAACTATGATGTACTGTTCGCGCATAGGGTTGTCGGACTCATTAAGTACTACATAGTCATTTATGTATTATAAAACCGTTTGCGCATAAAGTCAGTTTTGAGTATTATCAATGAGTCGGTATAGCTAAGACATTGACAACGAGGTCAAATAGATCGCTTTTATGGTCAGTATCTGCTAATATATGACGTAATTTCATTCGTAAAACTGATTGACAAAGTAACGTAAATTGTGAAGTGTAGAACCAGTAAGTTCTAGCAGAAATGGGCTCTGACTTGAGAGAATGATGTCAAATGCAACATGTTTCTGCCCGTTGTCTGCTGATACACATAAGTATTGATTTTACGGAAGTGATTAATGCAATTCTAAAGGGATTATGAGTGCGGAAGAGGACGAGAACATCAATACCAGCGAAGCAAGGCCCTGGCTTGCGAGAATGAGGATAGAGGGACTGGTTCCGAAAGAGGATCATTCGAAATAGCTATGTGCCAAATTTCATGCTTGTAACCGAAAGTACACAATATAACTATGATGTACTGTTCGCGCATAGGGTTGTCGGACTCATTAAATAGTACATAGTCATTTATGTATTATAAAACCGTTTGCGCATAAAGTCAGTTTTGAGTATTATCAATGAGTCGGTATAGCTAAGACATTAAGTGCAAGTCCAGGGATTGGAGGGTCATTGTTTCGATTCCCACAGAGGGTTAAATTATTCTTCCTTTCAAAACATATTTCCATATATGCGAATTGCTTGGGGGTAAAGTTAAACATCTTTATTCGGTGAAAGTTGCTGAGTTGTTCCGCTTACTTCTGAAACGTAATTGTTGCGTTTGTTTTTATGATGCATGATCTATAATTTGATACCAAGTATTATTCAATGTTAATCATAATGATAATGCGTTACTTGTTATGCTTCTTCGCCAATTTGTGTTTTATCTAGATTGGGTAGATAAAATGATTACTAGAAGTAGTGAACTTATTTTTCTACTTTCTAAGACAGTCGCCTGGGACTGTATGCAAATTAGCTGAACCACCGACAAGGTTGCGGCTCATCTTCTTTGGTATATAAGAAATCCAAGGATCTTAAATTGTGTATACATTTGCATACTGTTCAATGAAAATGGTAATATCTGAAGACAGTGACTGATGTGACGACCGACAGCTTTAAAGCGACTGACGTAAGAGAATTGAAGTCTGAACGGAAATCAACGAAGCAATAATTCATTCCACCGAATATAGTTGCAAATGAATTCAAACGCGCTTGAATGCAGTGTTGTCATGTGAGATTGGAGGTTGAAAAGAAAAGTGTGGCAGAGATCACACTCTCTTAGCGCATGCGCATTTCAAAAAGTCACAAGAAGAACAAGAACAACAACAACGCGAGCCTCCCGTAGACCTGCGTGCCGCAGGTAACAACACAGAGCATTGCTGTCACATGATTTAATCAAACTGTCGTTTTCAGTGTGTCGCTGTAGAAAATATACATATCTTAATTATGAAGTGTCGTTTCTCAAACTGTCGCTCTGGCAGGAGAATAGTCGTGCTTCCCCATATATGTCGTTTTAACACTGTCGTCTTACAAGGGACAATGAACCTGATAATATTTCCAACCATAGCTGTTACATGTACATGTTTCAATATAATGTATGATCCCACGCAGGGAGACTTCCACCAGTCACGAAGATCAACTGTATATAATAACACAGAGAATTCTCGTGCTCCCTTACATGGAGTAACTACCGGGGAGGGGTGGTCAATTTTTTTTTTGTGGGTGTTGCTATGGGTGGTGGGGTCTCGTTTTTCTCGTCTCGCCGAGAAAAACACAATGGAAGGTGTCCCGGAGCGAATCGGTGAAATTTTTGGGAAAAGTCACCGAGGTCTGTATATAGGCTCATACTGGCTATATGGGGGGAGGGGTGGTCAATTTTTTTTGTGGGTGTTACTATGGGTTGTGGGGTCTCGTTTTTCTCGTCTCACCGAGAAAAACACAATGGGAGGGGTCCCGGAGTGAATCGGTGAAATTTTTGGGAAAAGTCACCCGAGATCTGTATATAGCCCCATGTAGTCCTATACTGGCTATATGGGGGTATAGGTTCAACCTGGGACATTCACACACGTTCATTGTGATATGGGTTGTTTGGATTTGTTTTTCACGTCCCGTCATTTAGAACACGATGGGAAGGGTCTCTGAGCGCAACGGTGACATTTTTGGAAAAGTACCATATAGCCCATATAGTCCCATACTGGCTATATTGGGGTATAGGTTCAACCTGGGAAATTCACACACGTTCATTGTGATATGGGTTGTTTGGATTTGTTTTTCACGTCTCGTCATTTAGAACACGATGGTAAGGGTTTCGAACCGAAACGGTCAAAGTTTATTTCTCAAATCTTCACCTGTTATCACTTAATGCCATAATTCCTCCATTTGGAGATCTACTGCAAACAAAATTATCTCCCCTGATCGCTGCGTCGATCGTCCGCCAGGTGGCGTGCTCTCCGCGCATGTCCATTCCTCTTTTTCCTTTGCAGTCTTGGTTACAAGACCTGTTTTGAAGAGCTCCTGTAAACAGTAACTTTTGGCTTATTATAGACGCACCCTAGGGTTATTTTTTTGGTCAAGTAAGTCAGTATGGCTAACGTAGTCACCCAAACTATCAAGAATAGTAAGAGATATGAATCATGTCGTCAGTTTTGGCCTGTAAAGGACTCACATTCTTTTTGTTTTAAATGCAGGGCACAGATATGCTACAGGCTAACTACCTGTGCCGAATGTATAGGCTGGGACGACTCTACCTGGGTGAACTACGCTACAGCGAGACGTAGTCAACTACTGAGGGCAGCCGGCGATCAAAAGAAAGGACCTACTGAGAAAGCAGAAGCTAACCAGGCCCTTATCTACGACCTATCGCTAAATGAGGACTCAACTTTAGCGACAACGGCAAGCCCATATATACAGCCCAGTGGCACAGTCTTACAGTCGACGGTACCTTCAAAGGACAAAGTGCAGACCAGTCAAGCCCAAGCCACGGCGATACGGATTACTGCGACTGCACCGACAAAACTGATGACACGGACTCTACTAGACAGCCCCGTCACAGACACGGATCAAGCCGAGTCCTCGGATATCAACTCCCGTTCATCCAAGTCTCCACAACCCAAGGAAGAACAGTCTTCTAACAGGGACCCGTTCAAGAAACGCCGTACCCCAGAGACACAGACGGACACGGCGGAGAAGGCAGTCCGGCTATCAAGACCACGGACTCCATCACCACAGCGGGACCCCGGCACAAGCACAGCTCACCGGGATCACGGCACAGAAAAGTCACGGCCCTATACGGAACGCCGGGAGTCGGACAAGCCAAGGGCCTACAGAGAGCACCGGGACTCCAACACATCACGGCCCTATCCAGAGAGCCGTACAACGGCACCTCGGGAAGAAACTACAGTCCGGAGCCGTACCCCGGAGCGGGAGACAACACGGACCTATCCAGCACGCCGAGAATCTACATCTGACAAGTCACGGACTCAAGCAGAACGGACTTATACAGATCACCGGGACTCCACATCCAAGAGGACACGGACTTATGAGGAACGGACTCAGCCAGAACGCCGTGAGCCGGCCTCTACTTCAGCTCGGACCCGCACAACGGAGCCGTACCCCGGTACTACGGCAAGCAGGTCTCGTAGACGAAGTCGTACACCATTACAACGCCGAGATTCCTATCCTGAACGTCATCATCGGGAGAAAGACCATCCTAGACGTCGGACCCCTTCACCCAGTCCAGCCTACCGGAGTCGTCACTACAGGGACCATACTCCGGAGCGACCTTACACCAGACGAGGGAGAAGCCGTTCACCGGTTTCCCGTCAACAAGCACGACGTAGCCCGGAGCATCGGGATAGACCGGAGCATCGGGATAAAGGGAAGTCCAGAGATGAACAAGAACCCGTGGATCACCACTCCACTGCACCCAAGGAACAGACTTCTGCTCCATGGATACCTTCCACGGCAAGCCTGGTCAAGAAGCACAGTCATCTCCCGGCTACACACCCCCTTACCGGGGCAGAGGTTCCTTCACCGGAGACCCGTGAGATGACACGACCCCATTCTTCTAGCGACGCAGATTCAGGTTCGGACTATGAGGATCACGCACGACGTTCCACTTCTTCGGCATCCTCATCTCATACAGTCACCTCCCTCCCATCAGACGGAGGTAGAAGACAAGAATAAGGACGCGATACCTTTCAAAGCCAGGATAGCGGCGGTACACACGCTGATTCCAGAGATGCCCAGACCGGTGGCCGGCGATGACAAGCAACTTGCTGATCCCGCCCGGAAACGGAGAAAACTTACAGCGGCATCTCTCTACGGCCTGAACAAGCCTTCTGAGGAGGAAGCTACGCCTACCTGCGCACCATCTCCGGCATCAGCCACCCTATATGACGTACTGGATCGACAATTGAAGACTCAGAAATCTCTCCAGAAACCCGGTCCTTTCAAGACTTATACCCTTCACGGAGACAACCTACCGTTCAAGGCCCCGAAGTCGGACCCGGATCTTGACAGACTGTTGAACTTCACGAAGACACCAGCGGTGGTACTCCAACAGAAGCAGGCCTGTGCTGTGGAGGACATGATGCCGACACAACACAGAATTACATCATACTCCGATTGGTTCCTGACGGCTATTTCCAGGGTGATGCAGGATCCAGACAAGAAGCATAAAGACGGATCCCTGACCTTCTCACGGCCCAAGATGGATTTCCTCAGCGCCTTTATCGACTCCATGAACAAGGCCAACGTGGATCTCATGGATACAGGGGCTTTTACCTACGCTACGATGGTGCAGGCTCGACGAGCTCCATACCTGAAACATCCCAAATCCGAGGTTTTGGATTCAGTAAAGAACGAACTGGTACAGCAACCCCTATCATCCGAGTATCTCTTTAACCAAGCCATCTCTACGGTCATGCCTGCCGTCAATGACGAGAAGACTTCCCGCATTATCGGAGCCCTGGCTTACAGCAAAGGCAAAGTCAAGGGCAAGGGTAAAGGTCAAGGCAAGTCGACCAGAGGAGGACGTTCTGCACAGCAGTCACGTCAGGACTCAGGCAGTCTACACAAGCAGGACAGCCAGCAGAATTTTCGTCCCTACGGGAAAGGACAGTTTCGTGGCAGAGGAGCAAAATCTTCCGACTGGGGCAGAGGAAAGCCCGACCGTCGGAATTGACGGTTCCCAGCCTCAACTTTTAACCCATCATCATCATCCTTTCATCCTTCCAGAATTTCAAGTATTCAATCATCCGGTCGTGGGCGGACGTCTACGGATCTTCTGGCAGAACTGGAAGCTTATCACAAACGACAAGTGGGTCACCAGATCTCTCAGAGATGGAGTACCCCAGGCTCATCACCAGACCCAAACCATCACGTCTTCCAGTTCGGCCAGAACATGTACAGACACTACTGGAATCAGTACAAGTATTATTGGACAAGGGCGCTGTCAGAGAATTACCCGCGGAAGAAGAAAGTCCAGGATTTTACAGTTCTGTCTTCCTCGTTCCCAAGAAGGATACAGATCAGCTTCGCATGATTATAGACCTACGTCGGCTCAACGACACTCTGGCGCCACCTCCACACTTCAAAATGACATCAGTTCCAGCATTACGGTCCCGCCTACAACCGGACGATTGGCTAGCCTCCATCGACCTCCAGGATGCATACCTTCATGTTCCCATTCATCAACATCATCGTCGATATCTTCGATTCATCATCGCCGGGAGACGGTTCGAGTGGCAGGTCCTGCCGTTCGGCATCTCCATCGCCCCTTGGTGCTTCACAAGAATCACGTCACCAATCATGGCCTTCCTTCACCTAAGGGGTATCAACATAGAGGCATACATCGACGACATCCTTGTGTGGGGGTCAAGGAAGTCAGTACTCAAGTCCCAGATACAATTCATCATTCAACTCCTGAAGTATCTCGGATTCATCCCACATCCAACGAAGTCGGAACTAGAGCCTGCTCAGAGACGACAATACATCGGAGCAGTATTCGACACACGGAAACGGATCATCCTGCCCCCGGAAGAACGTTGGACAAAGATACAGGTTATCATCCAAAGATTTTTATCTTCCCAATCACAACCCTTACGTCTGTGGCAAAGTCTACTGGGATTGCTGACATCAACTCAGGATCTGACACAGTACGGACGACTTCAGCTACGACCGTTACAGTTCAACCTGCAGCCGTATCTACGAGCTTCGGCCATCAACCCCCGAGTACCAGTTCCTCAGCACTTGCATCAGTTTCTGGAATGGTGGCAGTCCAGGGAGAACGTCATGTTCGGGATTCCACTCCGCTGGTCACCGCCGAACAAGAATCTATTCTCCGACGTATCACTCACGGGCTGGGGAGCCCACCTGGGAGAGTTGAAGATAGCCGGCAGGTGGTCTCCACAACAGAAGACACAACACATCAATGTACTGGAGATGACAGCAGTGAACATGGCAGTCCAGCACTGGAGCCCTCAACTGGTCGACAGCTCTCTGATGATCGCATCGGACAACACGACAGTAGTAAGCTACATCAACAAGATGGGGGGAACGAAGTCCCGACTACTGTTCCAGGAGACGTGGTCTCTCTTCACCTGGGCACAGAATCATCGATGCCGGATCCGAGCACGACACGTACCCGGTCACCTGAACGTCATTGTGCAAAGTCCTACAAACGGAGTGGCATCTCCACACAGAGGCCTTTCGTCAAGTGTCATCGATTTGGGAACAGCCCCTAGTAGACCTGTTCGCAACAAGGGACAATACTCAGCTACCAATCTTCGTCAGCCCGATGCTCGACCCGCTAGCCTGGGCAGTCGACGCCATGTCAATCAGTTGGGACAACCTCATCGCCTACGCATTTCCACCGATAGCGCTTATTCAGGCAGTCTTGAACAAGATAACGGAGCACAACAGTGTTATCCTGCTCATAGTACCGTGGTGGCCGCATCGCCCATGGTTCCCATCACTGGTCCAGCTACTGACCGACTTCCCTTGTCAGCTACCTCCGTGGCGCCGACTACTAGACCAACGGCGGGGTATCCTACACCACGATCCACAGTGGCTCAACCTTCACGCCTGCAGATTATCAGGGAATCCCTTGCAGACCAGGGGTTTTCAAGGCCAGTTACAGAGGCGATGGCGACAGCAAACAGACCATCCACCTCTAGACTTTACCAGGCCAAGTGGGCTTACTTCCATACCTGGTGTGGGACCAGAGACATCGATCCCAACACTGCCTCTGTTCCAGTGATAGCCGATTTCCTGTTGCACCTGCATCGAGACAAGGAATTCAAGTTAAGCACCATAGAAGGATATCGTTCTGCGTTATCCCGGGTCATGAAGCTGACTTCAGGAATTGATATTGGACATGATATCAACGTTACGGCTCTTATCCAGTCTTTCGCCTTACAGTCCCGCCGGACAAGACAACTATTACCAAAGTGGGACCTTGGAGTTGTACTGAGTGCATTTCTACGCCCACCATTTGAACCGTTACAGTCGGCTACGATCAAGGCACTGTCTTACAAGACAGTCTTCCTAACAGCGTTCGCCCTGGCCACTAGAGTCTCCGAACTTCATGCATTGGAACGCAGCTCCCGGACATGGACCGCAGGTTGGAAAACTATATCCTTTCGTCCGATGCCGGAATTCATTGCCAAGAATGAATCAACACGTCAGGGACCATGTGCTCAAAGACTGTATCAGATCCCAGCACTTACAGACTTCGTAGGACCACTGGAGAACGACAGAGTCTTATGTCCAGTTAGAGCCCTACGATGCTATTTACAGAGAACAGACTCTACGAGAGGATCTAGACGTCTCCTATTTCTATCACTACATCCGGGAGCATCTGCGGACATTACGAAAAATACAGTTGCATCTTGGTTAAGGAAGACGATACACTGGACATACCAACTCGCCATCGATGCTCCTCCCCTATTGTCGAAGGCATCATCTCATGAGATTAGAGCTATTGCTACGTCCTGGCCGCTCTGGAAAAGCTTGTCACTGGACGAGATCGTTCAATCCTGTGCATGGACTGTGAACTCTACCTTCGCTGACTATTATCTTAGGGACATGTCTGTACAAACAGACAGGGTGACTACGTTGGGCCCGTTAGCAGCAGCCCAGCGTATAATCCACTAGTTTCCATCAAGAAAAGAGGGGGGGGGGCGCCGCTCAAGCAAGCAAGATCCCGACAATTCGGTAAGTATAGAAGACAGACCATGTCAGAGACGAAGGGACTTCAAGGCATCACGATGGCATCTGATTATCTAGCCAAGTATGCGAACATATGGTAGGAACACAGTCCACATCTCACCGCATTACTTGTAATACCTTGAGCTCCCTACGCTTCTATACGACACGGGAATTATCATGATATTACTAGGCGTATTAGATTTACAAAATCAGAACAGGGCGTGCTCCGCTTAATCCAAAAGCAAGTCACAAGGCCGGCTACCCAACCTCCTCTGTTGGGAGTCTGGCATTAAGTGATAACAGGTGAAGATTTGAGAAATAAACATTAAACATTTATAAATAATGTTGGTGTTTATTATCAAATCAAACCTGTTATCAACGATTGATTTGCCCAACCCATCCTCCCCTCTTTGCTCGGCCTCGACTCAAAACAGGTCTTGCACAGCATGGGAAAAAGAGGAATGGACATGCGCGGAGAGCACGCCACCTGGCGGACGATCGACGCAGCGATCAGGGGAGATAATTTTGTTTGCAGTAGATCTCCAAATGGAGGAATTATGGCATTAAGTGATAACAGGTTTGATTTGATAATAAACACCAACATTATTTATAAATGTTTAATTTTTTGGAAAAGTACCGGGTAGGTCTGTATATAGGCTCATATAGCTCCATACTATATATGTATATGGGGGGTATAGGTTCAACCTGTGAAATTCACATACGTTCATTGTGAAATGGGTTGTTTGGATTTGTTTTTCACGTCTCGTCATTTAGAACACGATGGGAAGGGTTTTGAGACGAAATGGTGAAATTTTTGGAAAAAGTTCACCGAGGCCTGGGTAAGCCCATAGGCCTATACTGCATGGCTATGGGGGTATAGGCCCATACTGTGTTGACGTTTTGGGGTCTAGGTGAGCCCCTAATGATCCTATAGTGTCGTATGAGGTCTTGTTTTGAAGCTCTCGTGGAGGAGCATCCGACAGCACTAATGGTTCGTCCATTTTCAATATTTTGCGCATGCGCAGTTTGGCTGTAGTATAGAAAGCAGGCATTTTGGGGGGTACGTAGGGTGTGTTTGGGGTAGAGATGGGCCGCTATGGATCTGAATGGGTCGTGGGAGGTATCAAAGTGAAGAGTCAGTATGGTGTGTTTTTAAGTGCAAGTCTCGTCAATCTGCGCATGCGCAGTTGGTTGTAGTAAGTAAAGTTGCCATTTTGGGGCAGTACAAGAAGGTATTTGGGGTAGAGATGCACCATCCTTGGTCCGAATGCGTCCTGGGAGGTGTCATTTTGTAGCTCTCGGGGTGTAGACCTCGATTTGGGGGCTTCCCACGTCACCTGTGACGTCATCGGTGACGTCCTCAGTACGAGTAGTAGCGAAAGTGGGCATTTTAGGGCACTGAAGGATGAATTTTGGGGTAGAGAGGGACCATCCTTGATCCGAATGCGTCGTGGGAGGTGTCATCTTGTAGCTCTCTGGGGCACATCCCGATTTGAGGGATGTTCACGTCATCTGTCACGTCATTGGTGACGTCATCAATACGAGTAGTAGCGAAAGTGGGCATTTTGGGGCCGTGAAGGATGGTATTTGGTGTAGAGATGGACCATCCTTGGTCCGAATGCATCGTGGGAGGTGTCCTGTAGATCTCGGGGGTGTACACCCTGATTTGAGGCATGTCCGCAGCATCTGTGACGTCATTGGTGACGTCATCAGTACGAGTAGTAGCGAAAGCGGGTATTTTGAGGCAGTGAAGGAAGGTATTTGGTGTAGAGATGGACCATCCTTGGTCCGAATGCGTCGTGTGAGGTGTCATCTTGTAGCAACGCCCGCCAACATCAAGCTCAATGCTTCAACGCCCTGGTGAAATAGCTCAGAAGCTCTGATTTTCTAGATATTCCATGGAATTGTCACTCATTCTTCGAAATGCAGTGACGTCCGTCGTTACGCCTTAACAGACCGGAGAGAGTACAACAACAAGGATGAGACATGAGAGAACAACAAGAAGAAGTTTTTTCATATAGTTTATTCTCCCCAAAGTTACATCATACCCACGCTAGGGGAGCCGCGTTGGGTATATTTACAATTCAAGAAGACTCTTGTCCAATCAGAGGCCACCATTTGCATCTGTCATATTCGTTCCTGTCTGTTAGATGTATTCTTGTCCAATCAGAAGTCTCCATTTCAGAAAGTTCCATCTTCGGTCATGTTCGCTTTGAACCGTTTATTCTAATCCTCGTCGGGCAGCCCAGGATACCGTTGAGGCAACATATCCTCAGATAGTTGTTTGTGCATTCTGAGTATCTATCAGTGCATGGGTGAATACATTCACCCGATGGGAAGATTCCGTAATTTGGTCACGAAGAACGTAACACTGGTCATCCTCTCCACTGTCCACTTGGTGTTGGGGCGTTGTTGTTGGGCCCATTCCAAGGGATCCACGGTGTCCAGTTTCTCCAGCATCGCCTCTAGCGACGCCCGGTTAATGATGGTAAACGGTTGGTCAAATACCCGGATGTTACTGCTCGGGTAAAAATATCGGACTTGATCTGTGTCCTTATGCTGTAGCACATAACCAAACGCCAGATTCAACTTGAAGGCCGTAGTTTGATCGTTGAAGATGGCTTCCACGTAGTTGCGTAGACGGGTGAGGTCAGTCAGTCGGAAATTGTAGATATCTTGAATAGGGCGATGACGGTGGAAACAGTGCCGTATCATGGGCCAATGGCGCTGATAGATGTCACTCACTGGATGGGCGTCCTGTAAGAGATCGCTAGGAACATCCACCGCATCTTCCAGAAAATGTTCGTTGTTGTCAGGCGTATGACTGGGAACAGTAATGCTAGGCACCGGTTGGATATCTGGGCTCTTCTGAACTCTGGGTATAGACGGGCTCTCCGTGATCGCATCACCAGTGGCATTCGTCTTCCCGGGCTCATCTTCACTAGGTCTGACCCTCATGGGTGCCTCTTTAGTGGAAAGTTGTCGCTCATACCGTGGTGATGGACTATGAATCAAACGTTGGTGCTGTCTTAACTGACTGGGTCGTTTGAAGAGTTGACCACAACCGTTACATTGTTCCGTCGCGCCCTCGTGGAATGAGCGTTCGTGGCGCAGTAAATGATCCTCCCGATTGAATGACCGTGCGCAGGTTGTACAAGTATACCGAGCATCGTTGTGGGTGGAGGCCTCGTGGCGTCGTAAATTATCTAGACGAGTAAACAGCTTCTGGCAAGTTGTGCAAGAGAACATATCGGCTGTGGATCTGGAAATGATGAATGCTGTAAAAATTCCCACTTTTATACGTTTTTCCGTGCCATTCGTGTCTTTTCGGCAACCTCCGTGTCTCTTCGGTCATCTCCGTGTCTTTTCGGTGACGTCCGTGACTCTTCGGGCACCTCTGTGTTCCTTCGGTAACCTCCGTGACATCTTCGGTCATCTCCGTGTCTCTTCGGTCACCTCCGTACCGTCGACGATCAGCATGTAGACATATAGAGTATGTACGGCATGTTATGGTATTCATCAGTGCATGAGTGACGCATTCAGCCGATGGGGGTGGTCGGTCAGCTTGGTAACGAAAAACGTAACATTGGTCACCCTCTCTACGACCCATTGTGTGTTGGGGCGTTGTTGTTGGGCCCATTCCAAGGGATCCATGGTGTCCAGTTTCTCCAGCATCGTCTCTAGCGCGACGCCCGGTTAATGATGGTGAACGGTTGGTCAAATACCCGGATGTTACTGCTCGGGTAAAAATATCGGGCTTGGTCTGTGTCCTTATGCTGTAGCACATAACCAAACGCCAGATTCAACTTGAAGGCCGTAGTTTGATCGTTGAAGATGGCTTCCACGTAGCTGCGTAGACGGGCGAGGTCGGTCAGTCGGAAATTGTAGATATCTTGAATAGGGCGATGACGGTAGAAACAGTGCCGGATCATGGGCCAATGCGGCAATGGTGCCGATGGAGGTCACTCATTGGATGGTCTTCGTGTAACAGATCGCTAGGAACATTTATGGGTTCGTCCACGAAATGTACTTTTCCCTCCACGTCGTACAAAATCTGGCCCAAGGTCTTGTCGTTGAATTAGGGCGACATCATGATCGGCCCTCGTGCGATGGGTGGGAGTTCCCCCTGTCTCGATATTGGTGCCCCCGGGCTCTTCTACCTGCAAACGTGGCTGTGGAACAGGGTGTCGTGTGCGTTGGTGTCGCAGCAACTGACTGGTCAGTTTGAAAAGCCGACCACATTCTTCGCATGGACGTTTGGGTACTTCATGGCGTGCACGTGTGTGGCACTGTAAATGGTCCGGGCGCTGAAACGACAGTGTACATATCGTACAGCTATACCGGGCGGTTCCTTCGTGCTTGGTAGCCTCATAGCGGCGCAAGTCGTGCAGACGAGTGAATGATTTCGAGCACGTAGTACGAGTGAACATCTTGGTGGTTGACAGAGTGTCTGATGAAACGGCCAGGCCGCTTCCCTTTTATAGCACGCTAGCTGGTATCATGTTCGGGCACCTCCGTGTCTCTTCGGTGATCTCCGTGACATCTTCGGTTACCTCCGTGTCTCTTCGGGCACCTCCGTGACAATCTTCGGTGACCTCCGTGACATCTTCGGGCACCTCCGTGTCTTTTCGGGAAGTGACCGAAGGGACTCGGAAGTGAATGACATTGTGGGAGACAGGTCAGTACATGTGCTATCATGTTCACTCTCCGTCACCGAAAAGACACGGACTGAAGATTGCGGACCTCGCCCGGTGGTGGTGGTGGTGGTTGGAGCTCCCGTGTGGCAGAGCTCTTGGATCAGAGCTCTTGGAGCTCAAAGCGTGTGGAGCTCAGAGCTCGGAAGTGACATTTGCATATGACCTCTGTGAGGTCACTTCCGCTTCCATTCACGTGACCGGAACTGACCTTTGACCCCGGCGCGCGCTAACAAAACCGGATAAAATTGTGCGCCGGGGTCAAAGGTCAGTTCCACCAAGATGTTCACTTGTACTACGTGCTCGAAATCATTCACTCGTCTGCACGACTTGCGCCGCCATGAGGCTACCAAGCACGAAGGAACCGCCCGGTATAGCTGTACGATATGTACAGTCGTTTCAGCACCCGGATCATGTACAGCGCCACACACGTGCACGCCATAAAGTACCCAAGCGTCCATGCGAAGAATGTGGTCGGCTTTTTAAACTGACCAGTCAGTTGCTGCGGCACCAACGCACACGACACCATGTTCCGCAGCCACGTTTGCAGGTAGAACAGGCCGGAGGCACCAATATCGAGACGGGGAACTCCCACCCATCGCACGAGGGCCGATCATGATGTCGCCCTAATTCAACAGTCAAATTCCGACGACAAGACCTTGGGCCAGATTTTGTACGACGTGGAGGGCAAAGTACACTTCGTGGACGAACCCATAAATGTTCCTAGCGATCTGTTACATGAAGACCATCCAATGAGTGACATCTATCGGCGCCATTGGCCCATGATCCGGCACTGTTTCTACCGTCATCGCCCTATTCAAGATATCTACAATTTCCGACTGACCGACCTCGCCCGTCTACGCAGCTACGTGGAAGCCATCTTCAACGATCAAACTACGGCCTACAGTTGAATCTGGCGTTTGGTTATGTGCTACAGCATAAGGACACAGACCAAGCCCGATATTTTTACCCGAGCAGTAACATCCGGGTATTTGACCAACCGTTTACCATCATTAACCGGGCGTCGCTAGAGACGATGCTGGAGAAACTGGACACCGTGGATCCCTTGGAATGGGCCCAACAACAACGCCCCAACACACAATGGGTCGTAGAGAGGGGGACCAATGTTACGTTTTTCGTTACCAAGCTGACCGACCACCCCCATCGGCTGAATGCGTCACTGATGCACTGATGAATACCATAACATGCCGTACATACTCTATATGTCTACATGCTGATCGTTGACGGTACGGAGGTGACCGAAGAGACACGGAGATGACCGAAGATGTCACGGAGGTTACCGAAGAGACATGGAGGTGCCCGAAGAGTCACGGACGTCACCGAAAGGACACGGAGGTGACCGAAGAGACACGGAGGTTGCCGAAAAGACACGAATGTCACGGAAAAACGTATAAAAGTGGGAATTTTTACGGCATTCATCATTTCCAGATCCACCGGCGATATGTTCTCTTGCACAACTTGCCAGAAGCTGTTTACTCGTCTAGATAATATACGACGCCACGAGGCCTCCACCCACAACGATGCTCGGTATACTTGTACAACCTGCGCACGGTCATTCAATCGGGAGGATCATTTACTGCGCCACGAACGCTCATTCCACGAAGGCGCGACAGAACAATGTAACGCTTGTGGTCAACTCTTCAAACGACCCAGTCAGTTAAGACAGCACCAACGTTTGATTCATAGTCCATCACCACGGTATGAGCGACAACTTTCCACTAAAGAGGCACCCATGAGGGTCAGACCTAGTGAAGATGAGCCCGGGGAGACGAATGCCACTGGTGATGCGATCACGGAGAGCCCGTCTATACCCGCAGTTCAGAAGAGCCTAGATATCCAGCCGGTGCCTAGCATTACTGTTCCCAGTCATACGCCTGACAACAACGAACATTTTCTGGAAGATGCGGTGGATGTTCCCAGCGATCTCTTACAGGACGCCCATCCAGTGAGTGACATCTATCAGCGCCATTGGCCCATGATACGGCACTGTTTCCACCGTCATCGCCCTATTCAAGATATCTACAATTTCCGACTGACTCACCTCACCCGTCTACGCAACTACGTGGAAGCCATCTTCAACGATCAAACTACGGCCTTCAAGTTGAATCTGGCGTTTGGTTATGTGCTACAGCATAAGGACACAGATCAAGTCCGATATTTTTACCCGAGCAGTAACATCCGGGTATTTGACCAACCGTTTACCATCATTAACCGGGCGTCGCTAGAGGCGATGCTGGAGAAACTGAACACCGTGGATCCCTTGGAATGGGCCCAACAACAACGCCCCAACACCAAGTGGACAGTGGAGAGGGTGACCAATGTTACGTTCTTCGTGACCAAATTACGGAATCTTTTCACCCATGCACTGATAGATACTCAGAATGCACAAACAACTATCTGAGGATATGTTGCCTCAACGGTATCCTGGGCTGCCTGACGATGATTAGAATAAACGGTTCAAAGCGAACATGACCGAAGATGGAACTTTCTGAAATGGAGACTTCTGATTGGACAAGAATACATCTAACGGACAGGAACGAATATGACAGATGCAAATGGTGGCCTCTGATTGGACAAGAGTCTTCTTCAATTGTAAATATACCCAACGCGGCTCCCCCAGCGTGGATATGATGTAACATTGGGGAGAATAAACTATATGAAAAAACTTCTTGTTGTTGTTGTTCTCTCATGTCTCATCCTTGTTGTTGTACTCTCTCCGGTCTGTTAAGGCGTCACGACGGACGTCACTGCATTTCGAAGAATGAGTGACAATTCCATGGAATATCTAGAAAATCAGAGCTTCGAGCTATTTCACCAGGGCGTTGAAGCATTGAGCTTGGTGTTGGCGGGCGTTGCTACAAGATGACACCTCGCACGACGCATTCGGACCAAGGATGGTCCATCTCTACACCAAATACCTTCCTTCACTGCCTCAAAATACCCGCTTTCGCTACTACTCGTACTGATGACGTCACCAATGACGTCACAGATGCTGCGGACATGCCTCAAATCGGGGTGTACACCCCGAGAGCTACAACATGACACCTCCCACGACGCATTCGGACCAAGGATGGTCCATCTCTACACCAAATACCATCCTTCACTGCCCCAAATTGCCCACTTTCGTTACTACTCGTATTGATGACGTCACAGATAACGTGAACATCCCTCAAATCGGGATGTGCCCCCGAGAGCTACAAGATGACACCTCCCACGACGCATTCGGACCAAGGATGGTCCCTCTCTACCCCAAAATTCATCCTTCAGTGCCCTAAAATGGCCACTTTCGCTACTACTCATACTGATGACGTCACAGGTGATGTGGGAAGCCCCCAAATCGGGGGCTACACCCTGAGAGCTACAAAATGACACCTCCCAGGACGCATTCGGACCAAGGATGGTGCATCTCTACCCCAAATACGCTCTTGTACTGCCCCAAAATGGCAACTTTACTTACTACAACCAACTGCGCATGCGCAGATTGACGAGACTTGCACTTAAAAACACACCATCCTGACTCTTCCTCCCACAAGCTTCACTTTGATACCTCTCACGACCCATTCAGACCCATAGCGGTCCATCTCTACCCCAAACACACCCCACGTACCCCCCAAAATGCCTGCTTTCTATACTACGGCCAAACTGCGCATGGGCAAAATATTGAAAACGGACGAACCATTAGTGCAGTCGGATGCTCCTCCGCGAGAGCTTCAAAACAAGACCTCATACGATATATATTTTTATATAGTATGGAGCTATATGAGCCTATATACAGACCTACCCGGTACTTTTCCAAAAATTTGACCGTTTTGCTTCGAAACCCTTCCCATCGTGTTCTAAATGACGAGACGTGAAAAACAAATCCAAACAACCCATATCACAATGAACGTGTGTGAATTTCCCAGGTTGAACCTATAGCCAGTATGGGACTATATGGGCTATATGGTACTTTTCCAAAAATTTCACCGTTGCGCTCCGAGACCCTCCCCATCGTGTTCTAAATGACGAGACGTGAAAAACAAATCCAAACAACCCATATCACAATGAACGTGTGTGAATTTCCCAGGTTGAACCTATACCCCCATATAGCCAGTATAGGACTACATGGGGCTATATACAGACCTCGGTGACTTTCCCCAAAAATTTCACCGATTCGCTCCGGTACCCTTCCCATTGTCATTTTCTTGGCGAGACGAGAAAAACGAGACCCCACAACCCATAGTAACGCCCACAAAAAAAAATTGACCACCCCTCCCCCCATATAGCCAGTATGAGCCTATATACAGACCTCGGTGACTTTTCTCAAAAATTTCACCGATTCGCTCCGGGACCCTTCCCATTGTCATTTTCTTGGCGAGACGAGAAAAACGAGACCCCACAAGCCATAGTAAAGCCCACGAAAAAAATTGACCATCCCCATACCCCATACAGGCATTTTCCCTTATATTGTATAATACAGACCCCTATTGTAGGGGTAAAGTTCGTGTTCTGCTTTTTATAGTTTCGGAAAAAAATCCTAATTTTACATGCACCAACCCCATTGACTTGATAGGCAGGCCCCGAAAAGCCCGGGGACCGATATTAGCCCTTTTGGCTAGAGCTGATAGGGGTTTTTCCCTATTTTGGGGTACAGTCCGTGTTCCGCTTTTTATATTTTGGGAAAAAAATCCTAATTTTACATGCACCCACCCCATTGACTTGATAGGCAGGCCCCGATAAGCCCGGGGACCGATATTAGCCCTTTTGGCTAGGGTTGATACGGGTTTTCCCCTATTTTAGGGGTAAAGTCCGTGTTCCGCTTTTTATAGTTTGGGGAAAAAATCCTAATTTTACATGCACCCACTCCATTGACTTGATAGGCAGGTGCCAATAAGCCCGGGGACCGATATTAGTCCTTTTGGCTAGGGTTGATAGGTGTTTTCCCCTATTTTAGGGGTAAAGTCCGTGTTCCGCTTTTTATAGTTTGGGGAAAAAATCCTAATTTTACATGCACCCACTCCATTGACTTGATAGGCAGGTGCCAATAAGCCCGGGGACCGATATTAGCCCTTTTGGCTAGGGTTGATTGTTCCGCTTTTTATAGTTTCGGGCAAAAATCCTAATTTTACATGCACCCACCCCATTGACTTGATAGGCAGGTCCCAATAAGCCCGGGGACCGATATTAGTCCTTTTGGCTAGGGTTGATAGGTGTTTTCCCCTATTTTAGGGGTAAAGTCCGTGTTCCGCTTTTTATAGTTTCGGGAAAAATCCTAATTTTACATACACCCACCCATGACTGGATGCCCCTTCACGAATGCTTCACTTTGATACCTCACTTGATCCAATCGGACCATGCAGCGTATTTGAAGTCTGGGGACTACTTTTTCTCCGCGGAAGCTTTTTCCAGCTACCGCATCACCACCAGACCGCATCACCGCGGAAGAATACATGCCCAGGGGCCCTTTGCCGGAACTATAGTGACCTTGCGCTGGTGGTGCCCCCTAGATTGGAACTCTCCTGTGTTGGAGGTAGCTTTCAGTCTCTTTGGGGAGATGACGGGGAGTTCCCTATACCTCACGGGGAAAAAGGGCACCAAGAGTTATCTCACTGGAAAAGTTGAGCCTATCCGTCTTCTCTATACTACTAACACCCATAGGACTATATATTTTCAGAACGAGTAGGCTCTTGCCATTGTAACGTGTGCCGGGCCGGTCAATGAACGGGACGCAGCTGAGCTTAGTCTCGTTAAATGGTAGCGTACAAGCTGTCAGGCCACGGTCCCTGCCGGCACTAGTCCTTGCCAACTAGAGATTCACTTCGACCTGTCACCTTGTCTGGATCGAGAAAGTAGGAGAGTGTAGAGACAACCAAGGCTGATATTGAGTCAAATAATATGCAATAATATTCAGTTAAATGTACAGGATGATCGTGGTTAAAGATGTAAATATGTACAGTTATCATATACGCGCACCGAGTAAAGGGCGGCCTGGTTGCTGGCCCTTTTCACACGGTATTTTATCGAAGGGCGGCCTGGCTGCTGGCCCCTCTCTTGCTATGGAATGTCGTTGGAGTGAGGCCAAGGATAGCGGCTCGGCGTCCTTCCTTCTCCCGGCTGTTGGAGCGAGGCTATGGATATAGCGGCTCTCTTCCCTCTAAGGTAGGTATATCGTCCCCAGAAAGTGTCGTGGCTTCCCACCGTGGATATGACCGTCTTCCCCTTACAGGTACGTATGGTCCCAGAGATTGCTCCGTCTTCCTACCGTGGATGCGTCTGCTTCTCCTTGTGAGAAATCCCCTCTACAGGGAGGTTCGTCTTCCCACCGTGGATATGTCCGTTCTTCCTCCGTTGTAACCTGTCTTGCGAGGATGCTTCCGTATCGTCTTCCCTCCAAGGTAAGTATATCTTCCCCCAGAAAGTCCCCTGAATGTGTCCTGTCTTCTCACCGTCGATATGCCCGTCTTCCCCTCGCAGGTACGTATTTTCCTAGAGATAGACTCGTCTTCCCGCGGTGGATACGTCTGTTGACCTTGTAGGTACCTATTCCCTTCTACAGGTCGGTTCGTCTTCCCACCGTGGATACGTCTGCTTCTTCTTGTAAGAATTCCACTCTACAGTTAGGTTCGTCTCCCCACCGTGGATACGTCTGTCTTCACCTGGTTTGTACGTATCGGCAATGCCACTTCTTCTGTGTGATTATTATCTCACCCTAGGTTAGTCTAATAACCGTGATCTTGGCTGATTTCTATCCAGGCGTAGTCTGGCTTGCGAGGATCCTCTCCTCAGGATGTATCCGGCTAGATGATGTGGTCTAATATAACGTCTCTGGCAGCGAATCTGTCTGTAACAGTTTTGAGATGCTGCTTCGGTGGCGTGCTCGTAGGCACCGTAAACGGCCCAGACTGAGGTACTCACGACGACCGATAAAACAGACCTTCTTCCGATAGACTTCCTTCAACGTCTCAGATCACATCAAATCGCCATGCTTCCTCTCACAGGTTGGTACCAGTTTTCTGTCACCCGTTTCACGGCGAGAACGCTCTCAGACAGCGTTATTCCTCTCCACCGTGAACACTTCAGGGCCCCCAACACATAAGCTGGCTTGTGAGAGTGACTTCTTCCTTCGAACTCCAATCAGGTAGGTACAGTTGGATCCCAGGTATCGCCAGTGCGGTATAGTGCTTCCATGTATCAGCAGCCCAATTCCATATCCCTTGGAATATTACAGGTCGCCCCAACGCATCCCAGCATTCGCCGACCACACTGCTGCTCGATACCCTTCACTAATACAACAGACACTGGACTTCCTATGTTCCCTCTTCTTCGTACAGGCACCGTCCATCGATTACACGTCTCCGCATGCAATACACTGTTCAGTCTATTAGCCCAATAGAAGAGTAGCTGTTACCTGGTTGCATTTCAGATCGGAAGTGATTTTCGTGCCTGATCTCCGTCTTTTATACACATCAGGCCACGTACATGTAACGTCTAGTTGCCCGTATGAAATCTCACACTTTCCCGCAGCGCCATCTGCACTATCCAGTCAAAGACAACTCACACCATTGTACAGTTTAGGAACGATAACTCCAACCGTTATCACAGAGCAGACCTTGTGGGGAATTCCCGACTTCTAGTTTCACTTTCGTTACCGCTAATTATATCGCTGTATACAGTTTGCACAGTTTTCTTTGTTAACGGGAACATTAGATAGCCTTCTCCGTTGATATCACAGGCCAGGATGCATATAATTACTGGACGGTAAGTTCATTATTCATATATCTGTCGTACACCAGTAATTATGCTGAGCGTTGTGGCATCATGTAGACCCCGATTTCCGTCCACGTCCAGGTTGGCGTGCACACTCCGTTCCAGACTTGCGCTTTGGTTCGGGCTTGTGCTTAGTCCTGATTTAACGTTTAGGGGATACCAATATTCGTTACACCATGAAGCCGAGAAGGATGTAAACCTTGCTGACGAAAATGGGGGTTCTATCCCAACTTCCCGGAAATACCCTAAAATTGGCCCAAAATACATTCTATTCTCCCGTCATCACTGGAAAGAATTTGAAAATCGATTGCCATAAAAACTCACGTACGCTGTGCCGAGTCAAAAGTACTAGAGAAAATAGAGCGTCGACCAGGCTATATTCAAACCCATTTTCTCATTAAACTACCTTTGTAAAGCTGAAAATGGTCTTCCTAATTAACAGCCACACTTCCATCTAAATAGCGAGGCATGGGATCAGCCCAACTGGCAAAATACCATGTATTGATTAAAAGCAAATGAACCAGTCAACCGAATGATACTATTAAAAATTTTACTAACCAAAAAGCCAACAAAAAGTTTCACGGAGGAATATTAATTTCAAAGCTTGTCGGGGGACCAAAAATCCGCAACTAGAAACTACACCACTATACACACCCTTATACACTGGCCCAGAGCAGTGGGTATGTGAAGGAAATCGGGCTCCTATTGTAGAGTACAGAATGAAATCGACTACAACCAGCATATCGCTTATTCCACATATTAACCTCTCCATCACATCACTCAAGCTGGAGGGGGCTCTGTTGGTGTGTAAAATCAGAAGCTTGGTGTGTATTGTCCTGTCAGGATTAGACCCGCTTGTTCAACCTGTGATCATCCACCTACACCAGAACTGCCCTTTCTCTACTACTCCCTGTCTCGCCTTGTGCAAGCGCTTATTCGAACATACCGTGTCTCAAACTCCGAACAGCTTATGCCAGCTGAACGACTATCGTCTAGGCCAGTACAAGCACTGCCTGCAATTGAAATTATCGTTAACATGCTCTCAGCGTGAAGATTACTCTGCCAATACAAACCTTCTTTTATCACTGTAATAACCTCATTATTCAGGGGTCGAAATATTCAAAATAATTTACCTGTCACACGAGACAGGTGACCAAAATGTTTACCTGTCACCTTTAAGAATTACCTGAACCAGCAATCGTTGAAATTGTCATATACATGTAACTCGAGATTAATGACAAAGTTAGATGTTGCAAGACACTAATAAATTAATGACACCTTGTTTACTTGCACTTATTAGCAGGTGTTTTGAATGAATTTTGCTGAAGATATATTTTGAACACCAAAACAAAATTATTGGCTACCTGTCAATAGAGACAGGTACTTTATTTCTCTACCTGTCTCTTTCAAAAATTACCTGTCAGAGACAGGTAGACAGGTGTAAATTTCGACCCCTGTTATTCATTAACAAAATATCTCCAAATCTCTGATCATTAATAACCTACACTGGTTTCACTGCTAATGAGTTCATGTTATTGCTTTTTGTTTGTGTTTCGCGTGAATATAGTCCATGCGTATCGAACAGCCGTAGTGTGTGATGCAATGGATGCTATCACTAGCGGTGTAGAGGTGACTTGTCAGGCGGACCTGTGTCGACGGTATAACATTGTCGCTGAAGGCAAATCAAAGCGCCGTCTTCTAATTAATTGTTATAGATATGCTAAATGTACATGTTGTTATGACAGCCTTTCTGTCATTTCAGGTTAGTTAGTGAATAAAACAATGAACCTGAGGTTTGTCACTCACTAGCCTCTCCCCTACATCACTGTACTGTTTGGAAATTCCCATTTTCAAATCGAAAATTGAGCAATCGAAACATTAGTTTCGCCAGTACGCTGTTTTAATCAACTCCAGAGACCACATCGAATATTCTTCGGTACTATGCTGGTGCATTCGACTGCGGTCAGGGGTGTATTGGACCCCTGTAATGAGGATGACCCTTTCTCTATTAATTCTGGAGTGCGCATCTCGGGCTTGTTCTACTCTACGAGAACTTCAATAAGACACCAGGTATGCCACAATTGAAGCAAATCTAATCCACATCTCCCGAACAATCCTATGCACAGCCGAACAGCCGCCCTTTGAGAAACTTCTTGCGTGATATGTCAATCTTCGGTCATTATTGCTTTTGTCCGTCTTCATTGGTCGTTTGCTTCTCTCTCAAGCGTCTTCGGAAAGTCCAGGATAACATACGGCAACTTGTTCTGGAACAGCTGTTTTCGCATATTTACCGAATTTTGCAGAGCTTTTGTGTGTGGTAATCCAATATCCTATTCCAACTGACTCTTGGTTTTCATGATCGATCGGTGCGTGGGTGGATGGATCGCCATGGCTGTTTCTCTGATGTGGAGGGCGCATGTGGGCAGCGTTGGTATTAATAGCAATACGGACTCAAAAGGTAGGTTCCTATTCTTCCTCACTCGGGCTTCCCGGGGACATGGCCTGAGCCTAGTCTGACTCATCATTTCCATAAAGGTATGAAACTCTTCATGCAGGATCAACAGATTCTGGATACGGGTAGTTGTGTTGGTATCATCTTTTGGATGGTAAGTAGTAGTATAAACACGGAAAAGGTCCCATTGCCCTCTTTGCACTTAAACTTGAGGGGTAACCCTTGATTTCCCTAAACAATCCGACAGGGGGCGCCACCAGCTCAAGAGAGCTCCCCGCAAAAGGGAGGTAACTCTTGATGCACTTTTGTGGTTTTTGGCAAATGTCGGGTTATCTTCCCTGATTCGAACATTTGCATATTAAATCTATACGAGAAAATGCCTGTATGGGGTATGGATGATCCGATGGGGTCGTATGAGGTATCATTGTGAAGCTTATGTGAGGGGACATCTGATGGGCTGGCTGTGGGGTTGAAATAGCGTCATTCTGCGCATGCGCGGTGGACAAAGGGTATGGAAATAGACGTTTTGGAGCTAGGGGCGCCACTAATGGTCCGATTGGGTCCAGTGAGGTATCAAAGTGAAGCATTCGTGAAGGGGCATCTGATGGGCTGGCTGTGACGTGGAACTGACGTCATTCTGCGCATGCGCGATGGACCAAGGGTATGGAAATAGACGTTTTGGGATCTAGGGGAGCCCCTAATGGTCCGATGGAGTCGTATGAGGTATCAATGTGAAGCCTATGTGAGGGGGCATCTGACTGGACTAGTGGCTCGGGCGTTGTCACCATTCTGCGCATGCGCAGACAGGGAATTTTGGGAAAAGGGTATGGAAATATACGTTTTTGGGTCTAGGGGGGCACTAATGGTCCGATGGAGTCGTATGGGGTATCAATGTGAAGCCTATGCGAGGGGACATCTGACTGGACTAGTGGCTCGGGCGTTGTCTCCATTCTGCGCATGCACAGACAGGGAATTGTGGGAAAAGGGTATGGAAATAGACGTTTTGGGGTCTAGGTGTACCACTAATGGTCCAATGGAGTTGAGTGATGTATTAATGTGAAGCCTATGTGAGGGGGCAGCCGATGGGGTGGGTGTGGGGTTGAAATATCGTAATTCTGCGCATGCGCGGTAGACCAAGGGTATGGAAATACACGTTTTGGGATCTAGGGGAGCCCCTATTGGTCCGATGGAGTTGAGTGAGGTATCAATGTGAAGCCTATGTGAGGGGGCATACGCCTGGACTAGTGGCTCGGGCGTTGTCAACACTCTGCGCATGCGCAAACAGGGAATTGTGGGAAAACGATATGGAAATAGACATTCTCGGGTCTGGGTGGGCCACTAGTGGCCCTATGGAGCCGTATGAGATATCAATGTGAAGCCTATGTGAGGGGGCATCCGACTGGGTGGGTGTGACGTGGTACTGACGTCATTCTGCGCATGCGCAGTAGACCAAGGATATGGGAATATACGTTTTTGGGTCGTGGTGGGCCACTATTGGTCCTATGGAGTCGTATGAGGTATCAATGTGAAGCCTATGTGAGGGGGCATCCGTCTGGGCTAGTGTCTCGGCAGTCTGCGCATGCGCAAACAGGGAATTGCGGGAAAAGGGTATGGAAATAGACGTTTTGTGGTCTGGGTGGGCCACTAGTGGTCCTATGGAGTCGTATGAGGTATCAATGTGAAGCCTATGTGAGGGGGCATCCGACTGGATGGGTGTGACGTGGAACTGACGTCATTCTGCGCATGCGCAGTAGGCCAAGTGTATGAAAATAGACGTTTTGGGGTCGAGGTGGGCCACTATTGGTCCTATGGAGTGGTATGAGGTATCAATGTGAAGGATACGTGAGGGGGCATCCGCCTGGACTAGTGTCTCGGCCGTTGTCAACATTCTGCGCATGCGCAAACAGGGAATTGTGGGAAAAGGGTATGGAAATAGACATTTGGGGGTCTAGGTGGGCCACAATTGGTCCTATGGAGTCGTATGAGGTATCGTTGCGAAGCATTCGTGAAGGAGCATCCGCCTGGATAAGTGTGTCGTCCGTGTTCAACATTCTGCGCATGCGCAGACAAGGAATTGTGAGAAAAGTGCATTGGAAGGAACGTTTTGGGGTCTAGGTTGGCCACTAATGGTCTGATTGAGTCGAGTGAGGTATCAATGTGATGCATACGTGAGGGAGCATCCGACTGGCTGGGTGTGGGGTAGGAATATCGTCATTCTGCGCATGCGCAGGCAGGCCGTGGTATGGAAATACACATTTTGAGGCCGATATGGACCACTATGGGTCCGAATGTGTCTAGGGAAGTGTTATTTTGTAGCACTCGGGGTGTAGACCACGACTTGAAGAGATGTCCACGTCACCTGTGACGTCACTGGTGACGTCATCAGTGAGAGTAGTAGCGAAAGCGGGAGTTTCGGAGGTGCGATGGAGTGCATTTGGAGTAGATAACGGCCTATTTTTCCATCCAACTACCCGGTAGAGTTACCTGTGAGTGTATGCGCGTGTGTGTGTGTGTGTGTGTGTGTGTGTGTGTGTGAGTGAGTGAGTGAGTGAGTGAGTGAGTGAGTGAAGCGTGCACAACGCTTAACACATGGACGCATTAACGACGGTGAGTGAGTGAGTGAGTGAGAGGGATCCGACTGGACTAATGGTTCCTCCGTTTTCATCATTTTGCGCATGCGCAGTCTGGCCGTAGTATAGAAAGCAGGCATTTTGGGGATTCGTGGAGGTTTGTTGCGTGGTTCACCGTCCTTGGTCTAATGGACCGTGTGGGGTATCAGTGTGAAGCTCTCGAATGGCTGTCACCCGTCAAGGCCCGTCGTCACGCCTTAACGCCTGTCTCAACGACTTGACGCCCTATGTTTACGCCTGAACGCCCTAGCATAACGCCTTGACGCCATGATACAGACAGATGAGAGAACAACAACAACAACAAGGATGAGAGAACAACAACAAGTTTTTTCATATAGTTTATTTTCCCCTTCATCATAGCATACCCACGCTGGGGGAACCGCGTTGGGTAGCTTTACAATTCAAGAAGTCTCTTGTCCAATCAGAGGCCGCCATTTGGCATTGCATCTGCCATAGTCGTTCTTGTCCGTTAGATGTATTCTCAGCTGCTCTTGTCCAATCAGAAGTCGCCGTTTCAGAAAGTTCCAGCTTTGCTCGGTGTGACCTAATATGATTCTTACTCATTCATTCATCCGCCTCAGATACTTGTTTGCGCATCCTGAGTATCTATCAGTGCATGGGTGAATACATTCAAGGGGCTCCGGAGCTCGGAGAGCCTTTCCCAACATCTTTGAGGCGTCCCCAACGCCCGTCTTAACGCATGGACGCACTAACGACGGTGAGTGAGTGAGTGAATGTGTGAGTGAGAGAGTCTTTCGGTTCCGGTCACGTGACAGTAAACATGGAAACACCCGGATGTAAGATGAGGACCCGGATGTAAGATGAGGACCCGGATGTAAAACCACAGTATCCAGGGAAGTGACCTTTGACCCTGCGCTACTCGGAAGTGACGTCATCGTACGCAGGCACACACACAAACACACACCTGGTGCACCCACACCCTGGTGTACCCTAGGCCCTACGGGTTATAGGGTACAGGGTGCACCAGGTATGTGTTTGTGTGTGTGCCTGCGTACGATGACGTCACTTCCGAGTAACGCAGGGTCAAAGGTCACTTCCCTGGGTACTGTGGTTTTACATCCGGGTCCTCATCTTACATCCGGGTCCTCATCTTACATCCGGGTGTTTCCATGTTTACTGTCACGTGACCGGAACCGGAAGACTCTCTCACTCACACACTCACTCACTCACTCACTCACCGTCGTTAGTACGTCCATGCGTTAAGACGGGCGTTGGGGACGCCTCAAAGATGTTGGGAAAGCCTCTCCGAGCTCCAAGAGCTCCGGAGCTCCGGAGCTCCGGAGCCCCCTGAATGTATTCACCCATGCACTGATAGATACTCAGAATGCCCAAACAAGTATCTGAGGCGGATGAATGAATGAATAAGAATCATATTAGGTCACACCGAGCAAAGCTGGAACTTTCTCAAACGGCGACTTCTGATTGGACAAGAGCAGCTGAGAATACATCTAACGGACAAGAACGACTATGGCAGATGCAATGCCAAATGGCGGCCTCTGATTGGACAAGAGACTTCTTGAATTGTAAAGCTACCCAACGCGGTTCCCCCAGCGTGGGTATGTTATGATGGAGGGGAAAATAAACTATATGAAAAAACTTGTTGTTGTTCTCTCATCCTTGTTGTTGTTGTTGTTCTCTCATCTGTCTGTATCATGGCGTCAAGGCGTTATGCTAGGCCGTTAAGGCGTAAACATAGGGCGTTAAGTCGTTGACACAGACGTTAAGGCGTGACGACGGGCCTTGACGGGTGACAGCCATTCGAGAGCTTCACACTGATACCCCACACGGTCCATTTGACCAGGGATGGTGAACCACGCAACAAACCTCCACGAATCCCCAAAATGCCTGCTTTCTATACTACGGCCAGACTGTGCATGCGCAAAATGATGAGAACGGAGGAACCATTAGTCCAGTCGGATCCCTCTCACTCACTCACTCACTCACTCACTCACTCACCGTCGTTAATGCGTCCATGCGTTAAGTCGGGCATTGGGGACGCCTCACCGGCGTTGTGCACGCTTCACTCACTCACTCACTCACTCACTCACTCACACTCACTCACTCAGTCAGTCAGTCACTCACTCACTCACTCACTCACTCACTCACTCACTCACTCACTCACTCACTCACTCACTCACTCACACTCACTCACTCACTCACTCACTCACACACACGCGCACATACATTCACACTCACAGGTAACTCTACCGGGTAGTTGGATGGAAAAATAGGCCGTTATCTACTCCAAATGCACTCCATCGCACCTCCGAAACTCCCGCTTTCGCTACTACTCTCACTGATGACGTCACCAGTGACGTCACAGGTGACGTGGACACCCCTTGAAGTCGTGGTCTACACCCCGAGAGCTACAAAATAACACTTCCCTAGACACATTTGGACCCATAGTGGTCCATATCGGCCTCAAAATGTGTATTTCCATACCACGGCCTGCCTGCGCATGCGCAGAATGACGATATTCCTACCCCACACCCAGCCAGTCGGATGCTCCACACGTATGCATCACATTGATACCTCACTCGACTCAATCAGACCATTAGTGGCCACCCTAGACCCCAAAACGTTCCTTCCAATGCACTTTTCTCACAATTCCCTGTCTGCGCATGCGCAGAATGTTGAACACGGACGACACACTTATCCAGGCGGATGCTCCTTCACGAATGCTTCGCAACGATACCTCATACGACTCCATAGGACCAATTGTGGCCCACCTAGACCCCAAAATGTCTATTTCCATACCCTTTTCCCACAATTCCCTGTTTGCGCATGCGCAGAATGTTGACAACGGCCGAGACACTAGTCCAGGCGGATGCCCCCTCACGTATCCTTCACATTGATACCTCATACCACTCCATAGGACCAATAGTGGCCCACCTCGACCCCAAAACGTCTATTTTCATACACTTGGTCTACTGCGCATGCGCAGAATGACGTCAGTTCCACGTTACACCCACCCAGTCGGATGCCCCCTCACATAGACTTCACATTGATACCTCATACGACTCCATAGGACCACTAGTGGCCCACCCAGACCCCAAAACGTCTATTTCCATACCCTTTTCCCGCAATTCCCTGTTTGCGCATGCGCAGACTGCCGAGACACTAGCCCAGACGGATGCCCCCTCACATAGGCTCCATAGGACCAATAGTGGCCCACCTCGACCCAAAAACGTATATTCCCATATCCTTGGTCCACTGCGCATGCGCAGAACGACGCCAGTTCCACGTCACACCCACCCAGTCGGATGCCCCCTCACATAGGCTTCACATTGATACCTCATACGGCTCCATAGGGCCGCTAGTGGCCCACCCAGACCCGAAAACGTCTATTTCCATACCCTTTTCCCACAATTCCCTGTTTGCGCATGCGCAGTGTTGACAACGCCCGAGCCACTAGTCCAGGCGGATGCCCCCTCACATAGGCTTCACATTGATACCTCACTCGACTCCATCGGACCAATAGGGGCTCCCCTAGATCCCAAAACGTGTATTTCCATACCCTTGGTCTACCGCGCATGCGCAGAATTACGATATTTCAACCCCACACCCACCCCATCGGCTGCCCCCTCACATAGGCTTCATATTAATACATCACTCAACTCCATTGGACCATTAGTGGTACACCTAGACCCCAAAACGTCTATTTCCATACCCTTTTCCCACAATTTTCTGTCTGCGCATGCGCAGTGTTGACAACGCCCGAGCCACTAGTCCAGTCAGATGCCCCCTCACATAGGCTTCACATTGATACCCCATACGACTCCATCGGACCATTAGTGCCCCCCTAGACCCAAAAACGTCTATTTCCATACCCTTTTCCCACAATTCCCTGTCTGCGCATGCGCAGAATGATGGCAACGTCCGAGCCACTAGTCCAGTCAGATGCACCCTCACATAGGCTTCACATTGATACCTCATACGACTCCATCGGACCATTAGGGGCTCCCCTAGATCCCAAAACGTCTATTTCCATACCCTTGGTCCACCGCGCATGCGCAGAATGACGCTATTTCAACCCCACACCCAGCCCATCAGATGCCCCTTCACGAATGCGCCACTTTGATACCTCACTCGACCCAATCGTACCATTAGTGGCTCCCCTAGCTCCAAAACGTCTATTTCCATACCCTTTGTCCACCGCGCATGCGCAGAATGACGCTATTTCAACCCCACACCCAACCCATCAGATGCCCCCTCACATAAGCTTCACAATGATACCTCATACGACCCCATCGGATCATCCATACCCCATACAGGCATTTTCTCGTATAGATTTAATATGCAAATGTTCGAATCAGGGAAGATAACCCGACATTTGCCAAAAACCACAAAAGTGCATCAAGAGTTACCTCCCTTTTGCGGGGAGCTCTCTTGAGCTGGTGGCGCCCCCTGTCGGATTGTTAAGGGAAATCAAGAGTTACCCCTCAAGTTTAAGTGCAAAGAGGGCAATGGGACCTTTTCCGTGTTTATACTACTACTATGGTATCTGTTCTTATGCAGTGGAGGACATACCCGCGTCACCCATTGGATGTCAAGCATGAGCGTGACAAGATGGCAAAGCATGCTTTCTCGTTGGTGTTCAGATACATCTGAGCTGCGCCAATAGTAGCATCGACTCTCCTATATTGTCTTTCGCTCTGTCGTTGAGTTTTGGATCGACTTGGATCGGCGACCGTGTCGCTCAGGGTAAAATGAAGAAGATTATGTTGTGTGGGCTATAATAGCACACTGAGGGGCGTTCAGCTATTGGCGGATTTGATCTTGATGATGCGTTCAACAAGCATTTCTTTTGAGCGATCGCTATGGTAGAATGCGCTGTCCGACTCATATCCGGGGTTTTCAACATAGACGTTCTTCGGTCGATCTCCATATAAATAGGTTCTTTGTCCAGCGCTTTCATACTGACCACAAGGTTGACAAAATTATGACGTACAGACTGTGAAAAGTCTAGATTGGCTAAATTTTTGGCTTCATCTTTCGAATACCCTTTGTTGTGGAACCTTTTGACTGTGGACTTCAACGTCCTACTCACCTACGCTTCCATGTTTTCATTTAAGAGATCCGATCAAAGCATTGTGTTCACAGCGTTGGGCTCTGGCATCACCCATCTATCACCCAAAAACACATCCTGCACAGCCAGAAAAAAGGGGATAACTATCACCCCGAGAAGGTGAGGAGTTGTCACCCTTTTTTATGATCACATTTAAAAATGATGGCCGTCGCCTCTGAAGATTGACGAGCAGTGATTGTAAATTTGGCTAATCACCTTTTAAGGGTGATGAGGTACGATCATCACCCTGAAAAGCTGATGACCGTCACTATTTAACGGTGATGGCTCTAACTCATCACCTTTTAAAGGTGCTGGCAATGTGGCTATTAAAGGTTGATGGGCCATCACCTCTTTATGGTTGTGTGCGTACCCCCTAAATGTCATATTTCTCTACTACTCGACTGCGCATGCACATACTGAACCGTAAGTGGCTATTCTGATTGGCTAGCATAACAATTCCGAATGAATACCAACTGCACTCCATGAACCGTATCCAACGTAGTCGCGTGACCCCAATATCAAAAGCCCCACACATACGTACGTACAATGCACTTTGTCTACTACCCCCTAAATGTCATATTTCTCTACTACTCGACTGCGCATGCACATACTGAACCGTAAGTGGCTATTCTGATTAGCTAGCATAACAATTCCGAATGAATACTAACTGCACTCCATGAACCGTATCCAACGTAGTCGCGTGACCCCAATATCAAAAGCCCCACACATACGTACGTACAATGCACTTTGTCTACTACTCGATTGTGCATGCGTATATCACCATCCCAGTCTTAGTCTACTGAGATTCATATGCTACAGCGTAAGCCTGGTGCCAGACCTTTCACAAAAACATGGGGACTCATTGAAATCTGGCTTTTTTAGGCGACATGTCATGTTTTTGTATCCGCCCGCCAGATACTTCGCATCATTACATCACTTCGGGTCAACACCGCGCCAATCGTATAGTCTAATGTCGAGGGCTTGAAGCCGAGACCCTGTACTTGTTTATTTGTGTACAGTGTCCTGACGGACATGCTAGTTTTTGTGGGGTAATGGCCCATATTTGGTCTAAATGTGTCACAAAATAGTGTCATAGTAGCGTTTTCAAACCAGAACACCACCATGAAAAAAGGGGAAACTGTGCGTAGTTAGACGTTCTCTTTCGCAAGAATAGGTCACCTTGAAAGGCATTTGTATGAGTTTAGACTGCCTTCTCACTGTTTGGGGAGAATCAGTTTTGGATGCATCGACCGAAGTACCCGGTTGATGTCAAGTAGTATTCAGGGGAGATGGTAGTGATCTAGTCTCTCTCCTCAGTCCATGAGATCTACTTTTTCGGAGTTATGCACCTCCATCATCCGTTTTGCATAACCTCGAATTTTGTCTACCACTTTGTCTTTGTGGGAAGTTTGCCCTGTTTCATTGGTTTGTTTCCAGGGGCACTGATTGGCTACATTCCGTCGCATCCAGGCCACCTAGCTTAAAATTAGATTCCCAAATTTCTGTTCAAGCTCGGAGACTTTCACTATTGACGCCCAAATTTGATCGGGTTTATCTTCGTGGCTATCCTCGCCATCCCTCCACACGGAAACACGGTCTCATTGTACGTAAGATATTGTTCAGTTGAAGCAGAACAACCCAACCGTCACAATTGTCGATTTGGCTTGTCGCCACAAACAGGTTGGGATGTAATTGCGCCGTTTATAATCTGGTTGTAGGGGAGTTGCTGTCTATGCTGTCCGTCCAAATGCAGGGCATACCAGACGGCCAATTGAAAGACGATCTTATAGCCAGGCGTTACGCGGTTGGCCATTTAGGCAAATGTCGCAGACGTCCCATGAGATCCACTGATCCAGTGGTCGCTGTTAAATCCGCCGTTTTATCCATCCGGCATTGCGGTGTCCCGGTAGAACAAACTGAGACTTTTCGGATTCTCAGTCGTAAGATAACGTTTCCATGTAGGCACGATAGGGATACGTATTGGTCAAGGCCCTCACGAATTTGTCGCTGAGAATCACACCCACTTGCTGGCACAGCGAGTTTACTGGATCCATCGGGGCACCATCCTCGATTCGCTTCGTCTCCATTGACGATATTGACTAAATCCACGTACACCATATCCGAGTTGGTGAAGCGAACTCGATAGGGCTCGTCGGTGATGCTGTCGAGAGACAGATGTTCTACCCATAGCCCCTCTTCTGTGCTTATCTGGGTCGTCGGTATGGTCCACAAAACAAATTCACGGATGGTAGAGTGGCTCTGGATGGATCACGGACATGTTACCCAATTATGTATTTCCCCTTGGCAGTGCGCCGTCGCTTGGTTTGAGGTAGAATGGCACAGCGTTTCGGGACTGGAGGTCCTTTTATTCATTTCACCCGTTGTGGCGACCAAGATGCCTTCTCAACTCACAGATTCGTCCTACTGCACCAATCAGTACCGAGCCAGTGGCCAAGATCCGAGCTATTGTACAACCCGCCCTACCAAGCTTAACATGGTCTGTAGACTATGTGCACCTTAAGGAATCCGCCTGGGGTACCAGATACATACAGCCCGACATGTTCAGACTTGTTCAGACATAGAGAAAGCGCATCTTCCCTCCTATAAGCCTTATCGGAGTGTCAAGTGCGCATGTCACATCCGGGTCTTAGGAAAGAAAAACAATGCCACGTGGTCAAACCTTTATATATGACAACATAGCTGACTGGAGCTGTTTTCTGCCGTTTCTGATTTTTTTTCGGCAAAGTGGGTGTTTTTGGTGACAGAGCAAATAAATACAGGTATTCGCGTGTAGAGGGAAGGCCCCCCCCCCCCCCACAAACGGCAGGGCATTAAATCCACTGGTAGAAAATGCCAAACGATCGCAAGCATTGGAAGAGGTTCAACATACACTGTGATTTGCCTGTCAGAACTCCGTTTCGTTTGCGTAGCGAAGTCAGGTGTGGAAAAAAGAGCTTTAAAAAAAGAGAGCAATAACTCTGGTCACCTGCTAGGCTAAAATTAATCAGAGGGTCCGCTTGAGTACGTGAGTTTATTCAATCAAGTATGTTGACTACGTGTTTTGCGGGTCCCACAAGCCCAAAAATCGCGCAGTTGGAGGGCCTTTCCAACTCCTAAAATCTTCCACCGCCAGCCCATGCTTCTGCAGGCTTGCGGAGCCACCACATCGGTTTGTTTATCTTTCTTTAATCCCAGAATGCACCGCGGCCAGCGACACTCCGATAAACCTTATTGATCTTTGATCTTGCGGGAGGTCAGTAGTAGGGAAAACAGTTTTCGAGCCATATTTCCGGGGGTACCCGAAATATATCTATATCTCCAGCTGCTATATCTCCAGCATAAATGGCGAGTGGGGAACCCTCATTTTCAAAAACAGAGTTATCTCCCCATGAACACAGAAGTAGGGAGCCGTGATTTCGAGCCTCATTGACCTAAAAATTTGCATATGACCCCTGTGACGTCACAGCGACAGCCAATCAGAAGCGAGTATTTTTACCTTTGCGCAGGTATGACGTCACTTCCGGTCTGGGTGAATGGAGCGGGACCTGGGAACATGATAGGACATGTACTGACCTGTCTGTGAGGGTTTTCCCCCGCGCCTGCATCCGGGTATGTATGAAGGTCTGTGTGAATGGGGTGTGACCTGGGAACATGAAAGGACATGTACTGACCTGTCTGTGGGGTTTTTCCCGCCAGAATTTCGCTGACGTCTGCTTGGACTGGGGGTTGTCACGTGCCGATCACCTGTCCCTCCCGAATTGCAACATTGTTGCACGTTCGCTACAATGTTGCGGCATCGTGAACACCTGGTCTGGTGCCTACGTGTCTGCGTGACTGAGTTCACGTGCCGAACACCTGGCTCCCCGAATTGCAACAATGTTGCACGTTCGCTACAATGTTGCGGCGACCGTGAACACCTGGTCTGGCGTCTGTGTGAGTGAGCTCACGTGCCGAACACCTGGCTCCCCGAGTTCAAGGCATGTCCAGACTTGTTCTGGGTTGTGCAGTTCTGCCATGCAGAGGACGGGTACTAGGAATGCATATTAAATCTATAGACAAAGTGTATGAAAATAGATGTTTTGGGGTCTAGATGGGCCACTAGTGGATCGATGGAGTCGTATGAGGTATCAATGTGAAGCATTCGTGAACGCGCATCCGACGGACTGGGTGTGGGGTTGAAATATCGTCATTCTGCGCATGCGCGGTGGACAAAGTGTATGGAAATAGCCGTTTTGGGGTCTAGGTGGGCCACTAATGGTCCGATGGAGTTGAGTGACGTATTAACGTGAAGCATATGTGAGAGGGCATCCGATGGGGTGGGTGTGGGGTTGGAATATCGTCATTCTGCGCATGCGCGGTAGACCAAGGGTATGGTAATAGACGTTTTGGGGTCTAGGGGGTCCCTAATGGTCTGATGGGATCGAGTAAGGTATCAATGTGAAGAATTCGTGAAGGAGCATCCGACTGGGTGGATGTGACGTAAAACTGACGTCATTCTGCGCATGCGCAGTATACCAAGTATATGGAAATAGACATTTTGGCGCCGGCATAGGTCACTATTGGTCCGATGGAGTCGTATGAGATTTATTTTGAAGCTCTCGTGAGGGAGCATCCATCTGGACTAGTGTATCGTTCGTTATCAACATTCTGCGCATGCGCAGACAGGGAATTGTGAGAAAAGGGTATGGAAATAGACATCTTGGGGTCTAGGTGGGCCCCTAATGATCCGATGGAGTCGAGTGAGGTATCAATGTGAAGCATACGTGAGGGAGTATCCACCTGGACTAGTGCCTCTGCCGTTGTCAACATTCTGCGCATGCGCAGACAGGGAATTGTGGGAAAAGGTTGTGGAAATAGACGTTTTAGGGTCTAGGTGGGCCACTAGTGGTCCTATGGAGTCGTATGAGGTATCAATGTGAAGCAGTCGTGAGGAAGCAACCGCCTGGGCTAGTGTGTTGTTCGTTGTCAACATTCTGCTCATGCACAGACAGAGAATTGTGGGGAAAGGGTATGGAAATAGACGTTTTGGGATCAAGGCGAGCCACTAATGGGCCGATGGAGTCGAGTGCGGTATCAATGTGAAGCATATGTGCGGTAGACCAAGGGTATGGTAATAGACGTTTTGGGGTCTAGGGGGTCCCTAATGGTCTGATGGGATCGAGTAAGGTATCAATGTGAAGAATTCGTGAAGGAGCATCCGACTGGGTGGATGTGACGTAAAACTGACGTCATTCTGCGCATGCGCAGTATACCAAGTATATGGAAATAGACATTTTGGCGCCGACATAGGTCACTATTGGTCCGATGGAGTCGTATGAGATTTATTTTGAAGCTCTCGTGAGGGAGCATCCATCTGGACTAGTGTATCGTTCGTTATCAACATTCTGCGCATGCGCAGACAGGGAATTGTGAGAAAAGGGTATGGAAATAGACATCTTGGGGTCTAGGTGGGCCCCTAATGATCCGATGGAGTCGAGTGAGGTATCAATGTGAAGCATACGTGAGGGAGTATCCACCTGGACTAGTGCCTCTGCCGTTGTCAACATTCTGCGCATGCGCAGACAGGGAATTGTGGGAAAAGGTTGTGGAAATAGACGTTTTAGGGTCTAGGTGGGCCACTAGTGGTCCTATGGAGTCGTATGAGGTATCAATGTGAAGCAGTCGTGAGGAAGCAACCGCCTGGGCTAGTGTGTTGTTCGTTGTCAACATTCTGCTCATGCACAGACAGAGAATTGTGGGAAAAGGGTATGGAAATAGACGTTTTGGGATCAAGGCGAGCCACTAATGGGCCGATGGAGTCGAGTGCGGTATCAATGTGAAGCATATGTGAGGAAGCAACCACCTGGAGTAGTGTGTCGTCTGTGTTCGACATTCTGCGCATGCGCAGACAGGGAATTGTGGGAAAAGGGTGTGGAAATAGACGTTTTGCGGTCTAGATGGGCCACTAATGGTCCGATGGAGTCGAGTGAGGTATCAATGTGAAGCATACGTGAGGGGGCATCCGCCTGGACTAGTGTCTCGGCCGTTGTCAACATTCTGCGCATGCGGAAACAGGGAATTGTGGGAAAAGGGTATGGAAATAGACGTTTTAGGATCTAGGTGGGCCACTAATGGGCCGATTGGATCGAGTGAGGCATCAATGTGAAGCATACGTGAGGGAGCATCCGCCTGGGCTAGTGTGTCGTTCGTTTTCAACATTCTGCTCATGCGCAGACAGGGAATTGTGGGAAAAGGGTATGGAAATAAACGTTTTGGGGTCTAGGTGAGCCCCTCATGATCCGATGGTGTCGTATGAGGTCTTATTTTGAAGCTCTCGTCAGGGAGCATTCGGCTGGACTAGTGTGTCGTTCGTTTTCAACATTCTGCGCATGCGCAGACAGGGAATTGTGGAAAAGGGTATGGAAATAGACGTCTTGGGGTCTAGGTGGGCCCCTAATGATCCGATGGAGTCGAGTGAGGTATCAATGCGGAGCAAACGTGAGCGAACATCCGACTGGACTAATGTATCGTCCGTTTTCAATATTCTGCGCATGCGCAGTCTGGCCGTAGTATAGAAAGCAGGCATTTTGGGGTACGTGTGGGTGTGTTTGGGGTAGAGATGGACCACTATTGGTCCAAATGGGTCGTGGGAGGTGTTAAAGTGAAGCTTTTGTGGGATAGAGTCAGAATGGTGTGTATTTTATTGCAAGTCGCGTCAATCTGCGCATGCGCAGTTGGGTGTAATAAGTAAAGTGGTCATTTTGGGGGTGCGTGGAGGGGTGTTTGGGGTTGAGATGGACTACTATTGGTCCGAATGTGTCGTGGGATGTGTCATTACGAGTATGAGTAGTAGCGAAAGCGGGCATTTCGTTTAAGTCAAGGAAGGTATTTGCGGTCTAGGTAGGCCACTATTCGGCTAAATGTGTCGCGGGATGTGTCATTTTGTAGCTCGCGCGGTGTAGACCCCGATTTGAGGGATGTCCACAGCATCTGTGACGTCATCAGTGACGTCATCAGTACGAATAGTAGCGAAAGTGGGCATTTTGGAGCAGTGAAGGAAGGTATTTGGTGTGGAGATGAACCACTATTGGTCCAATTGCGTCGTGCGGGGTGTCATCTTGTAGTTCTCGTGGTGCAGACCACCATTTGAGGGATGTTCATCACTAGGAGTAGTAGTGAAAGTGGGCATTTTGGGGCAGTGAAGGAAGGTATTTGATGTAGAGATGGATCATTCATATCTTTCATGCATTATACCATATCTTTGATGTATTATACCATATCTGTCTTGCATTATACCAAACCTGTGCTCTATTATACCATACCTGTCCTGAATTATACCATATCTGTGCTGTATTATACAATATCTGTCCTGTGTTATACAATATCTGTCCTGTGTTATACAATATCTGGCCTGTATTGTACCATATATGTCTTGTATTATACAATATATGTTCTGTTTTTATACAATATATGTTCTGTATTATACAATATATGTTTTATTTTATACCAAATCTGTGCTGTATTATACAGTATCTGTCCTGTATTATACCAAGTTTGTGCTGTATTATACCATATATGTTCTGTATTATACAATATTTGTCCTAAATTACACCATATCTGTCTCGCATTATACCATATCTGTGCTGTATTATACCATATCTGTCATGTGTTTGCGATATCTGTCCTGTATTATACAATATCTGTCCTGTATTATACCATATCTGTGCTGTATTATACAATACCCGTGCTGTAATATACCATATCTGTCCTGTATTATACCATATCTAGTGCTGTATTATACCATATCTGTCCTCTATTATACCAAATCTCTCCTGTGTTGTACTATATCTGTTCTGTATAATACCATATTTGTCCTCTATTATACCATATATGTTCTGCATTATACCAGATCTGTGCTGCATTGACCCGTGGTGGAGACCACGATTTAAGGGATGTTTACGTCATCTATGACGTCATCAGTACGAGTAGTAGCGAAAGTAGGCATTTTGGGGCAGTGAAGGATGGATTAGTTTTATAAAAGCGCATTTCGAGCCCTTTTGACCTTGCGGCGCAATGCACAATGAGTGTATGCGCGTGTGTGTGTGTGTATGTGCGTGTGTGTGCTTGCGTGTGTGTACGCGTGTGCGTGTATGCGTCTGTGTGTATGTGTTTGCGTGTGCGTGCATGTGCGTATGTGTGTGTATGCGCGTATGTGTGTGCATGCGTCTGTGTGTGTGTGTGTGTATGCGTGTGTGTGTATGCGTGTGCGTGTATGTGTATGCTTGTGTGTGTGTATGTGTGTGTGCTTGCCAGTGTGTTTACGCGTGTGTGTATGCGTGTGTGTGCGTGTGTGTATGAATCTGTGTATGTGTGCATTGCGTCTGTGTGTATGTGTGTATGCGTTTGTGTGCGTGTGTGTATGCGTGTGTGTGTATGCATGTGTGTGTATATCTCTGTGTATGTGTGCTTACACACACGCAAGAACATACACACACACGCACGCAAGCACACACAGACGCATACACGCACATACACGCACACACGCACATGCACACATGCATACACAGACACACACGCATACACACACGCACACACACATACACAAAGACACATATACACACACGCATATACACACATACACACATACGCACACACACACATAGACGCATACACGCACACGCGTGCACACACACGCAAGCACAGAGAACTTCCGGTTCCGGTCACGTGTCAGTAAACATGGAAAAATCCGGATGTAACATGAGGACCCGGATGTAAAACCACAGTACCCGGATGGAAGACGGAGGAACGACAGGCAAAACCCACTGGTCAACTGCGCATGCGTAGATTGGCGCGACTTCCAATGAAAACAAGCCAGTCTGACCCACGAGAGCTTCACACGGTACATTTGACCAGAGCTGGTCCCTAAATCACTCAACAAACCTCCACGATTCCACAAAATGCCTGCTTCTATACTACGGCCAGACTGCGCATGCGCAAAATGATGAAAACGGACGATACATTAGTCCAGCCGGATCCCACTCACTCGCTCACTCACTCACTCAATCACACACTCACTCACTCACTCACTCACTCACTCACCGTCGTTAGTGCGTCCATGCGTTAAGACGGGCGCTGGGGACGCCTCACTCACTCACTCACTCACTCACACACGCGCGCGCATAAACTCATTGCGCATTGCGCCACAATGTCAATAGGCCTCGAAATGCGCTTTTATACTACTAATACTTCCTTCACTGCCCCAAAATGCCCACTTTCGCTACTACTCGTACTGATGACGTCACCAATGACGTCACAGATGACGCGGACATTCCTCAAATCGGGGTCTATACTCCGAGAGCTACAAAATGACACTCCCCACGACGCATTCGGACCAAGGATGGTCCCTCTCTACCCCCAAAACACCTCCACACACCCCCCAAAACGCCCACTTTGGATAATGCTCCTACTGATGGCGTCACAGATGACGTGAACATCCCTCAAATCGGGATGTACACCCCGAGAGCTACAACATGACACCTCCCAGGACGCATTCGGACCAAGGATGGTCCATCTCTACCCCAAATACCTTCCTTCACTGCCCCAAAATGTCCACTTTCGCTACTACTCGTACTGATGACGTCAATGATGACGTCACAGATGCTGTGGACATCCCTCAAATCGGGGTCTACACCCCAAGAGCTGCAAAATGACACCTCCCAGGACGCATTCGGGCCAATGATGGTCCATCTCTACACCAAATACCTTCCTGCACTGCCCCAAAATGGCCACTTTACTTACTACAACCAACTGCGCATGCGCAGATTGACGCGACTTTGCACTTAAAAACACGCCATTCTGCTTCACTTTGACACCTTCCACGACCCATTCGAACCCATAGCGGTCCATCTCTACCCGAAACACATCCCCACATACCCCCAAAATGCCTGCTTTCTATACTACGGCCAGACTGTGCATGCGCAGAATATTGAAAACGGACGAACCATTAGTCCAGTCGGATGCTCCTTCACGAGAGCTTCAAAATAAGACTTCATACAACACCATAGAATCATTAGGGGCTCACCTAGACCCCAAAACATCAATCCAGTATGGACCTATACCCCCATAGCCAGTATGGGGCTATATGGACCTTCCCAGGCCTCGGTGAACTTTTTCCAAAAATTGCACCGTTTCGCTTCGAGACCATTCACGTCGTGTTCTAAATGACGAGATGTGAAAAACAAGTCCAAACAACCCATATCACAATGAACGTGTGTGAATTTCCCAGGTTGGACCTATACCCCCATATAGCCAGTATGGGACTATATGGGCCTACCCAGGCCTCGGTGAACTTTTTCCAAATATTTCACCGTTTCGTTCCGGGACCCTCCCCATCGTGTTCTAAATGACGAGACGTGAAAAACAAGTCCAAACAACCCATATCACAACGAACGTGTGTGAATTCCCCAGGGTGGACCTATACCCCCCATAGCCAGCCAATGGGACTATATACAGACCTCAGTAACTTTTTCCAATAATTTGACCGCTTCGCTCCGGGACCCTTCCCATTGTGTTTTTCTTGGCGAGACGAGAAAAACGAGACCCCACAAGCCATAGTAAAGCCCACAAAAAAATTGACCATCCCTCCCCCCATATAGCCAGTATGGGACTATATAAGCCTATATACAGACCTACCAGGTACTTTTCCAAAAATTTCACCGCTTCGCTCCGGGACCCTTCATATTGTGATTTTCTTGGCGAGACGAGAAAAACGAGACCCCACAACCCATAGTAAAGCCCACAAAAAAATTGACCACCCCTCCCCCCCATATAGCTAGTATGGAGCTATACCCATACAGGCATTTCCCCGTATATTGTATATTGTACGAGTGTTCCGCTTTTTATTTATTTATTTATTTATTTCCTGTGAAAACACCCATGACTTGATAGGCAGGCCTCGATTATCCCGGTAGGCAGGCGCCAGACCCGGTGTTGTTGAGCGACATCCTAGTACCCGTCCTCTGCATTGCAGAACTGCACAACCCAGAACAAGTCTGGACATGCCTTGATCTCGGGGAGCCAGGTGTTCGGCACGTGAGCTCACTCACGCAGACACGTAGGCGCCAGACCAGGTGTTCACGGCTTGGCGCAACATTGTAGCGAACGTACAACAATGTTGCAGTTTTCCTTCGGGGGAGCCAGGTGTTCGGCACGTGAGCTCACTCACGCAGACACGTAAGGGCCAGACCAGGTGTTCACGATGCCGCAACATTGTAGCGACCATAGTGCAACATTGTTACATTTTTCCTTCGGGGAGCCAGGTGTTCGGCACGTGAGCTCACTCACACAGACACGTAGGCACCAGACCAGGTGGTCACGGTTTGGCACGATGCCGCAACATTGTAGCGAACGTGGTGCAACATTGTTCCATTTTTCCTTTGAGGAGCCAGGTGTTCGGCACGTGAGCTCACTCACGCAGACACGTAGGCACCAGACCAGGTGTTCACGATGCCGCAACATTGTAGCGATCGTAGTGCAACATTATTACAGTTTTCCTTCGAGGAGCCAGGTGTTCGGCACGTGAGCTCACAGACACGTAGACACCAGACCAGGTGTTCACAGTTTGGCACGATGCCGCAACATTGTAGCGATCGTGGTGCAACATTGTAACATTTTTCCTTCGAGGAGCCAGGTGTTCGGCACGTGAGCTCACTCACACAGACACGTGGGCGCCAGACCAGGTGGTGTTGAGTGAAATCCTAGTACCCGTCCTCTGCATGGCAGAGGCCAGAACAAGTCAGGACATGCTTTGATCACGTGATCGTCATGGGAAACCACCAGCCCAGAATAATGGCCACGTGACTATCCCCTTAAATTTTACCCTTAAATTTTAAGTAGGTCAATACGACTTTTAAATCACCTGACGGAAGCTCCACGGGAACCAAGAGTTACCTCCCTGGAAAAGGGGGGTTTAAATGCCGTTTCTATACTACTCTCGTGCTGTCAGTCATATAAGATAAATAGCAATAAATAATTAAGTAAATCAATAAATATATAAACCTATGAATAAGTAACTAAATATTTGGGCAAATATAATTCTAGGTTACTAGACACATAAATAGTTTGGCATTTTAGTGTTATACTTATTAATGGCCATAAAGCATTTGTAGGACAATGAGATAGCGACCCTCAGTATCAAGATAACTCCGCTATCACCATTTCCTATATTTTATGCCGAATACTGTTCGCCATAGGCCGTGCTACTGTTGCGATGCATTTATTTAAATTTAGTCATCGGGTTTTTTTTCACAACCACAGCCTCGATATTTCGTATTGAGGTCTAAGTTTACGGTGGAAATTGTGCTTTCTCTTTACACTTGTCGCCACAAATGTTAACACTCGATCCAGGTGTCATGGACGAATAAAACACATTTACATGTTGGATCTGCCTACCATCCAGGTTTATAAAAATAGGTGTTGTGGTTTGACCAAAACTTATCTATTCCTCTCTTGAAGGATACAGTTATTTTTTATTTCGCTACTGATTTGGGCAAATAATTCCAGTCGTTAATAGTTCTATTAGGCTACTTGCTTTAATGGAGTATGTTTCCGTTCCATCTCACATCTCACACTGGAAGTGATGGTTTTTGTTTCCAGCTTTAACGGCTGTATTTTTGTCTGTATTAAACCTTAACAACCAGCGATCCGACCAGTCACATCTTTGTAGGATGTCAGCGTCATTTCTGGTGTTAACCTCCCTATAAAACTTAGTGTTATCAGTAAAGAGCTTACAGCAGCTAAATATATAGCATCTGACAGATCATTTACATACAGTACAAAGAGAATGGGACACAGTACACTGCCCTGTGGTATTCCATACCCCACATCACTCCATTCTATAAGGGATCCGTCTACTCTAACTCATTGTTTCCGCTCTGCAAGAAAATGTTCAATCCACTTATGCATTTTCCCCGAAATTCCATATGCTCGGAGTTTGCTTAGCAGCCTCTGAGGCGGTACTGTGTCGAAGGCTTCTTTAAAGTCCAAGTAATTAATGTCCACATTATTTCCTTCATCTAGTTTCCTCGTTCAGTCATTTAACGCTTCCAGCAGGTTTGTCACACACGAATGGCCACTTCTAATACCATGTTGCTCCTCTGCAAATAAGTTGTTTGCCGTCATGTGATCAACTATCTTATCTCTAATAATGGCCTCCATAACTTTGCAGACTACTGAAGTCAAACTGACTGGTCTGTAGTTCCAAGGATGATGTTTCCTTCTTAAATATGGGTACGTTGATAAACAGCTTGTCTCAATCTCCTTGTTTCCCCGCGGTCGCATGGACAACCGGAAGTGGGACACTTTATCCCCCGGGGAACAAGGAGAGTAGGGACGTGAGGGACACTGCAGCTGTTTATGAGCGTAAAATATGGGAGTCACATCTACCTGCTGTTGCACGCCCTCATCGAAGGATTTTTGTAATATTACAGCCAATGGGATTGCCAAGACATCTGCTAGCTCTTTAAGTATAAATGGATGAAGATCGTCTGGCCCTGTCGATTTACCAGGTTTTAACTTAATCAGCTTTTTTCGATCACTATAAAGACTGCACTTTGTAGGCTCTCCCTATCATAGAGAGAATACTCGTGATGTCCTCCGTCACAAACACTGAAGAAAAGAAATCGTCCAACACCTCTGCCTTTTCTGTAATTGAACAAGTCAATGAACCATACGATTTTGCTAAGTCAGTTACTCAACTTTTCACCTTAGTCTTGCTGTTCACATATATACAGGAACTCTTTGGACTATATTCCTCCAACAGCTTCCTCTCATAGAATTTCTGTGCATTTCTGTTTGCTTTTGTTGCCTTTGTTTTCGCTCTCCTGTACTCGGCCTGCAGGTCGCCATCGAAATTTGACCTTCAATATCGCCTCCACATCCTACGCTTCTCCCGAACTGCCTCTCTCACACTACTGTTCATCCATGGAGTCTGTTTTAGATTTGCGCCTCTTATTGGATCTTACAGGGACATGTCTTGCCATGGAATGACTCAAGTGACCATGAAGAAGATCCCAACACGACTGTACATCCTTGTCTCCAAAGTCCTGCTCCCATTTACTCTGCCAGTTGCCACTTCCTCTCTCATACTTCTAATATCAGCTTTGAAATACTCATAGGTTGCACCACTGCTCTCAGGCAAGTCTAAGTAATAACAGAAGTCAAAGGCGTGGTCAGTCTTTCCCAAAGATGCATAGTGGGGAGAGGCTAAATTCCCGCCGAAAAATGAGGCTGAGGAGGCTGCGGAGTGACGTGGTGATGACGTCACTATGACGTCACATCCGGTAACGTGAGATCCGCGTCACATCCGAGTCAAAGGTCACATCCGGGTCACTTCCAGTGACGTCACTTCAGGTCATGTGACGGCCCAGTAAGAGTTATCTCCCCAGCATATAAGCCCTCAGTGACTTCCAATGTTAATCTACGGGGAATGCATGTATGGGATAGGGGTGGTTTTTTTTCTCGTGGATTTGACTATGGGTTGTGAAACCTTGTTTTCTATGTCTCTTGATGTAGAACACAATGAGAGGGGTCTCGAGGCCAGGGGTTGAATTTCACTTAAAAGTTCAGGTAAGTCTGTGGCGAACATGTTAGGTCATGAACATTCTGGCGCAGTGGACAATGTTAGCCCCAATGGGAAACCCGCTCATTGACATTTGCGGTATGGGGTGTGGCCCCTTGTTTTTTCTGTCTCGAACTGTAGAACATGATGGGAGGGGTCTCGAGGCCATGCGTTGAATGTTTTAAAAAAGTTACCGTACGCATGTGCACTGAGTAAGTAGCACTGAGGTGGACAATTTGGGGTCTAGGTGGACCCATATTGGTCCGATTGGGTTGTGTGAGATATCGGTTTGAAGCATTCGTGGAGGAGCGTCCAGCTGGATGGGTGTGGGGTGGAGTACCGTCTATCTGCGCATGCGCAGTAGAAAAAGTGTATTTGAATGGACGTTTTCGGGTCGCGGTGGGTCAATAGTGGACCAATTGGGCCGTGAGAGGTATCAGTTTGAAGCTCACGTGGGAGATTGGGCTAGTGTGTCGTCCGTTTTCAACATTCTGCGCATGCGCAGACAGGGAATTGTGGGAAAAGGGCACTGGAATGGACGTTTGGGGGGTCGAGGTGGGCCCATAGTGGTGCGAATGAGTCGGGAAGGGTATCAGTTTGAAGTTCACATGAGGTAGCGTCCAACTCGGCTGGAGTGGAGTAAAAGTAGCGCAATGGTGCGTAGGCGCAGGCAGGGAATGTTGGGGAAAGGGTATTGAAATGGAAGTTTTGGGGTCGAGGTGGGCCCATATTGGGCGTACTGGGTCGAGGAGGGTATCGATGTGAAGCGCTCCTTCAGGCCAATCAAGTAATGGGTGGGTGCATGTTTTCACAGAAAAAAACCCCGCAGTCATAGAAACGAGAATGTTGTTGTTGTTGTTGTTGATCTTGAGATAGTGTAGTCTCTCAATTTCGGGGAAGTAAAAGTCAAGGGAGGTAATCAGTTTAGTAGTACAGAAGGCAGAAACTGTCAAGGTGAATTTTTCGGGGAATTTTCTGGGAAATCCCTGTTCTATTTATAAATCACTCTGGAGTTGTAGAGAAAGGGGAGTTTCCGAGGTGCAATGGAGTGCGTTTGGAGGAGATAAAGGTCTCGTTTCATCCGGCTACCTGGTAGAGTTACCTGTGTGTGAGTGTGTGGAGAAGGAGGAGCAGGAGGAGGAGGAGGAGGAAGGAAGAAGAAGGAGGAGGAGGGAGGAGGAAGAGGAGGAGGAGGAGTGAGTGAGTGAGTGTGTGAGTGTGGTGGGGTGGTGTGTGTGTGGTGGTGGTGTTGGTAGCGGTGAAGGTGGTGTATAGTGGTGGTAGTAGTGGTGTGTGTTGGTGGTGGTGGCGGCCGTGATGTGGACAGAACAAGGGTCAATCATTTTGTTATCCCCACCAGCACATCATAACCACGTTGGCGCAGGCGCGTTGGATAGGTTTACAATTCTCGTAGGCTCTTGTCCAATCAGAATCTGCCATTTCAGAAAGTTCAATTTTCGGCCATGTTTGGTCTGATCCGTTTGTCCTGAGCGTCTTCTGGCAGTCTAGGGTACTGGAACTCCGAGCTCTTACTTCTCCCATTGGTAGGCAGAGAAGGGAGATGAAGGGCTCCTCGACACTCGGCAATGGTGCGTTGGTGCAGGCAGGGAATGTTGGGGAAAGGGTATTGGAATGGAAGTTTTGGGGTCAAGGTGGGCCCATAGGATCAATCTCCATCAGCTCTTCAATTCGGGGCGACGGATCGACCTCCATGGGTTCTTTCATTCGAGGATGCAGGAAAAGGAGATGGAAGGGCTCCTCGGCACTGGAATCAATCTCCATCGGCTCTCCAATTCGGGGCGGCGGATCAACCTCCATGGGTTCTTCTATTCGAGGATGCATTTCCATGGGAACTGAAATATCCGGCCTCGAGAGTTGCGAGCGTGATCAGTGTATGACACTTTGGTGACGTCTCAATTGGCTGGGATGCTTAAAGACTATATCAAACTCTGCACAAGTATGTCTGGGTACTTCATGGAGTGCACGTGTCTGACGACGTACACTGTCCAGGCGATGAAAGGGCTTCGAACAAGTCGTACACGTGAACATCGTGATAGAGTGTCTGCAGAATGGAACTGCAGGTCTGCAGGTCTTTAGGATACGCTTGCTTATATGGACAGTAACGCCCGCCAACGCCTAGCTTAATGCTTCAAAGCCTGGTGAAATAGCTCAGAAGCTCTGATTTTCTAGATATTCCATGGAATTGCCACTAATTGGTGCACCCTGTCTCCTATAGCCCATAGGACATAGGGTACACCAGGGTGCGGGTGCACCACAGGCGCGCGCGCATGCGTGTAATGACGTCACTTCCGAGCTCCGAGCTTCAATAGCTCCGACTTCAAGAGCTCGGCGCTCTTATGCTCGCGATGACGTAACTTCCGGCGATGTCAAGTGATGACGTCACTTTCATCAATGGTCAGGGGCCAATGGTCAGAATATGTGCGTGTGATTGGATGGTTGACAATGCGTAAAAGCCTTACGAAAATCAGAGCTTCTGAGCTGTTTGACCAGGGCTTGAAGCGTTAAACTAGGCGTTGGCGGGCGTTACTGTCCATAAATGCAAGCGTATCCTAAAGACCTGCACATTTGACGTTCCATTCAGCAGACACGATGTTCACGTGTCCGACTTGTCGAAGCCCTTTCATCGCCTGGACAGTTTACGTCGTCACACACGTGCACGCCATACATGTGCAGGGTGTGATATAGTCTTTAAGCAGCCCAGTCAATTGAGACTTCACCAAAGTGTCATACACTGGTCACGCTCGCAACTCTCGAGACCGGATATTTCAGTTCCTATGGAAATGCATCCTCGAATAAAAGAACCCATTGAGGTCGATTCGCCGCCCCGAATTGAAGAGCCGATGGAGATTGATCCCAGTGTCGAGGAGCCCTTCCATCTCCCTTCCCTGCATCCTCGAATTGAAGAACCCATGGAGGTCGATCCGTCGCCCCGAATTGAAGAGCCACTGGAGATTGATCTCAGTGTCGAGGAGCTCTTCGATCTCCCTTCCCTGCCTACCAATTGGAGAAGTAAGGGCTCGGAGTTTCAGTATCCTGGACTGCCCGAAGACGCTTAGGACAGACGGATCTCACCGAACATGGCCGAAAATTGAACTTTCTGAAATGGCGGCTTCTGATTGGACAAGAGCCTACGAGAATTGTCAACATATCCAACGCGCCTCCCCAGCGTGGGTATAATGTGTTGGTGGGGATAATAAAATGATTGACTTGTCATCCTAGTTTTTCTGTCCACATCATGGCCACCACCACCAACAACACACACCATTACTACCACCATCATACACAAGCCCGTAGGCTGGTTTGGCAACGGGGGGGTTCGGTAGAGAATATTGCGGAACTCCTAATGCGAGCGCCGCAGGTGCGAAGCCCCGCTAGGGGGGTCCGGGGGCATGCCCCCCCGGATTTTTTTTGAAAATTTAGATGCCATATGGCGCGTTCTGGCGCATTTTGACAGCATATTTTCGACATCCACCAACTGCATTTTTTCGACTGATAAATTCAGTATATGACTTTAGTCGACTCGTTGTGTGAATGATAATCTTGTCGACTGGGAGATGGTTAATATTCAACCACGGGGAACCCCCTTTGATCAAGATTATTATCGTTAACTCCTCACTCCGGTGCATGTGGTGGCTAAGAGTGTCCGGGGATAAGTGTCCCGGTTCCTATCTTTTTATTGAATGTACTACCTCTGGAGATATCTGGAGAAGAGTGTCCTAGCTGTGTTTAGAAGATAGGAGCCGGACACTCTTAACCATGGGATATTCTTAGCCATCACACTGCCATGAGACACCCCCGCCCCTTCCCTCCTCATTTTTTTCTGCTTATAGCCCACTCCCATATATATATATATAGTGGACCATTTTCTTATGATTCCCCCCTGGTCCACACACTCCCTCTATTTTTTTTTATCTCGCCTAACATACTGAGGTTTTTGCTGTACGCCCCTCCTCCTCCCCCTTTCACATTCTTGTAGCTTTTCACGCTAATCACTGAACATTAAATTGCGTTAATAGCAATATTTTTACGCTAATCACTGAATATTGAATTGCGTAATTGATCATACCAACCTGAATAATTGTTTCGAACGAGCTGTGAGGATTGTAGCGTAACTGGACTATCTATTGAACACGTAATGGGAGCTGGATTCCAAATTGCAGAACGAAGTGAGGTACGGGTGTCCGACCTATTATCGTGCGTTTTTGAAGGTTTATTTGGAATATATAAAAAAGTACTTCTCGAAATGACATAAAAGCTAACACGATGATTGCTGAGCTCGTCAGCTTTCTTCTATCATGAATTCCATCGATGACGTCGCTCCCTTCTGCACGTGCGAGAGCTATTTATAACTCGACTTTTCAGCTCAGGGCCCGCCGTTCCCGCCGTGGACAGTACCAGTTATCGGACACCCATCGTGAACAACAATTTGACTTTGAAGTACAATGTATTTTCAAGTTTTGTGCATGGCAATCGTTAGTTGGAATTCTGCCGTTCAAGATGATATGATCATTGTTCAATTTCTATACGTATTTACTTGAGAGCGAGATCGGAAAGACAAGGTGGTAGATCGAATTTCGCACACAACACGAGAATTTCGCCACAACACGAGAAATTTCGAATTTTGATGAAAACAAAAATGTTAGATTTAAATTTTTCGACTTTCGTGGCTAGCTATAATTCTATATTTTGCATAACAATTAGAAATGATCTCCCCTTTGTTCTGACATATTATTGCCTCGTCATCACGAGCGCAACACGTACGCACGAGATGCGTGTCCGATAACTGACCTGTCCGATAACTGTTCCGACACCCGTACCGGACTCGGACTAGAGGTCAGAGGCGAAACAACATAACACGATACACCAGATATAAACTCTAGATCTATTTTTATTCAGGTCAAAATTATCTATAATTTGTTGCGAGCTGGCGGCCGCGTCCAAGGGCCTTGGGTGCGGGTCCTTTCGTGCACTCGGGCGTACGCACCCCCCGAACCCCCCAGCCTACGGGCCTGATACACCACCACCACCATCACCACCACCACCACTCACTCACTCACTCACTCACTCCCCCTCCTCCTCCTCCTCCTCCTCCTCCTCTTCCTCCTCCTCCTCCACACACGCACACATAGGTAACTCTACCAGGTAGCCGGAAGAAACGAGACCATTATCTCCTCCAAACGCCCTCCATTGCACCTCGGAAACTCCCCTTTGTCTACTACTCCCGAGTGATCTATAAATAGAACAGGGGGTTTTCCAGCAAATTTCCCGAAAAATTCACCTGGATAATTTCTGCTTTCCGTACTACTAAAATGATTACTTCCCTTGACTTTTACTTTCTGTGACAACATGCACCCATCCATGACTTGATCGGCCTGGAGGAGCGCTTCACATGGATACCCTCCCCGACCCAGTACGCCCACTATGGGCCCACCTCGACCCCAAAACCTACATTCCAATACCCTTTCCCACCATTTCTTGCCTGTGTCTGCGCACCATTGCGCTACTTTTACTCCACACCAGTTTGGACGCTACCACATGAGAGTTTCAAACTGATACTCTCCCCGACCCATTCGCACCACTATGGGTCCACCTCGACCCCCGAACGTCCATTCCAGTGCCATTTCTCACAATTCCCTGTCTGCGCATGCGCAGAATATTGAAAACGGACGACACGCTAGTCCAGTGGGATGGTCCCCCACGAGAGCTTCAAACTGATACCTCACACGGCCCAGTCGGACCACTTTTGACCCACCACGACCCGAAAACGTCCATTCAAATACCCTTTTTCAACTGCGCATGCGCAGATAGACGATATTCTCACTCCACACCTATCCAGTTGAACGCTCCTCCACGAATGTTTACTGATACCTCACACAACCCAATCGGATCACGATGGGTCCACCCAGACCCCAAAATATCCACCCCAGCGCTACTTGCCCAGTGCGCATGCACACGGTAACTTTTCAAAGAAAGTCAACGCATGGCCTCGAGACCCCTCCCATCATGTTCTACAGCTCGAGACAGAAAAAAACAAGGGGCACACCCCATATCGCAAATGTCCATGAGTGGGTTTCCCATTGAGACTAACATTGTCCACTGCGCCAGAATGGACATAACATGTTCACCACAGACCTGCCTGAACTTTTCAGCGAAATCAACCCCTGACCTCGAGACACCTCTCGTCGTGTTCTACATCAAGAGGCAAAGAAAACAAGGTGCCACAACCAACCCATAGTAAAATCCACACAAAAATGACCACCCCTATCCCATACATGGATTCCCCGTAGATTAACATTGGAATTACAACACATATAAGGGAAGTGGGGAGAGGTGCCGACATATTGACAGAGCCACATGACTTCACAGTATAGTCTTCCGGTTAACCTATTCTGAAGCACATACCAAGAATCTAACGATTCGTGATATGTGTTGTATCTCAGGTACGCTTTTATTGTACCTGTTCATGCGGCAACTTGGATGATATGACCACACGACCCCTAGCACCGGCGGTATTAGATACACATCTAGAGAGCTAAGATGGAAATGCTCTGACAACTCGTATATTGGTAATTGGTGAGCTGTTTCGCTGTGACAACTCATACACTGGGGATTGGTGAGCTGTATCGTCGTCAGATGAAAATGACGGCATTTAACACAAAAGACTAGTCTGTAAAGCCCGATGTCGACCCAGCATCAAAGTCACTGAGGTCTTATATGTTGGGGGAGATAACTCTTACTGTGCTGTCACGTGAGCGGAAGTGATGTCACAGGAAGTGACCCGGATGTGACCTTTGACTCGGTATGTAACCCGAATGTCACGTGACCGGATGTGACGTCATAGTGACGTCATCGCCACGTAACTCCGCAGCCTCCTCAGACTCAGCCTCATTTTGTCGGCGGGAATTTAGCCTCTTCCTACTACTGACCACACCTTCTTCCATGGTAAACACCAAATCCAATTAGCTTGGCTGCTGTCCGTCGCGATACCTTGTGTCGAACGGCACACACTGACAAAGTGACAAATAACTTTATTCGTTTATTTTTGTGGGACAGTGGAACAAACGGCCTTCAGTATCAACGTAACTCCGTTTGTTGCCATGCCTATTTTATTTCTAAATGTGTCGGTGACATTTTGGCCTAGTAGCCTAATGTCCGGACCATAGGGCGGTTTTATATGGCAAGCCGTTTGGTATTTATTCGTCTATTCTTGGTACCAAAAAATCTTGTTTTTTTTCATATCAAAATGAAAGCTTTATTTTTTTTATATAAAAAAGCTTTTCTTTATTTTTATATATATAAAAAAATAGTTCTTGATATCAAAAGTTGATAAAGTAATGAATACCAAAACGCGCAGATTTATTTTTGATATCAACTTTTTTTTTAAATAATAGTTTAGCTAACTTAATCGACCCGACCTAATTCTTTCAGCCTTGTCATATGCCTCTCAGAAACGCCGACGTTGAACATCCAGTGCAATTGAAGACATTACCATTATTAGGCGTTAACTTATTGTATGTATCGTTTACTGTCACAGCTGGTTTTCCCCGTTTGAAAAACTGGGGTACGGTTACAAGAGATTAACATAAGGAAGTACAGATAAATTGCCAGAAATGAAAAAAAGTATGTATTCTCGGTGGCAGATTTTCAGGTGCCTAGTTCACAAATCATACTGAAATTATAGAACTTCTCGACGCACAGAAATGAATTTATAAAGAAAAACGGGTGCACGACAATGTTGTGGCATAGGAATCCGTAACCCCAGTACTCAAGGTATAACCCCAGTTGTGCGGGTCGTTGATTCCATTTTAGCCAATTGCTTTACCTTTATCTATAAATATGCAATAAATGATCTCCAAATTAACTTTGTGAACGCTGAATCTCATTTTAACAACATTTAAGACAATGGGGAACTGTAGTGTAATGCATATCATGGGTTGTTACTCCATGTAAGGGAGCACGAGAATTCTCTGTGTTATTATATACAGTGGATTTTCGTGGCTGGTGGCTCCAGGTCTCCCTGCGTGGGATCATACATTATATTGAAACATGTACATGTAACAGCTATGGTTGGAAATATTATCAGGTCCATTGTCCCTTGTAAGACGACAGTGTTAAAACGACACTTCATAAGATATGTATATTTTCTACAGCGACACACTAAAAACGACACTTTCATTGAGTTATATATTGTACGCATGGTTGAAAATATTACCAGGGGCATTGTCACTTGTACGACGACAGTGTTAAAACGACACTTCATAAGATATGTATATTTCCTACAGCGACACACTAAAAACGACACTTTCATTGAATTATATATTGTAAGCATGTTTGAAAATATTACCAGGGGCATTGTTACTTGTATGACGACAGTGTTAAAACGACACTTCATAAGATATGTATATTTTCTACAGCGACACTCTGAAAACGACACTTTGATTAAATCATGTGACAGCAATGGTCTGTGTTATTATATACAGTTGATCAAACTTTCTACAGCGACACTGTAAAAACGACAGTTTCATTGAACCGTTAACAGTGAGGGTTGAAAATGTTATCGGTCTATTCTCAGTTCCAAGACGACAGTGTTAAAATGACACTTCATAAGATATGTATATTTTCTACAGCGACACTCTGAAAACGACACTTTGATTAAATCATGTGACAGCAATGCTCTGTGTTGTTATATACCTGTGTTGTTATATACCGATCTTCCTGATTGGTGGAGGTCTCCCTGTGTGAAATCATACATGTACATGTATGTGGGTTTTTCTAAAGACGAGACTTTTCATTGAAACATGTACATGTAACAGCTATGGTTGGAAATATTAATCGCACCATTCTCCCTATTAAGACGACAGTGTTAAAACGACACATATGGGTGAGCAGAACTATTCTCCTGCCAGAGCGACAGTCTGGGAAATGACATTTCATACGATATGTATATTTTCTACAGCGACACACTAAAAACGACACTTTCATTGAATTAGATATTGTAAGCATGGTTGAAAATATTACCAGGGGCATTGTTACTTGTATGACGACAGTGTTAAAACGACACTTCATAAGATATGTATATTTTCTACAGCGACATACTAAAAACGACACTTTCATTGAATTATATGTTGTAAGCATGGTTGAAAATATTACCAGGGGCATTGTCACTTGTATGACGACAGTGTTAAAACGACACTTCATAAGATATGTATATTTTCTACAGCGAGACACTGGAAACAACAGTTTGATTAAATCATGTGACAGCAATGCTCTGTGTTGTTATATACTGATCTTCCTGACTGGTGGAGGTCTCCCTGTGTGAATGATACATGTACTTGTGAATTTTTCTAAAGATGACACTTTTCATTGAAACATGTACATGCAACAGCTATGATTGGAAATATTATGTGGACCATTGTCCCTTGTAAGACGACAGTGTTAAAACGGCACATGTCTGGGAGCAGGACTATTGTCCTGCCAGAGCGACAGTCTGGGAAACGACACTTCATAAGATATATATATTTTCTACAGCGACACTATGAAAACAACACTTTCATTGAATTAAATATTGTAAGTATGGTTGAAAATATTACCAGGTCTATTCTCACTTCCAAGACGACAGTGTTAAAACGACATATATGAGGGAGCAGGAATATTCTCCTGCCAGAGCGACAGTCTGGGAAACGACACTTCATAAGATATGTATATTTTCTACAGCGACACACTAAAAACGACACTTTCATTGAATTATATATTGTAAGCATGGTTGAAAATATTACCAGGGGCATTGTCACTTGTATGACGACAGTGTTAAAACGACACTTCATAAGATATGTATATTTTCTACAGCGACACACTAAAACGACACTTTCATTGAATTATATATTGTAAGCATGGTTGAAAATATTACCAGGGGCATTTGTCACTTGTATGACGACAGTGTTAAAACGACACTTCATAAGATATGTATATTTTCTACAGCGACACTCTGAAAACGACACTTTGATTAAATCATGTGACAGCAATGGTCTGTGTTATTATATACAGTTGATCAAACTTTCTACAGCGACACTGTAAAAACGACAGTTTCATTGAACTGTTAAAAGTGAGGGTTGGAAATGTTATCAGGTCTATTCTCACTTCCAAGACGACAGTGTTAAAAACGACACTTCATAAGATATGTATATTTTCTACAGCGACACTCTGAAAACGACAGTTTGATTAAATCATGTGACAGCAATGTTTAGTGTTGTTATATACCGATCTTCCTGATTGGTGGAGGTCTCCCTGTGGGAAATCATGCATGTACTTGTATATGAATTTTTCTAAAGAAGACACTTTTCATTGAAACATGTACATGTAACAGCTATTGTTGAAAATATTATGCGGACCATTTTTCCTTGTAAGACGACAGTGTTAAAACGACACATGTGGGGGAGCAAGACTATTCTCCTGCCAGGGCGTCAGTCTGTCAAACTATTTGCCCTCCCTAACCCTGCTTTGACACTCGACTTCACGTACATTCCTCCCTAACACCACTTTGACACTCCACTTCAAGTACATTTGTCCCCAACTCCGCTTTGACACTCGAATTCACATACATACCTCCCTAACCCCGACTAGACAAACTACAGACTTTGGTGGAGAAATATATTTTTTATAGCTGAAACGAACCTGAACTTGATAGTATGAAAGTTACCTAACCCGAAGTCCTAAACCCGCTTTGACACTCGACTTCACGTACATCTGTCCCTAACACCGCTTTGACATTCAACTTCCCATACATTCATCCCTAACACGACTTTGACAGTCAACTTCATATACATTCCTCCCTAACACCGCTTTGACACTCGAATTCACATACATTCCTCCCTAACCCCGATTTGACAAACTACAGAGTTCGGTGGAGAAATAAGTTTTTTATAGCTGAAACGAACCTGAACTTGATAGTATGAAAGTTACCTAACCCTAAGTCCTAAACCCGCTTTGACACTCGACTTCATGTACAGTCCTCCCTAACACCACTTTGACACTCGGCTATTCGTACATTCCTCCCTAACACCACTTTGACACTCGTCTTCACATACAAGCCTCCCTAACCCTGCTTTGACACTCGACTTCACGTACATTTCTCCCTAACACCACTTTGACACTCAACTTCAAGTACATTTGTGCCTAACTCCGCTTTGACACTCGAATTCACATACATTCCTCCCTAACCCCGACTAGAGAAACTACACTTTGATGGAGAAATAAAAATGTTTATAGCTGAAACGAACCTGAACTTGATAGTATGAAAGTTACCTAACCCTAAGTCCTAAACCCGCTTTGACACTCGACTTCAGGTACAATCCTCCCTAACACCGTTTTGACACTCGTCTTCACATACAAGCCTCCCTAACCCTGCTTTGACACTCGACTTCACGTACATTCCTCCCTAACACTGCTTTGACACTCGACTTCACATACATCTGTCCCTAACACCGCTTTCACACTCAACTTCCCATACATTCATCCCTAACACGACTTTGACAGTCAACTTCATATACATTCCTCCCTAACACCGCTTCGACACTCGAATTCACATACATTCCTCCCTAACCCCGATTTGACAAACTACAGAGTTCGGTGGAGAAATAAGTTTTTTATAGCTGAAACGAACCTGAACTTGATAGTATGAAAGTTACCTAACCCTAAGTCCTAAACCCGCTTTGACACTCGACTTCACGTACAGTCCTCCCTAACACCGCTTTGACACTCGGCTACACGTACATTCCAATCCTAACACCGCTTTGACACTCGTCTTCACATACAAGCCTCTCTAACCCTGCTTTGACACTCGACTTCACGAACATTTCTCCCTAACACCACTTTGACACTCAAATTCAAGTACATTTGTCCCTAAGTCCGCTTTGACACTCGAATTCACATACATTCCTCCCTAACCCCGACTAGAGAAACTACACTTTGGTGGAGAAATAAATTTTTTTATAGCTGAAACGAACCTGAACTTGATAGTATGAAAGTTACCTAACCCTAAGTCCTAAACCCGCTTTGACACTCGACTTCAGGTACAATCCTCCCTAACACCGCTTTGACACTCGGCTACACGTACATTCCTCCCTAACACCGCTTTGACACTCGTCTTCACATACAAGCCTCCCTAACCCTGCTTTGACACTCGACTTCACGTACATTCCTCCCTAACACTGCTTTGACACTCGACTTCACATACATCTGTCCCTAACACCGCTTTCACACTCAACTTCCCATACATTCATCCCTAACACGACTTTGACAGTCAACTTCATATACATTCCTCCCTAACACCGCTTCGACACTCGAATTCACATACATTCCTCCCTAACCCCGATTTGACAAACTACAGAGTTCGGTGGAGAAATAAGTTTTTATAGCTGAAACGAACCTGAACTTGATAGTATGAAAGTTACCTAACCCTAAGTCCTAAACCCGCTTTGACACTCGACTTCACGTACAGTCCTCCCTAACACCGCTTTGACACTCGGCTACACGTACATTCCAATCCTAACACCGCTTTGACACTCTTCTTCACATACAAGCCTCTCTAACCCTGCTTTGACACTCGACTTAACATTCCTCCCTAACACCGCTTTGACACTCAACTTCAGATACATTTGTCCCTAACACCGCTTTGACACTCAAATTCATGTATATTCCTCCCTAACCCCGATTTGACAAACTACAGACTTTGGTGGAGATATAATTTTGTTCATAGCTGAAATGAACCTGAACTTGATAGTTATGAAAGTTACCTAACCCTAAGTCCTAAACCCGCTTTGACACTCGACTTCAGGTACAGTCCTCCCTAACACCGCTTTGACTCTAGGCTACACGTACATTCCTCCCTAACACCGCTTTGACACTCGTCTTCACGTACATTCCTCCCTAACACCGCTTTGACTCTCGACTTCACGTACATTTGTCCCTAACACCGCTTTCACACTCAACTTCCCATACATTCATCCCTAACACGACTTTGACAGTCAACTTCATATACATATACATTCCTCCCTAACACCGCGTTGACACTCGGCCACACGTACATTCCTCCCTAACACCGCTTTGACACTCGTCTTCACATACAACCCTCCCTAACCCTGCTTTGATACTCGACTTCACGTACATTCCTCCATAACACCGCTTTGACACTCAACTTCACGTACATTTGTCCCTAACACCGCTTTGACACTCGAACTCATGTATATTCCTCCCTAACCCCGATTTGACAAACTACAGACTTTGGTGGAGAAATAATTTTGTTCATAGCTGAAACAAACCTGAACTTGATAGTTATGAAAGTTACCTAACCCTAAGTCCTTAACCCGCTTTGACACTCGACTTCACGTACAGTCCTCCCTAACACCGCTTTGACACTCGGCTACATGTACATTCCTCCCTAACACCGATTTGACATTCGTCTTCACATACAACCCTCCCTAACCCTGCTTTGACACTCGACTTCACGTACATTCCTCCCTAACACCACTTTGACACTCAACTTCACGTACATTCCTTCCTAACTCCGCTTTGACTCTTGACTTCATGTACCTTTCTCAACATGATAGTTACGAAACGTGAAACGTACCTAACCCGAAGTGTCATCCTGATTCCTCCCTAACCCCACTTTGACAGCGGACTTCACATACATTCCTCCCTAACACTGCTTTGACACTCGACTTATTTCATTTTGATAGCTGAAATGAACCTGACCCTAACCCCTATCCTGATTCCTCCCTAACACCGCTTTGACACTCCACTCCATGTACATTCCTCCCTAACACTGCTTTGACACTCGACTTGATGTACATTGACTTGATGTACATTGCTCCCTAACACCAGTTTGACTCCTGACTTCACGTACCTTCTTCCCTAACAGCGCTTTCACACTTTTCACATACATTTTTCCCCAACACCGCTTTGACACTTCAGTTGAAGTACATTCCCTTCTAACACCGCTTTCACAGTCAATTTGACGTACCTTCTTGACTAACACCACTCTGACACTTTACATGTACATTCCTCCTTAACACTGCTTTAACTGTCAACTTGATGTACATTCCTCCATACACTGGCTTTGACACTGAAGTTGAAGCACATCATTCTCCCAGTATGTTTCAACATTTCATCTGAGGTACACTTTGGTGGAGAAATTATTTGATTTCGATTGCTGAAATGACCATGAATGTAAAAGTTACTAATGATACATAACCCTAAGTCCTATCCCAATTTGACACTAGACTTCACGTTCACTGCTCTCCAACACTGCTTTGACAGTTGACTTCACATATATTTCTGCCCGACACCGCTTTGACACACGACTTGAGGAACATTTGTAATGTTCCTGTTTGTTGGATTTCTACGTATAGTTAAGTTGATGTGATACATGTAAGCCATTCAGGTTCTGTAAGTTAGTAATAAGTTGAAACTTCATTTACAGTTGAAAAGTGCAAAGCTGAAATTGTGTACATATGTTTTATTGCTTCTTTTCAGAAGACATTGGTGATGGTGGTGTGCAATACCTCTGTTTTTACCAGTCCATCATTTTGAAAGGGTTGGAAGAAATATGGCATATTGAAGTTCACATGTGCAAACACAACGTGAATAGACACATCATTTACACATACAAGTTGATAGGCAGACAAGATGGCTAAATTGAAGATTTTTGTCCTCCTCCTTTTCACTGCATCCTTGATTAAAAATTTTACATCTGTGGAGGATCTTGGAAAAGAAATATGGGATTATATTTCTGAAAGAATAAATGCAGACGGCATGAAAGTGCCATGCATAATTTTTACTGGCAGCAATGTTTGGAGAGGTGAAATGCAGCCCAGAGTTTGGCAATATTTGACACCTCGATTATTGCTCTGGGATCCTTTGACTCAGTATTCTTGGATACAGGAGAAGATATACTGCCCACATGATGGAAGCGAACTCCATATTATAACCCTTTTTGATGTTGAAGTACAGGTACATTACTGCCTTAACGTTACTTTATTAATGGAATAGACCTGCATGCAGGTTTGAAAGCATACAAAAATGTTTAGTGTTTTGAAATAAAAAAAATATGGCAGTGGAGTATTCCATGAAGTAAGAGGGTTGCAGCCAGCAATGAGCACTGCCTCAGGGGATATTGTATGGATGCTCCAATGTTAAAATGTAAGAATAGAGTTTTTGGTTTAGCTGAAATGCACATGGACATGTTTACATACAAAGTTTCCTTAAGTTGTCAGTGGATGATTATGAAAGCCGCTACACATGTTTTTTTTTATCACTGGAGGATGAACGTGTGTTATTTGTGAGATTAAATATTAATACTGGAATAAAACTGCTTTGACAGTCCATTTGACAGTATGTTATTTCATTTAGTGTAAATGTGGGTGGAATGTACATGTATCGTCATCTGGGATATAAATTAAGCCTGACAAAATATTTGAGAGTATAGCTGCTATATTCCATTTAATGTGAGTGCCCATACACTGTGCCATCATGGAAAGCATAGAGAAATAATGTCGTTTATAGACTGTCGCTTTATGAAACATACATATCTGATGAAGTGTCGCTTTAAAAAATATACATCGCTTTCAAAGTGTCGTTTTTAGACTGTCGTCATCTTACAAGTAAGAATGGCCCTGACCATATTTCTAAGCATGGCTGTATGATTCAGTGAAAGTGTCGTTATACAGTGTCGTTGTGGGAGGAGAATAGTCCTGGTACCTCACATGTGTCGTTTTAACACTGTCGTCTTATGGAGCATCCATACACTGTGCCATCATGGAAAGCATAGAGAAATAATGTCATTTATAGACTGCCGCTTTATGAAACATACATATCTGATGAAGTGTCGCTTTTAGACTGTCGCTTTAAAAAATATACATCGCTTTCAAAGTGTCATTTTTAGACTGTCGTCATCTTACAAGTAAGAATGGCCCTGACCATATTTCTAAGCATGGCTGTTCTTAGATGATTCAGTGAAAGTGTCGTTTTACAGTGTCGTTCTAGAAAATCGTTGTGGAAGGAGAATAGTCCTGGTACCTCACATGTGTCGTTTTAACACTGTCGTCTTATGGAAGGGGGTAATGCCCCTGTCGAGAGAAACTACATAATATACATATCTTTCAAACTGTCATCTTTCAAGGTGAGTGTCCACACACTGTGCCATCATGGAAAGTATACAGAAATAATATCATTTTTAGACTGTTGCTTTATGAAATATAAATATCTGATGAAGTGTCGTTTATAGACTGTCGCTTTATGAAATAAACATATCTGATGAAGTGTCGCTTTTAGACTGTCGCTTTAAAAATATACATCGCCTTCAAAGTGTCGTTTTTAGACTATGGTTCTTCTCTTACAAGTAAGAATGGCCCTGACAATATTTCTAAGACTGGCTAGATGATTCAGTGAATGTGTCGTTTTACAGTGTCGTTATAGAAAATCGTCCTGGGAGGAGAATAGTCCTGGTACATGTACCTTACATGTGTCGTTTTAACACTGTCGTCTTATGGAAGGGGGTAAAGCCCCTATCGAGACAAACTACATAATATACATATCTTTCAAAGTGTCGTTTTTACACTGTCGCCTTACAAAGAGGGGTAATTAATAGCCCAATCTCGTGCTCCCTTACATGGAGTATGGACCATATCATGAGCCTTCATACTGTTTGAAGTGTCACCGGGAGGCCAGATGCACTAAATGACCCGAAAAGTAACATTGTCCCTGGTCAATGACCTGTTTATTCTAAACGTTTACGGTTGCGGTTGAACAAAGTGATTTCCAGGCACATTTATTTGCTTCCTCACAACAAGTTCATACATGTTCCCGGTCTAACAGTAAGCGCCTCGAAATCTAAAAATAGAAATAACGTCAACCACAAAGTAGCAAATTAAGAACAGAATGCAACACAATGTTTCCGCCATATATTGACATAGCCGAACGGGAGACTGAAGTGTAGCAAATAAATATGGCAAGTTATTTGCAGGTTCGGATTAAGTTTCACTTCACGCATTTCTTCGAAAAAAAAAAAAATAGGAAAAAAATAAAAATAATAATAAAAAAAAAATAAAAAAAAAATAAAATAAAATAAATGACCGTGGTTTATAGTAATCTTCAAAAAGTATTTTTCCGACCATTTTCTACAAACTTTTTCTTGTGTATCACAGAATTTCTTCAGATTTCTCGCATTCCTATAGTAGCGTTTGGTTTTCGGTGAAAAAATGATAAGGAAATTGATGACGACGGTACTATAGGAATGACAGAAATCTAAAGAAATTATGTGATAAACTAGAATCTGTTTATAGTAAATACACGAAAAATGGACAAAATCCCCAAGAAAATCAGAAAAAGTAATACAGAAAGTAAAAAAAAAAAAAAAAAAAATATATAAAAAAGTCGATGTCCCTAAGGGTCATCGTCAGTATTAGCTCAACATATGCAAATGAAATTTCATTTCTTGGTATTCAAATGTTGTTTCTTGTTATAACGGAATAAGAATAAATATAGACTCGTATGTTTGAACTAGAAATAAACGCCGGATTTTTCCAAGTTATCATGAATATAAATGGTATCTCTAAATGCGTATTAGTCTCATAATAAAATCGTCCGTTTATCATCACTTCGCCCCGCATTTTCTCGCCTCCCCTTGAAAGGTTTTGATTGTTATATTGTTATACAAGTTTACTTAAGCATGGAAGATAAATCCAGATCCACAACAGTATCGCGTGTAGTCCGTTGACCATCGAGCTCAAGTATATATTTTGCGAATTATATTAACAATACATCAATCAGCTTCACACCATATATATACGTGATATCGCCCATCCGCTCTCCCCGCTAGCCAGGCCCGTAGCCAGGGGTTTTTTTCTGGGTTCGGGAAAACCCCCCTTTCGGAAATATTATATATTTTTCTCATATAAATGCCCTTTTCGAACTGAAGCGAAACCCCTGATGTGCCCTTTTGGAGTGACGGAAAACCACCCCTCAGTAAATCCTGGCTACGGCCCTGCTAGCTGAACAGGGGAGGATATCACAAACGATTTTTTAATGAGAATTATTCCAGATAGAATTCCCCTTTGAATTTACGCTTATACATCTAGGAATGCGAGAATATCCCCAGTAGATATTTAGGGTTTCGCTTAATCAGTATCTATATTTACGCATTATTTAATTTATTGACCTATTTATACGTACCGTATCCCTATTTCCAACTGTTATTTCATTCCTGTATTACCACATATATCAGGCGGATCCAGTGCTACATTATGAATTCCTGAACGTATCAGGGAGTGTGTGTGTGGAGGGGGCAAGGATTATATGGAAGTCCATGCTCGACCGTAAATGAACTCTATGCTGTTACAGATCAAAACGAATGTAAACAGTACAGATTTTTGTGTATTGTAGAAGTGCATGTAGCCATTTCTAAATACACCGTTCACCTGTACAGATGGGAGTAACACATGTATATAGTACAGGTATTATTAGGAACATTACTCCACATAGTACATAAATGTATGAATGGGTATGTCGATAGTACATCGGTACTTCATGTTTTAGTTTTATTCATGGTGATTGCCACTTTGAATGTTTTTATTCGTAATTTCTGGCATTATCCCAAGTTCTTATCAGATCAGCACACGTGCAATGGAATTACTACTAACCCACACTGTTGGTTCAAACCATACTAACTAATAATTACTACGTTGCTAAAGTACCATAGTAATTATATTGTTTTGTTTGCCATACTTGTACCATTTTACGAGTCGTGCAATAAACATATTGTATTGTATTGTTATTGTCACCTGATGCTCAATCAGCAAAAGGGGATTCCCCGTTTCTTCACAGTTTAGACCCACCCACAATGACCATATTTGTACGAAGGCGACATCATTTTATGTCTGTCAGTCACTGCCATATGCAACATACAAACACAAGACCATGCGACAACAGAGAGTGATGTCATCTTTAGGGAAAAACCTCTTATTTTTGGTGCCAGATAGACGGCCATAATAGCCCTGGTAGACTTTCCAGAGACAAGGTGCATGATATATAGAAATCTTCCCATGCAGTTACTTCATATGACACTCATGCTGTTGAATGCACAAGTTCTGTTTTCTGATATACCAATGAACAGCAACAACAACAGAATGACCAGGGACGTGAATACTATACAAGTGGGAACGAAACTACGTCGCATAGGAGATGATATGGAAGCGAAATATGCTGAGTACAGGAATCAACCGCCGTATCATCAGCAAATCTTACAACACATTGCTTGGAGGTTGCAAATACTTTTACGAGTTTTCGTTCCGCAAAGATAGCGATTCTCCGAGAACGATCGGATGACACCTATCATATGGTAGGTTAAAATTGAAATATATCGAAAGTATTTTCAGATCCTACTATTTTTTAATAATAAAGAGCGATATGAGCTTAGTGGTATATGCAGGATAAAAACTGGCTGTACGGATTACTGCGACGGCGACGTGTGACCAAAGCACACGTCGCAGTGTTGTGAATATATCGCTATGCTAGTATAGCAAGAATTTATATATCTTTTATTACTGTACTTTTTAAATGAGCAAGATTTACTTTATCTTTCACGAGTGTGCAACCTGTCTACGCGTTTGTCAATGTTTGTAACGTTTATTTGTCAGAGATGCTGCATGAGTATCTGCAAGTCCAAACATGTCCAGTCCACGTGTGAGTGTGTGGACCGGGAACATGAATACGTAAAGTGAAAATTATTTACGACACAACAATCCAGGGAATAATCTGCTTATTTTAAAGTTTTATTGTGCACTTTCACTTATTATTTTTCTTCAGTTGCATAATATACCAGTATTCTCGTTCTCTTTCAGGAAAGGTGATAGTTGAAGGCGATTCATTCACGAAACTAAATCTTCAGCTGTGATCGAACGTAAACAGCAACGTGGATTTGAACGATGAGGCTCTAGATGAATGGGATTAACACGTCTGACTGTTGCTGATTCCCGCACCTGTTTCCGGGTACTGACATTGCTACACATACGAATAACCATACTGGTTACTGGCGCAGCTGATGCTCAGGACGAACCAGGACTCGCGAAAGAGAGGGAAAGGGACATACATTATTTAATGTGCGACGATGCATCATCGTGTACGATGCAGCTCTCCTGATGACCATTCGAGGATGGAATTTATTTCTTAAATATGCGCTAAATTATGTGTGTTGAACTTGTTACGAAGATCTAACGAATTCTGTATATATTGATTTCGAGAACTGACGAGGCATGTAGTGTAAATATGTTAAATTTGCAGACATGCAGTCTTTTAGAACTATCGAACTAATATCCTGTGCTCCAATACGACATATGGTTTTGTGTCATGAACAGGCATAAGACTGTATTCCAGTTTCTACAATATGACAAAATATCACCACGATTCCACACGGTGAGATGACTCAGTCTGAAAACAAAACAAGATAAAAGACGAAAAGATGTGTGAAATAGAAGAGACCCTTTAGAAGGCTCCCACAAACTAATAAGATTAATTGCATATAATCAAGAGAGAGAGGCCAGGGAGAGAGAGAGAAAGAAGAAATAAAACACTAAATATTATATCCGGATATATGACAAATTATGTGAGATAGGAGATTGCTAGTTTCTCTGTGGCACTAGTACAAGAGATCGTATGTAAGGAGGTGCGGGGTAACAGGTTGCATAGCGTGTTCTGCATGACCAGTGCCCGTCGTCCGGTGAAGTTTCTTTCTGAAATATGTTCCGCCTTTTGCACATTATTGAAAGAACATCGAAGAGTTTCTCTGTGCAGTGACCTGTGACTTCAGCTGATCAGCTACTGGTTCGTATATTTTCTCTTTGTCTCGTCGTTTAACCTGGGAGATTATTTTGAACCAGTAATAAATGACATAATTTTATACATATGTAATATAGTTTCCCAGTATTCAAAGAAAGTATCATTATGATAAGAATAACGTATAATTTGGGAAATATTACATGAAAATATGCCAGCTATCTCCAGTTCAAAATATTCTCCTAGGTTAAAAGATACGACAAAATGAGAATATACGAGCTGAAGTCACGGGTCACTGCACAGATAGGTTCTCTTTTGTTTTCTCATTAATGTGCGAGAGGCGGTTATTTGTGTCATGTCATTCAGCAAAACAATAAATTTACCGGTTTACATGAAGGTTTAACAAAACATTTTAACAAGCCATTTTTTTATATAGTATTATAGAAAGTTTTTTCATTCAGTGCTCATTGTGTTTTCCATACTTCAGCCATGTTATACATTATAATAATACTATATTTATAATATTCTCAATCAGTATTTCAGAAGATCAGCATTGTTTGCAGATTTCTTTATTTTTGTACTTTTCCAGAAATCGGATCAATAATAATCATCGATCATTTTCACTCTCGTCTCCGTAATGAATCACAACAACATAATAACTTTACAACGTATGTTTATACACTAGTCAAATTATGACCGTTTTACACATGTATCCGTTACTTAAATCTGTTTCAAATTTAGTTATCCTAGAAATATGAAGGTGCATCAAACTGAATTTGAAAGGTTTGTACATCAGCCATGCATGTGCAAACACTTTTGCTGTTTAATGATCATTGAATGCGTCATGAAACTACAATTATATAATAGTTGGGGTATGTGTTTCGTACCGATAGACCAACCGATTCTTGTATAGTGTTATTATTTATATTGTTATAGCGTGTTGTTTTTAATGCTTAGTCGCAGGGAATAGTTATTAAGTCTGCATAATCAGATAGCGCGAACTAGGACCGGTGGAATTGTCTCCTTGAAAATTCGCCGAGCTTTTAACTGAGGGCTTGTCCATATTTAACGGATATATTTACTTACCAAACCAAAGACCTCTAGAGAGACGTCACCGTGACCATATTTATATTACCGTTCATGCGAACGGGTCGCACAAACAATTGTTAATTTAATTACCAAAATTAAGTCATTTTCTTTATTCTTTTGTTTTTCTGTTTTCCCCATAAAGCGTAAGCTATATGTATATATTTATATGAATAAAATGTGTGTTACTGATTATTGCAGGATGTTACTTTTCGTTTTCCCCAGTACGCCATCAATATACTCTCTAAAAACAACCTTGTCCCATACGTACACATCGCGGTAACAAAATTGAACATCTACAATCACTGTGTAGATGTGGTACACAGTTTGTGCAGGAAAAGTACACAATTTGTGTACTGCTGATACATTTATTTTGTAGATGTGCAATTCTGTACACAACTGTTTTTTCAGGGTAGTATTTAAAGTGAAATTTTATAAGTAGTTTAGGTGGTTGACGTAACGTCCGGGGCGACCTTGAGGAGTAGACTACGACTGGAGTGATTTTAACTGGAACTGACGTCACGGGGCACATGTCCAGTCTAGGAGTAGTAGCTAAAGCGGATAGTTTAGGGGTTCACAGGGGCGTGTTTGAAGATCTAAAGACCATCCTGGCTCTGGGTGGGGCGTGCGGGTTGTCTTCTTGAAGCGTTCGTGGAGTAGTCGACGATAGTAGTATAGTCTAAGCATTTAAAGTGTCATTGACCTACTTATTTGTTCCCCCGGGTAAAATTTAAGGAGGTACTTGGCCACGGGAAGGTCACAGAGGTCAAGGCCACTATAGTTCCGGCACTTCCGGTCTCTATGTGGCCTGTATTCCTCCGCGGTGATGCGGTCGCGGGGGAGAAGCCTCCGCGGACAGAAAGTAGTCCCTTGTCAACCAGGTTTGCACTATATAAGCAATCTCACGTTCGGCTATTTCCGTATTGGCGGAACTGACCTCTCACATAGAACGCACAACTCCCCACCCGTGGGGAGCGTATGGCGATCAAGTAGTGAGCCGGCTACGAAATAGTGCCTATGGTAATCGAGCGATCCGATCTCATTTTATTGTGAAATGAAGTTAATTTTAACCAAACGAACATAATTCCGTCAAATTATACAAAACTATTTCTATGTTTAGTTGAATAATAGCAATATATCCCCAGAACTCAGCAACTGGGCTAATTTCCGCCAATACGGAAATAGACGAATGCGAGATTGGTTCCGCCGAAAATTAATTGTGCGCAAGATAAGATAAGATTCTTTAATGTACTGTGCATCCCATTTGGGACAGAGTACAAAACACATAAAAAATAGAACAAATAAGAAAGTAAACAAACAGGTGCAACATTTCCGTTTCTGCTCCCAGAAATCCACTAGGCCAGAGGTCAGTTTTCGCAGCTAAAATGAGTTCTGGGGCTAGATTGCTATATAAGTTATCTTGTCCACACATGGTTCGTACTATATAGGCTGTCTTAGTTCACATATTATTCGTACTATATAGGCTGACTTAGTTCACATATGGTTTGCACTGTGGAGGTTATCTTAGTCCACACATGGTTTCACTTGCGGTCTGGTCTACCGCCTACGTGTCTGTGTGACTGAGCCCACGTGCCGAACACCTGGCTCCGCGAAAGAAAAATTCTTCCCTGACGTCACGGTTTGGCACCGTGCCAGCTGGCATTGTGCCAAACCGTGGACACCTTGTCTGGCGCCGACGTGTCTGTGTCAGTGAGCTCACGTGCCGAACACCTGGCTCCGCGACGGAAAAAAATCTTCGCTGACGGCACGGTTTGGCACCGTGCCAGCTGGCATCTTGCCAAACCGTGGACACCTGTCTGTGTGAGTGAAATCACGTGCCGAACACCTGGCTCCGCTAAGGAAAAAATTCTTCGCTGACGTCACGGTTTGGCACCGTGCCAGCTGGCATCTTGCCAAACCTGGCACCGACTTGTCTGTGTGAGTGAGCTCACGTGCCGAACCGTGAACACCTGGTCTGGCGTCTACGTGTCTGTTTTGCTCGCCTAAATATTGAGAAGAGCAGTCTATTGCTCGCCTAAATAATGAGGAGAGCCATGTTTTGCTCGCCTGAATAATGAGGAGAGCGGTCTATTGCTCGCCTTAATATTAAGGACAGCAGTCTATTGTTCGCCTAAATTTTGAGGAGAGAGGTCTATTGCTCGCCTAAATATTGTGGAGAGAGGTCTATTGCTCGCCTAAATATTGAGGAGAGCGGCCTATTGCTCGCCTAAATATTGAGGAGTGCGCTCTATTGCTCGCCTAAATAATGAGGAGAGGTCGAGAGAGGTGTCAGAGTGAAGCGCTTCTCCAGGGCGATCAAGTCATAGGTGGGTGCATGTACAATTCGGATTTGTCCCGAAATATAAAAAGCGGAACACGGACTTTACCCCTAAAATAGGGGAAAACCCCTATCAGCCATGTCCGAAAGGGCTAATATCGGTCATCGGCTTATCGGGGCCTGCTGAGAGAGGTAGGGTGGGGGAGTGGGTGCATGTAAAATTAGGATTTGTCCCGAAAATATAAAAAGCGGAACACGGACTTTACCCCTACAATAGGGGAAAACCCCTATCAACCCATACACATCGTGGTAACAAAATTGAACATCTACAATCATTGTGCAGATGTGATACACACTTCTGATACAATTTTTTGTAGATATGCAATTCTGTACATCCAGAAATTTTCAGAGTAGTATATAAAGTGAAATTTTATAAGTAGTTTAGGTGGTTGACGTAACGTCCGGGGCGACCGTGAGGAGTAGACTGCGACTGAAGTGATTTGAACTGAAACTGACGTCACGGGGCACATGTCCAGTCTAGGAGTAGTAGCTAAAGCGGATAGTTTAGGGCTTCGCAGGGGCGTATTTGAAGATCTAAAGACCATCCTGGCTCTGGGTGGGGCGTGCGGGTTGTCTTCTTGAAGCGTTCGTGGAATAGTCGACGATAGTAGTATAGTCTAAGCATTTAAAGTCTCATTGACCCACTTATTTCCCGCCCCCCCGGGTAAAATTTAAGGGGGTACATGGTCACGGGGAGGTCACAGAGGTCAAGTCTACCATCGTTCCGGCACTTCCGGTCTCTATGTGGCCTGTTCCTCCGCGGTGATGCGACCTGACGGTGATGCGGTTGCGGGGGAGAAGCCTCCGTGGACAGAAAGTAATCCCTTGTCAACCAGGTTTGCACTATATAAGTTATCTTAGTCCACACATGGTTCGTACTATATAGACTGTCTTAGTTCACATATGATTCGTACTATATAGGCTGACTTAGTTCACATATGGTTTGCACTGTGGAGGTTACCTTAGTCCACACATGGTTTCACTCGTGGTCTGGTCTACCGCCTACGTGCCTGTGTGACTGAGCTCACGTGCCAAATACCTGGCTCCGCGAAAGAAAAATTCTTCGCTGACGTCACGGTTTGGCACCGTGCCAGCTGGCATCGTGCCAAACTGTGGGCACCTGGTCTGGCGCCAATCTGTCTGTGTCAGTGAGCTCACGTGCCGAACACCTGGCTCCACGAAGGAAAAAATTCTTCGGCACGTGAGCTCACTCACACAGACACGTGGGCGCCTGACCAGGTGTCCACGGTTTCAGCTGGCACGGTGCCAAACCGTGGACACCTGGTCAGGCGCCCACGTGTCTGTGTGAGTGAGCTCACGTGCCTAACACCTGGCTCCGCGAAGGAAAATATTCTTCGCTGACGTCACGGTTTGGCACCGTTTCCGCTGGCATCGTGCCAAACCGTGAACACCTAGTCTGGCGCCCACGTGTCTGTGTCAGTGAGCTCACGTGCCGAACACCTGGCTCCGCGAAAGAAAAAAATATTCGCTGACGTCACGGTTTGGCACCGTGCCAGCTGGCATCTTGCCAAACCGTGGACACCTGGTCTGGCACCGATTTGTCTGTGTGAGTGAGCTCACGTGCCGAAACGCGAACACCTGGTCTGGCGTCTACGTGTCTGTGTTGCTAGCCTAAATATTGAGGAGAGCAGTCTGTTCACCTTCATAATGAGGAGAGCGGTCTATTGCTCGCCTGAATAATGAGGAGAGTGGGCTATTGCTCGCCTGAATATTAAGTAGAGCGGTCTATTGCTCGCCTAAATATTGAGGAGAGCGGTCTATTGCTCGCCTAAATATTGAGGAGAGCGGTCTATTGCTCGCCTAAATATTGAGGAGAGGTCGAGAGAGGTGTCAAAGTGAAGCGCTCCTCCAGGGCGATCAAGTCATGAGTGGGTGCATGTAAAGTTAGGATTTGTCCCGAAACTATAAAAAGCGGAACACGGACTTTACCCCTAAAATAGGGGAAAACCCCTATCAACCATGTCCAAAAGGGCTAATATCGGTCTCCGGCGTATCGGGGCCTGCTGAATATATGGTCCCTCCCTAATTTTAAAATAAGGAAGGTCGCCTGTTTTTGACAGCATGGTAATTCTTCTTCCCTCTCTACTAACTGATATCTATAGTATCACCCTGCTGGACGTAATCATTTCTTCGAACGAGGATATAACAATTGCTTGCTTATCGCACCTACGCGCCACTACAGAGTTAATCGTTTCCGGAATTGAATATCTGGCAGGCCAAAATCCTCACTTTTTCCGGGAACGAAAATGATTATTCCTTTACGGCGAACAAATTTTACAAAAAACGGGTAGGTCGACTCCCTGTTTTTTCCCCTATTTAAAATGCCCGTTGGACGGAGAAACTTTCATATGTCTAACAAGAAAATCATTTCGTTTTTTTTCTCTGGATGGTGGGTCGAATTTGAAGAAGGTATAAGAAAAGTTGAAGAAGGTTTAAGGAGGATTGCACGTCTTTCCTTTTCAATTTGAATAGCTCCTGGAATAATGGTATGAGTGTGCCCATTCGGAAAATATATACTTTTACGGGGTTTTGTTAAATTTTTTACATATATTTCATGCCGAAATCCCGAACCCATGTCTATTTTTAACCGCACATGATTTAGGTGCGGAATGCACCATGAGAGATGTAGGGTGAGGGAGTGGGTGCATGTAAAATTAGGGTAGGGTGGATACATGTAAATTGAGAATTTGTCCTCGAAAATATAAAAAGCGGAACACGGACTTTACTCTTACAATAGGGGAAAACTCCTATCAACCTTGTCCAAAAGGGCTAATATCGATGTCCGGCTTATCGGGGCCTGCCGGCTGAGGCAGGGTGTCGCAGTGGGAGCATGTAAAATTAGGATTTGTCCCGAAAATATAAAAAGCAGAACACGGATTTTGCCGCTAAAATAGAAGAAAACTCCTATCAACCATGTCCAAAAGGGCTAATATCGGTCTCCGGCTTATCGCGGCCTGCCTATCAAGTCATGGTTGGGTGCATGTAAAATTAGGATTTGTCCCGAAAATATAAAAAGCGGAACACGGACTTTACCCCTACAATAGTGGAAAACCTCTATCAACCATGTCCAAAAGGGCTAATATCGGTATACGTCTTATAGGGGCCTGCTGACAGAGGCAGGGTGGAGGAGTGCGTGTATGTAAAATTAAGGATTTGTCCAGAAAATATAAAAAGCGGAACACGGACTTTACCTCTACAATAGGGGAATGATTCGAACATTTGCATCTGTACGGAAAAATGCCTGTATGGGGGTGGTCATTTTTTGTGGGTTTTACTATGGGTTGTGGGGTCTTGTTTTTCACGTCTCATCACGTAGAATACGATAGGAATGGTCTCAGAACTAAGCGGTGAAATTTTTCGAAAAGTTCACGCAGGGCTGGATAGGCCCCATAGGCCTACAGGCTCAGTGGATAGGTCCATACTGGGCAATTCACACATGTTCATTGCGATATGGTTTGTGGGATCTTGTTTTTCACGTCTCAACACGTAGAACACGATGGACAGGGTCCCAAAGCTAAGCGGTGACATTTTTTGAAAAAGTCACTGCGCGCATGCGTAGTGGGTAAGTAGTGCTGAGTGGACGTTTTGGGGTCTAGGTGAGCCCCTAGTGGTCCGATGGTGTCATATGAGGTCTTATTTTGAAGCTCTCGTGAAGGACTAATCTATCGTCCGTTTTCAATATTCTGCGCATGTGCAGTCTGGCCATAGTATAGAAAGCAGGCATTTTGGGTGTGTGTGGGTGTGTGTTTGGGGTAGAGATGGACCACTATAGGTCCAAATGGATCGTGTGAGGTGTCAAAGTGAAGCTTTTGTGGGGTAGAGTCAGAATGGCGCGTTTTTATTGCAAGTCGCGTCAATCTGCGCATGCCCAGTTGGGTGTAGTAAGTGAACTGGTCATTTTGGGGGTGCGTGGGGTGTGTCATTTTGTAGCTCCCACGGTGTAGATCCCGATTTGACGGATGTCCACAGCATCTGTGACGTCATCGGTGACGTCATCAGTACGAGTAGTAGCGAAAGTCCATGTACATATACTCTGCGCATGTCCATGTATTCTTTGCATATCTCTGTACTATGTGTCTATACATGTACTATGTGCCTGTACATGTAATCTGTCCATGTACATATACTCTGCCAATGTACATGTTCCTTGTCCATGTACATGTAATCTTGTGGGAACAATACAGTATCCTGATAATATATATATCACGGTGATGTAGCGTTAGTCAGCTTCTCTGGCTAGTACTTCACACATTTATCGTGGTTAATTGTTGATTAATTCTTAATTGTAAGAAATTACATGTAGCTTGTCAGTATTTATATTCTTATTTTAGTCTTTCTCTTATTTTGATATCAATGATTACATTAACACCCAGAACGATATTGTTGTTGCCCTTTAATATCGGTCTGACGCTTACATGGAGCCGTATTCAAGGTAATCGACACAAACATTGGATAGAAATATTATAGAATACCTGTTCCGTATTATACGATATCTGTCCTGTGTTATACTATATCAGTGCTGTATTATACAATATCTGTCGTGTATTATACCATATCTGTACTGTATTATACAATATTTGTCCTGTATTATACCATATATGTCCTGTATTAGACCATATCTGTGCTGTATTATACAATATCTGTCCTGTATTATACCATGTTTGTCCTGTATTATACAACATCGGTCCAGTATTTTACCTTATCTGTGCTGTATTGTACGATATCTGTCCTGTATTGTATCATATATGTCCTGTATTCTACCATATTTGTGCTGTATTATACAATATCTGTCCTGTATTATTCAATATCTGTCCTGTATTATACAATATTTGTCCTGTATTATACAATATCTGTGAAGTATTATACAATATTTGTTCCGTATTATACAATATATGTGTTGTATTATACAATAGATGTTCTGTATTATACCATATCTGTGCTGTATTATACCATATCTCAGATGTATTATACAATATCTGTCCTGTATTATGCCATATATGTGCTGTATTATACAATATATGTCCTGTATTATACAATATCTGTCCAGTATTATGCCAAATCTGTGCTGTATTATACCTTATCTGTTCTGTATTATACAATATTTGTCCTCTATTATACCATATCTGTCATGCATTATATCATATCTTTACTGTATTATACCATATCTGTCCTGCATTATTCCAAATTTGTGCTGTATTACACCATATCTGTCCTGACTTATACCATATCTGTGTTGCATTATACAATATCTGTCCTGTTTTATACAATATCTGTCCTGTATTTTACCAAATCTGTCCTGTATTGTACCATATTTGTCCTGTATTATACAATGTTCTGTATTATACCAAATCTGTGCTGTATTATACTGTACCTGCCCTGTATTATACAAAAGCTGTGCAGTATTATATCATATCTGTCATGTATTATACATATATGTTCTGTATTATACAATATTTGGCCTCTATTATACCATATCTGTGCTGCATTATACCATATATTTGCTGTATTATACAATATCTGTCCTGTATCATACCATATCTGTGCTGTATTATACAATATATGTCTTGTATTGTATAATATCTGTCCAGTATTATACCATATCTGTCCTGTATTAGACAATATCTTCCCTGTATTTAAGAAATAAATGTTAGCTTTCCGTCTTCTAAGTGCTTAGATAATGGACGGTAAAACGGAATTGGCTATTGTTTTTACACTGTACATGTAATCTATCCACATGTACCCTGTTCATGTACATGTACTTGAGCAAGTCCATGTACAAAACTTCTGCGTATGCTCATGTACATGCACACTGCGCAAGTTCATATACTCTGTGCATGTATTGGGGCGACCTTTGAGCCCCGCGCACCATTGTTAATATCCGGTATCATGCGCAGGGGTAAAAGGTCGCTTCCGGTCACCGGAACCGGAAGAGACGCCACAAGACAGATGACGCCCCCTGTAGGAAGTAGGTCAATAAGAACCAATTTAGCCTATCAATGGTCAAAAGTATCAATTTAGCCTTTACATCATGTCAATGGTTAAAGGTCATTTCCGGTCACGTGACAACCCGGAGTTATCTCCCCCGTGTACATACACAGAGTACATGCACATGTACATGGACAAGGAACATGTATATGGATAGGTTAACTGTACATGGACAAGGTATATGTGCCTGAACATGCGCATATACATATACATGGACATGAACAGAGTACATTAATATGAACATGCGCAAGGCACAAGTATGTGGACATGGATGGACAGTATATGTATATGGACAGGCTACGTGTACATGTACAAGAAACATGTACATGGACAGAGTGCATGTTCATCGAGAGAGAATTAAGGTTTAAAGTCGCATTCAGCAATATTTCAGCCATATAGCGACATGGACAGCGTGTATTTACAGGGACATGGACAGAGCATGTATGCATGGACATGATCAGAGTACAATGCATGGAGAAGCACACAGCACATTTACATGGGCAGGGAACATGTACATTGACAGATTACCTGTATAGGCATATAGTACATGTTCAGGCACACAGTATATGTACATGGATATGCACAGAATACAATGTACATGGACATGCGCAGATTACATGTACATGAACATACGCAGAGTACATGAACATGGAGAAGGAACATGTATATGGATAGATTACCTGTACATGGACATCGTACAGAGTGCAATTAATGTTAACGTCGCATTCCGTAATATTTCAGCTATATAGCGACATGGACAGAGAGTATGTACATGGACTTTAACAGAGTATGTATACATGGACGTGAACAGGGTACATGTAGAATGACATGCACAGAGTACATTAACATGGACAAGGAACATGTACATTGGCAGAATACATGTACATGAACAGATTACATGTACAGGCACACAGTACATGTGTATGGATATGCACAGAATACATGGACATGCGCAGAGGACATGCACAGAGTACATGAACTTGCGCAGTGTGCATGTACATGAGCATACGCAGAAGTTTTGTACATGGACTTGCTGAAAGTACATGTACATGGACAGGGTACATAAGGCTAGATTACCGCTACATGGCAGTGTAAAACAATAGCCAATTCCGTTTTACCGTCCATTATCTGAGCAGTTAGAGGACAGAAAGCTAACATTTATTTCTTAAATACAGGGACGATATTGTCTAATACAGGACAGATATGGTATAATAAAGGACAGATTCGGTATAATACTGGACAGATATGGTAAAATACAGGACAGGTATGGCATAATACAGCACAGATATGGTATAATACAGGACAGATATGGTATAATACAGAGAATATATTGCATAGTACAGGACATATATGTTACAATACAGGACAGATATGGTATAATACAGCACAGATATGATATAATACAGCACAGGTATGGTATAATACAGGACAGATATTGTATAATACAGCCCGGATATGGTATTATACAGGACAGATGCTGTATAATACAGCATAGATATGGTACAATACAGGAGAGATATTGTATAATACATGACAAATATTGTAAACACAGGCCAGATATGGTATAAGACAGCACAGATTTGGTATAATGCAGGACAGATACAGTATAATACAGCACAGATTTGGTATAATACAGAACATATATTGTATATTACAGGACCTATATGGTACAATACAGGACAGATATTGTATAACACAGGAACGATATTGTATAACACAGGACAGATATGGAATAATACAGCAGAGATATGGTATAATTCCGGACAGATATGGTATAATACAGAACGGATTTGGCATAATGCATGACATATATGGTATAATAGAGGACAAATATTGTATAATACAGAACATATATTGTATAGCACAGGACATATATGGTATAATACAGGACAAATATGGTATAATACAGCACAGATATGGTATAATACAGCACAGATATTGTATAATACAGCACGGATATTGTATAATACAGGACAGATATTGTATAATACAGGACAGATGCTGTATAATACAGCATAGATATGGTATAATACAGGACATATATTGCATAATACTGGACATATGGTACAATACAGTATAGATATGGTATAATACAGCACAGATTTGGTATAATACTGGACAGATACTGTATAATACAGCACAGATTTGGTATAATACAAAACATATATTGTATAATACAGGACATATATGGTACAATACAGGACAGATATTGTATAACAGAGGGAAGATATTGTATAACACAGGACAGATATGAAATAATACAGCCCAGATATGGTATAATTTCGGACAGATATGGTATAATACAGCACAGATTTGGCATAATGCAGGACAGATATGGTATAATACAGCAAAGATATGGTATAATGCATGACATATATGGTATAATAGAGGACAAATATTGTATAATACAGAACATATATTGTATAGTACAGGACATATATGGTACAATACAGGACATATGATATAATACAGCACAGATATGGTATAATACAGCACAGATTTGGTATAATACTGGACAGATATTGTATAATACAAGACATATGTTGTATAATGCAGCACAGATATGGTATAATACAGTAAAGATATGGTATAATGCATGCCAGATATGGTATAATAGAGGACAAATATTGTATAATACAGAACATATATTGTATAGTACAGGACATATATGATACAATACAGGACATATGGTATAATACAGCACAGATAAGGTATAATACAGCACAGATTTGGCATAATACTGGACAGATATTGTATAATACAGGACATATATTTTTTTGTATAATACAGCACATATATGGCATAATACAGGACAGATATTGTATAATACATCTGAGATATGGTATAATACAGCACAGATATGGTATAATACAGAACATCTATTGTATAATACAGCACATATATTGTATAATACGGAACAAATATTGTATAATACTTGACAGATATTGTATAATACAGGACAAATATTGTATAATACAGGGCAGATATTGAATAATACAGGACAGATATTGTATAATACAGCACAAATATGGTAGAGTACAGGACATATATGATACAATACAGGACAGATATCGTACAATACAGCACAGATAAGGTAAAATACTGGACTGATGTTGTATAATACAGGACAAACATGGTATAATACAGGACAGATATTGTATAATACAGCACAGATATTGTATAATACATGACATATATGGTATAATACAGCACAGATATGGTATAATACAGAACATCTATATGACACTTTCACGGTAAACCAGAAATACTTGTGCTGAATGGGCCTGCTGGCGATTGGTGCTAAAATCTGAGGGCGCGGGTTCGAGTCTCGCACGGGACAGATCCACCACAAGTATATTTTCTTCACCAAGAAAGTGTCATCCTTAAAATAATTGAAAATAATGTTACCTACTTTCTAAATGACATTAATATATATATATATATATGATATCGACTTCCTCTTCTTTGGTTCATGAATCCATGCCCAAACGTTCGCACAGTTAAAAATACCTCTCTCCACATTAAATCGTTCTCATCCACCACCTCCGTCATTTATCGACCTAATTCTAAACACACGTGGTCTCGCCAATAAGCCTAAGAAAGCGAGAATCTGATTGACGAACTAAACGTCCTCGCTGACTGACTGGCGGGAATTTACCTCATTATCAGTAATCCCACGGGATGTCAGTGCGACTACTAACTACGGTATCTATGTGTATCAGTCATATAGAGTAAGCGGTCAACGATGCGTCTTATACATGGACAATAAAATTGTTAAAAAGCTTGGGCGTGATGTGATGCAGGGAAAAATAAATGTAGAATACGCAATATGCTTGTTGTTGATTTTTTCTTCTCTCGCTGATGGAGGGGTGTCAACGGGCGTTCGTGCCCTTCCTCACCACATAAGTTCACCCCAAATCTCACGAAACTTGAATTGGATTGTGAGATTTCGGAGTATTTGAAAGTTTGGGGGTGAATAGGCGTTAATGCACGTCCATGGGCTGTACTACGTTATACCGATGATGTCTATCTTCCACGGGGTTAAAATGGGCGCTTTGGGTATTCATGGCGTACATGCCACGATATCTACATATGTACCGGTAAGTAGTACGAAGAGGTGAAATTCATTAGCAAAACTGATGGTCAAAAAAGATGGTGCGGAGTGACGTCACTCTGACACATCCGGGCAAGTGACATACGGGTCCCTTCCGGGTCAAAGGTCACATCCGGGTCACTTCCTGTTACGGCACAGCAAGAGTTATCTGCCCTTACATAAGACCCCAGTGACTTCCAATGTTAACCTCCGAGAAATGCATGTATGGGGTAGGAGTATTGGGGTGGTCACTTTTTTCTTCTTTTTTTCTGGTAGATTTTACTGCGGGGTGTGGCACCTTGTTTTCGTTGTCTCGCGATGTAGAACACGATGAGAGGGGTCTCGAGGCCATGGGTTGACTTTCGCTGAAAACTTCACGCAAGTCTGGGGTGGACATGTTAACCCATTCTGACACAGTGGACAATGTTAACCCCAATGGGAAACCCACTCATGGAGTCCAATTGGACGGGTAAGTAGTAAAAGTAGCGCAATGGTGCTCATGTGCAGGCAGGGAATGGTGGAAAAAGGTCATTGGAATGGACGTTTTGGGGTCGAGGTGGGTCCATAGTGGGCGTACGCGGTCGGGGGGAGTATCCATGTGAAGCGCTGCTCCAGGCCGATCAAATCACGGGTGGGTGCATGTTTTCACAGAAAAAACGGACTTGGTGAGTCGTGAGATGAGAATGTTGTGGTTATTGTTGTTGTTGAGCTAGTGTAGTCTCTCTATTTAAGGGAAGTCAAGGGAAGTAATCCAATTTATTAGTAGAGAAAACAGAAACCCAGTATATTTGTCCTTTGACTTTTGCGGAGAGTTTTACAGTAACGCCTTGACGCCCTATCTGAACGCCTTAACGCCTTATCGTAGCGCCTTAACGCCATATCTTAACGCCGTATCCTAACGCCCTAACACCCTAACAGACCCGTGTTTTATCTTTTGCGCGAGATTGTACCATGCTATTATATAATATTAACGCACCGACAAGGTGTATGGTGGTCCTCCACAGTTTCGTAGTAATGGCCCCTCTCTAATTTCATAATACGATAGACTGCCCTTGTTCTGCTACATCATAATTCTTCTTGTCTTCTTAATAGCTTATATCTATAATGCCATCCTATTCAGCATTATCAACGCTGCAAACGAGTACGTACAAATCGAGTGCTGGCTTCGTCTACACGCTGATCGGGTTCATGGAGTAAAGTTTGTCCTGTCTCAGTTATGCCCCTTGGGACAAAAAACGGGCAGGTTGACACCCACTTTTGTTTGCCTTTTTAAGTTGAGACCGGACCAGGGAACGTGAGTAAGAAGTTTAATTGAAATCGCTCTTACAGATTTTTCTGGAAATTGAGCCGAATTTGACCATTTTTCGACATTTTTAAGGGGTTTTCTAGGAAAAATGAAGCAAGCATGGAAGAGAATGTTCGAGTTTAATTTTTCTATAACATAGCAGTGTTATATCTTAAAATAATAGTTTCATCATGCTCTTTCAGAAAATATATACATATAAGTGATTTGGGTTGAAGGTTTTACGACAACTGATGGCCGAAAAACGGACCCATAGTCTATTCCATGCCGAATGGAAGAATCTCTGGAGTGCACCCTATGTATCAATCCATTCACACCAGGGAATAAAACATGGTGGTCGCCGATGATGTACGAATGTTTGGCTGGGAAACCGCCTATATTGGAGGTCATCGCTCTCTATGTCAGAGTAAATTTTTCGGGAATTTTCTGGAAAAAAACCCTGTTCTATTTATCTATCACTCGGGAGTAGTAGGGGAAGAGGAGATTCGGAGGTGCAATGGGGTGCGTTTGGGGGAGATGAGGGCCTTGTTCCATCCGGCTACCTGTGTGTGCGTGTGTGGTAGAGGAGGAGAAGGAGGAGGAGGAAGAGGACGATGAGGAATGGGGCTAACGCCCTAACGTCTTCTATAGCTAATCCATTACGACTTAATGTCATAATGCAGATGACAGAAAAACAGATCAACACGTTCACAAGTTTTCATATAGTTTATTCTCCCCAGTGTTACATCATACCCAAGCTAGGGGAGCCGCATTGGGTATGTTTACAATTCTCGTAGGCTTTTGTCCATTCAGAAGCCGCCATTTCAGCAAGTTCAATTTTCGGCCATGTTCGCTCTGATCCGTTTGTTCTAAGCGTCTTCGGGCAGTCCAGAATACTGGAGCTCCGAGCACTCACTTCTCCCATTGGTAGACAGGGAAGGGATATTGAAGGGCTCCTAGACACTGGGATCAATCTCCATCGGCTCTTCAATTCGGGGCGGCGGATCGACCTCCACGGGTTCTTCAGTTCGAAAGTGCATCTCCATGGGAACTGAAATATCCGTTCTCGAGAGTGGCGAGCGTCACCCGTGTATGACACTTTGGTGTCATCTCAAATGACTGGGATGCTTAAAGACTATATCGCACTCTGCACATTAATGCGTGTGTACTTCATGGCGTGCACGTGTGTGACGACGTAAACTGTTCAGGCGATGAAAGGGCTTCGAGCAAGTCCTACACGTGAGCATCGTGGTAGAGTATCTGCTGAATGGAACGTCAACTGTGCACGGTTTTAGGATACGCTTGCTTTTGTGGAAAGTATCGCTCGCCAACGCCTAGGTGATCGCTTCAACACTCTGGTTAAATAACTCAGAAGCGCTGATTTTCTAGATATTCCATGGAATTGACACTAATTCATCGAAATGCAGTGACGCCCGTCAACGCCCATCCTTACGCCTTAACGCCCTATCTTTCGTCAACCATCCAATCACACGCACATATTTTGACCATTGGCCCCTGACCCTCGATGAAAGTGACGTAATCACTGGGCATCAGCGGAAGCGACGTCATCGCGCGCATAAGAGCTCCGACCTATTGGAGTCGGAGGTGTTGGAGCTCGGAGCTCGGAAATGACGTCATCGCACGCATGTGCACGCGCATGTGGTGCACCCAGTACCCTATATCCCGCAGGACATAGTGTACACCAGGGAGCATGTGCACCATAGGTGCGGCGCTGGCGTGCGACGAGCTCCAAGAGCTCCGAGTTCCGAATCCATGAGCTCTGAGCTCTTATGCGCGCGATGACGTCACTTCCGACGATGTCCAGTGATGACGCCACTTTCATCAAGGGTCAGGGGCAAATTGTCAAAATATGTGCATGTGATTGGATGGTTGGCACTGCGTAAAGGCGTCATGATAGGGCGTTAAAGCGTTAAGATAAGTCGATAAGGCGTTGGGATAGGGCGTTAAAGCCTTGGGTCGGATGTTAAGGCGTAAAGATAGGGCGTTATGGTGCTGAAGGCGTTGAGACGGGCGTTAAGGCGTTGAGTCGGGCGCTAAGGCGTTACGACGAGCGTTGACGGGCGTCACTGCATTTCGATGAATTAGTGACAATTCCATGAAATATCTAGAAAATCAGAGCTTCTGGGCTATTTCACCAAGGCCGTTGAAGCGTTAAGCTAGTCGCTGGTGGGCGTTACTGTCCATAAAACAAGCGCATCCTAAAGACGTGCACATTTGACGTTTCATTCAGGGAACACTCTACCACAATGTTCATGTGTATGACTTGCTCGAAACCCTTTCATCGCCTGGACAGTTTACGTCGTCAAACACGTGTTCGTCATGAAGTATCCACGCATCCATGTGCAGAGTGTGATGTCGTCTTTAAGCATCCCAGCCAATTGAGACGTCACCAAAGTGTCATACACGGATCACGCTCGCCACTCTCGAGACCGGATATATCAGTTCCCATGGAGATGCATCTTCGAATTGAAGAGCCGATGGAGATTGATCCCAGTGTCTAGGAGCCCTTCCATTTCCTTTCCCTGCCTACCAATGGAAGAAGTAAGAGCTCGGAGCCCCAGTATCCAAAACGGATCAGACCGAACATAGCCGAAATTTGAACTTTCTGAAATGGCGGCTGCTGATTGGACAAGAGCCTACGAGAATTGTAAACATACCCAACGCGGCTCCCCTAGCTTGGGTATGATGTAACACTGGGGAGAATAAATTATATGAAAACTTGTTGATCTGTCTTTCTGTCATCTGCACCATGACATTAAGCCGTAAGGGATTAGGTATAGAAGACGTTAGGGCATCTTCTTCCTCTTCCTTCTCCTCCTCTTCCTCTTCCTTCTCCTCCTTCTTCTACTCCTCCTACTGCACTTCCTCCTCCTCCTCCACCACCACATACGCACACACAGGTAGCCGGATGGAACAAGGCCCTCATCTCCCTCAAACGGATTCCGTTGCACCTCCGAATCTCCCCTTTCTCTACCACTCCCGAATGATCTCGGGTGATAAAAAAATTTTCCCTGACATATAGAGAGATAACATCCAAAACAGGTGTTTTCCCATCTAAACACCCGTACAATGTCCCGGTGTAGAGCGATGACATCATCGGAGACCACAATGTTTTACTCCCTGGTGTGAATGGATTGATACATACACCTTATCGATGCGTTAGTATTATAAAATAGCATGGTACGATCTCGCGTAAAAGATAAAACACTGGTATGCTAGGGCGTTAAGGCGCCAGGATAAGGCGTTAAGGCGTCAAGATAGGGCGTTAAGGCGTTACGATAAGCCGTTAATGCGTTCAGATAGGGAGCTAAGGGCGTTACTGTAATTACAAGCGTCTGATCCGCCATTCATAATTCAGCCGTCGTCCATTAGAGAATATCCGCGTCCATAATTCAAAGACCTATTCTATATTCCATATAACAGTATTAGCACCAAATTCAAAAAGACAATCATAGTATACATAAACATAGGCTAGTTTCCTGCAAGAGAGAAGCGGTCAACAGTTTTCAATGATGCCGACAAGTCATCGTAATGTTCCAAAAATATAAAAATCCGTATCGTTGATTAGTATTCTTAATCCATAATAATCGTTGTAAAGTCGTTATCTAGAGAATGATGTATCTCAGTCACGTTTTGATTCTGCCTGTTCATATGAGCACCATGAGGATCTTGAGGTACATGGGTTCATACGGCCCCTAGCCCCGGGTTGAGCGGAATTAGACACAAGTTACGAAACGTAACGCCATAGATCTTGTACGCTACGCTCGTATTTTGCTATCAGCATGCGATATGTATCGCCAAATTTGAGAAACTTTGAGTGGAGGCGCTTGGTGGTGTAGCCCTGTTTTATAAGTTTCTGCAACAATGTTTTGTGACGTTGATTAAAATCGTCACATTTAACACAGGATCTAGCAAATGCTACTAGGCGTGATATGTATACGCCATATGCAGGTCCCACTGGAGTATTACTGTCCAGAAAGGGATAGTTTACGATGTCGAAATTGTAATCATCTCTTTTGTCATACAGTCGACGAGAGAGAAGGCCCGCTTCATTTTTATAGAGATATAGGTCTAAATACGATGTGTAGGGTTATCTATAGTGTCCTTTAAATTCAGTGGAGGTGGATATATATCCCTCACTGCGTCATTTATATAGCGATTATCCACAGCGAGAAGATCGTCTACATAGCGTTTGGTGAATGAGAAGGAACGGGCTTTGAATGGATCTGTTTTTGAAAGCGCCTGCATATAGTCATATTCATAAGAGGACAGATATAGGTCAGCCAATAGGGGTGCACAATTAGTACCCATTGGAATACCTATATGCTGTTGATATATTGTGTTGCCAAATTTCACATAGATATTTTTAGTGAGAAATTCAAGCAATCTCTTGTACATGTATGTAGTAGAGCTAAAGAATACTTTATGGCTTCCGACATATTAGTATATCTACGATCAGTTTTCTTGAACACAGATACTATTAATGAACTTAGACGGTCAATAAGGTCCTGATGAGGGATTGTGGTATAGAGAGTCGAGAAATCCCATGTGAATACATGCCTATACGGTATGTGACCTTTAGCATCAAGTTCTTCCGTTAAGACATTTTGAGTTTTTCAATATCTACATACATTCAACGCCAGAGTTTTTAGAAATTGTGGCGCAATGCCTTTCCCAAAATGCTTTTACTTCCTGAAGGGCCCTCGTCAACGGGGTTGAAAGAAGCTTGGTGGTGCAGCTTCTAGAACCAGTTATGAATCTAGCTTTGTATGGTGATTTATCCATTTTGGGAGTCCAGTATACTTTTGGTATATCGTTATGTTTGGTTGGAAGACAAATACCTCTTTCAATGAGAAACGTTTTGTGATTGTTAAATAAATCTTCCAGAGTAAATGCAGTTTGAGAGTAAGTACCGTACTGTTTGATGACGATATGTTTACACTCAATTCTTCAACCAGCACCTGATAATAGTAATAGTTACATATGAATATTATATTATTTGGAGCTTTGTCTGTTGGGACTATGACGAATTAACTCTGGAGATTTGCTAGAACCTCTTGCGAATTGGGGCTTCTCAGTACTTGTTTTGCTTGGGGAAGGGTACTTCTGTCAATATGGCGGATTGTTTCAACGACCTTGCTCTTGGTGAGGTCCAGCCAATCATCGAGTACTGTAGGTTCAACTTTTTCTCGCTTAGACCAATCAATAACGTGCTGTTCCAAAGCAGACATGACTATCTTCTGGTCGGCCTTCAGACTTATATTTCTCGGCTCTCTATATTTAGGTCCCTTCATCAGGAGTAATCTTAGGTCCTTATCACTCACCACATCAAGGTCATCAGTCACAACATGTTTGCATGGTGTATAGATAAAGTTCGACGATTCACAATCACAACTATAGCCCCCCCCGACGTATATAAGTTCCAGTCAATCTCCTTGACGGCATTAGAGTAATAGAATATTTTGGTGGCTATAGATTTAGTATACTTATATGAAATGCAAGGAGGTTCTGTGAACTTAAAATAGTTTGGTACAGTATTGCGTACCTCTGGATCATTCAGGATTCGAGGTAAATTAATAATGTCCAGTCCTTTATCTAAGTAGTTGAGTTTCAAGAAAAGCCGATCTTGGGATGTTTCGATTATGTTCACTGGACGATACAACCGAAAATACGCTATATCTTGACATACTTTAGAGATCTTGGGTGGTATTATATTTCCTGAGGACGCAGATTGTTGTATATCTCTGGCTATATGATTTAAAGCTCTCAGAGGTAACGCATACAGAACTGTACGTAAGCTATGTGTACTATTGGGTGTGTTAGTTAAACCCACTAAGTAATTTAAAGTGATATGATCGTAAATCATCGCACTATTAAACTTCCTCCAACCATGGCTGCGATGTCACCGTTAATGGGGTATAAATAGCTGGGTAATATTGGATATATTTGGACGGCGGTTTGTAACATTGCCGAACCCACTGACATTATCATTTAAACCATACGGAAACACTGACCCAAGTAAACCATACGGAAACACTGACCCAAACTCTCCACAAAGGTCACAGTGCAAATATACTGGGTTTCTGATTTTCTCTACCACTAAACTGGATTACTTCCCTTGACTTTTACTTCCCCGAAATTGAGAGAATACACTATCTCAACAACAACAACATTCCCATTTCTATGACTCTCTAGGTGTAAGGTCCGTTTTTGTTTTGTTAAAAACATGCTCCCACCCATGACTTGATCGGCCTGGAGGAGCGTTTCACATGGATACCCTCCCCGACCCAGTACGCCCACTATGGGCCCACCTTGACCCCAAAACGTCCATTCCAATGCACTTTTCCCACGATCCCCTGCCTGCGCATGCGCACAATTGCGCTACTTTTACTCCAAGCCAGCCCAGTTGGACGCTACCCATTAAGACCTTCAGACTGATACCCCACACGATCCATTCGAACCACTATGGGTCCACCTCGACACCAAAACGTCCATTCCAGTGCACCTTTCCCACAATTCCCTGCTTGCGCATGCGCAGAATTTTGAGAACGGACGACACATTAGTCCAGTCGGATGATCCCCCACGAATGCTTCACGATGACACATCACACAGCCCAATCGGACCAATATTGGTCTATCTCGACCCCAAAACGTCCATTCGCATGCGCAGATAGACGATATTCATACAGTTGGACGCTCTCCCATGAGTACTTCACTATGACACCTCAAACCACCCAATCGGTCCACTATGGGTCCACCTAGATCCCAAAACGTCGACCTCGATCTGCCTACCTACTGCGCATGCGTCATCAGAATTTTTAACATGCGTTAACGCATGCCCTCGAGATCCCTCCCTTTCTGTTTTACAGCTCGAGATAAAGAAAACAAGGTGCCACACCCCATACCGCAAATGTCCATGAGAGGGTTCCCCATTGGGCCTAACATTGTACAGTGCGCCAGAAAGTCCACCCCAGACCTGCGTGAAGTCTTCAGCGAAAGTCAACCGATGGCCTCGAGACCCCTCTCATCGTGTTCTACATCGCGAGACAAAGAAAACAAGGTGGCACACCCCATAGCAAAATAGCACAGGAAAAAGCAAGAAATACGACCATGCATTCCCCGGAGATTAACATTGGAAGTCACTGAGGTCTTGGGTGGGTTTGAATTACACTTCTGATATGCACCATTTTACTGATCACAATAACCAAATCCAGTATACCTGCTTAAGTTGTAATAACAACAAATTTAAAATACACAAGTCATTGTGTTGAGTGAGATCTCATTTTTTTCCTATTCGGTGAATAACTAGAACCGAAGGACTGTTCTCGGTACCTATACCCAGAATGTCCGGCCCACTACACCCTATGACATGTCTGGTTTCAGGCGTCTCGTCGGATGAAATCCCGATGTCTCTCACCCCTGTCGCTCTCGGTAGAGCGTTCCACTTTCGTTTGCGCAAGCGCAGTCCATCCATCAGAGCCCGATCGCGTCAAGTCTAGACCCGCTGGTCCCACATACGAGCGACTCGGTGCCAAGCATATAACATGCTCATCTCTGTGGGTCAGTATATAAGAGTGGACCCATCCAAATGCCATCTGAGCGAACTTGTACTACTCCTCGGCGCCAATCGTAGTCTACTCCTCCAGATCTTCAAGACAATATCCTGCACGACCCATCCGAGGGAAGGATGGCCCATAGATCGGCCGAGCACGCGCCTCCGTACCTAGAAAATGCCACTGTTCTCTACAACTCGGCTGCGGATGTGCACCATGACATCACAACCGTTAAAACCACCCCAGTCGTAGTCTACTCCACGAGACCTTCAAGACGACATCTCACTTTTCCCATTTGGGCCAAAGATGGCTCACTTAGAGCCATTTTACTGAGTGTAAAATCAGATTTTCCAGCTTTTTGGTGAGATGTCCGGCTGATTTCCAGGCCCTATTTTTGCATTCACACGCCAGTCACATGACCGGAAATAACATCCAGGGTTCGAGGTCCAACCCAGGTCCAAGATCAAGGGCCAAAGGTCAACGGTCATGCAACCTTCCTTACAAACCTCAATCCCTCCGCCACAAATGTGTGCAGATTTCGCCTTTATATACTACTGAAGTCATCACCACAAAAGACATCGCAAGCATGAGCACATGCCTGGCGGAGCGGTCAGCACCCTGCTGTATCCAGTACGTGCGAATGCAGTACAGCGGTATATATTTCTAATGATTGAAACTTCAGGTGGAGTTCGGAACATTATTAGTACCATATGGACATTATGGACGGTACACAGTGCTTCAATGCAATATTAGTAGTATATAAAAGTCATCTTCGGCCTTATTTTGCCGGGAGAGCTAACTCTTGGGGAGGCACCGGAAATTCCGACAGGTGGCGCCACGTGGCGGTTTGTGGAGGCCACGTGCACTATAGTTCCGGCAAAGGGACCCCTGGGCATGTATTCTTCCGCGGTGATGCGATCTGGCGGTGAAGCGGGCAAAAAAGTCTCCGCGGACAGAAAGTAGTCCCAAATACGCGGGTTTTCGTGAGGAAAATCGGGAATGTTCGGCAAGCCCCTAGTGGACCGAAAGGGTCGAATGAGGTGTCAAAGTGAAGCGCTCCTCCAGGGCGATCAAGTCATGTAAAAGTTTCTCCAGAAAAAATATATAAAGCGGAACACGGACTTTATCCCTACAATAGGGGAAAACTCCTATCAACCATGTCCAAAAGGGGTAATATCGGTCTCCGGGCTTATCGGGGTCTGCCTATCAAGCCATCTGCCTATCAAGCCATGGGTGGGTGCATATAAAATGAGGACTTGTCCCCGAAAATATAAAAGCGGAACACGGACTTTACCCCTACAATAGGGGAAAACTCCTATCAACCCTATCCAAAGGGCTGATATCGGTCCCCGGGCTTATCGGGGTCAGCCTATCAAGCCATGGGTGGGTGCATGTAAAATGAGGACTTGTCCCCGAAAATATAAAATGCGGTACACGGACTTTACCTCTACAATAGTGGCCTGATTCGCACATTTGCATCTATACGGAAAAATACCTGTATGGGGTATGGGGGTGGTCATTTTTGCGGATTTTACTATGGGTTGTGTGGTTTTTCACGTCTCGCCACGTAGAATAATATGGGCGGGGTCTCGAAGTTCAGTGGTGAAATTTTTCGAAAAGTTCACGGAGGGCTGGATAGGCCCATAGGCCCATACTGGCTCAGGGGGATAGGTCCATACTGGGAAATTCATTGTGGTATGGTTTGTTTGGTCTTGTTTTTAACGTCTCACCACATAGAACACAATGGGAGGGGCCTCGAAGTTAAGCGGTGAAATTTTTGGAAAAGTTCACGAAGGTCTGGATAGGCCCATATGGGATCAGGTCCATACTGGGCAATTCACACATGTTCATTGCGGTATGGGTTGCTTGGTCTTGTTTTTCTCGTCTCACCACGTAGAACACGATGAGAGGGGTCTCGAAGGTAAGCGGTGAACTTTTTCGAAAAGTTCACGAAGGTCTGGATAGGCCCATATGCCCATACTGGCTCAGTGGAAAGGTGCATACTGGGCAATTCACACATGTTCATTGTGGTATGGGTTGTTTGGTCTTGTTTTTCACGTCTCACCACGTAGAACACGATGAGCGGGGTCCCGAAGTTAAGTGGTGAAACTTTTCGAAAAGGTCACTGCGCGGATGCGTAGTGGGTAAATAGTGTTGGGTGGACGTTTTGGGGTCTGGGTGAGCCCCTAGTGGTCCGATGGTGTCGTATGAGGTCTTATTTTGAAGCTCTCGTGGAGCAGCATGCGACTGTTTCCAATATTCTGCGCATGCGCAGTCTGGCCGTAGTATATAAATCAGGCTTTTTGGGGGTACGTGGGGGTGTGTTTGGGATAGAGATGGACCTCTGTTGGTCCAAATTGGTCGTGGGAGGTGTCAAAGTGAAACTTTTGTGGGGTCAGAATGGCGTGTTTTTTATTGCAAGTCGCTTCAATCGGCGCAGGCGCAGTTGGGTGTAGTAAGTAAAGTGTAAGTGAAGAGTGATAAACCAGTACAGTTGGAGAGCTTGGAGTGACCAATGGAATCTTTTGGATGGTGCTTGACCGGTTTCGATCTGGTGTGGATCTCATCAGAGGCTGGCAGATGGTGTCTGTAATCCGCTTCATATACCAGTGGGCAGTTGGCCGGCGTTGTCAAGGGTTGGCCGGCAGTTGGTAAAGTGGTCATTTTGGAGGTGTGTTTGGTGTAGAGATGGACCATCCTTGGTCCGAATGCGTCGTGTGGAGTATCATCTTGTAGTTCTCGTGGTGCAGACCCCGATTTTAGGGATGTTCACGTCATCTGTGACGTCATTGGTGACGTCATTTGTAGGAGTAGTAGCGAATGTGGGCATTTTGGGGCAGTGAAGGAAGGTATTTGGTGTAGAGATGGACCATCTTTGGTCCGAATGTGTCCTGTGGGGTGTGCATTATAACATATCTGTTCAGTATTATACCAAATCTGTGCTGTATTATACCTTATCTGCGCTGTATTATACCACATATGTCCCGCATTGTACCATATGTCCTGTACTGTACAATATATGTTCTGTATTATACAATATTTGTCCTCTATTATACCATATCTGTCATGCATTATACCATATCTGTCCTGTGTTTACAATATTTGTCATGCATAAAATATCTGTCCTGTGTTATACCATATCTGTTCTGTGTTGTGCCATATGTCCTGTATTATACATGTTCTGTTTTATACCTAATCTGTGCTGTATTACACCATATCTGCCCTGTATTTGACCATATCAGTTCAGTATTATACCGAATCTATGCTGTATTATACCATATCTGTCCTGTATTATACCATATCTATATCTGTCCTGTATTATACCATATCTGTCCTGTATTTTACCATATCTGTCCAGTATTATACCGAATCTCTGCTGTATTATACCATATCTGTCCTGTATTATACCATGTCTGTCCTGTATTAAACAATATCTTCCCTGTATTTAAGAAATAAATGTTAGCTTTCCGTCCTCTAACTGCTCAGATAATGGACGGCAAAACGGAATTGGCTATTGTTTTTACACTGTCCATGTACATGTAATCTATCCATATGTACCCTGTCCATGTACATGGACTTGTGTACATGTTCCTTGTCCATGTAAATGTACATGTCATTCTACATGTACTCTGTCCACGTCCATGAATCATGTATTCATACTCGGTTCAAGTCCATGTACATACCCTATCCATATCGCTATATACTGAAATATTGCGGAATGCGACGTAAACGTTAATTCTCTCGCTCTCTCAATGAACATGCACTCTGTACAATCTGTACGCATGATGTAGACCGGTGAGAGAACAACAACAACAACAAGGATGACAGGTCAATCATTTCATTATCTCCTCCAGTACATCATACCCAAGCTGGGGGAGCCGCGTTGGGTATGCTTACAATACAAGTAGCCTCTTGTCCAATCAGAGGCCGCCATTTGACGCTACATATGTCATATTCGTTCTTGCCCGTTAGATGTATTCTCGGCTGCTCTTGCCCAATCAGAAGTCTCCATTTCAGAAAGTTCCATCTTCGGCCATGTTCGCTCTCATCCGTTTTTGTTCTAATCGTCATCGGGCAGGAGAGAATAACGTTGAGGCAACATATCCTCAAATGGTTGTTTGCGCATTCTGAGTATCTATCAGTGCATGGGTGAATAAATTCATCCGATGGGGTGGTCGGTCAGCTTGGTAACGAAAAACGTGACATTGGTCACCCTCTCTACGACCCATTGGGTGTTGGGGCGTTGCTGTTGGGCCCATTTCAAGACATCCAATTGGTCCACTTGGTCCAGCATCTTCTCCACGCACGATTGGTAATGGTGAAAGTATGATCGTACACTTGGTTGTTGGCACTGGAATAGAAATAGCGCAGTTGATCCATCATCTTATGGCGTAAGATGTACCCGAAAGCGACATTTAATTTGAAGGCCGTAGCTTGGTCATTGAAGATGGCTTCCACGTAGCTGCGTAGACGGGCGAGGTCGGTCAGTCGGAAATTGTAGATATCTTGAATAGGGCGATGACGGTGGAAACAGTGCCGTTTCATGGGCCAATGGCGCCGATAGATGGATGATCTTCGTATAACAGATCGCTAGGAACATTTATGGGCTCGTCCAGAAAATGTTCGATGTCGTCAGGCGTATGACTGGGAACAGTAATGCTAGGCACCGGCTGGATATCTAGGCTCTTCTGAACTGTAGGTATAGGCGGGCTCTCCGTGATCGCATCACCAGTGGCATTCTTCTCCCCGGGCTCATCTTCACTGGGTCTGACCCTCCTGGGTGCCTCTTTAGTGGGACGTTTTCGCCCAAACCGTAGAGACGGGGCATGAGTCAAACGTTGGTGCTGTCTTAACTGACTGGGTCGTTTGAAGAGTTGACCACAATCGTTACATTGTTCCGTCGCGCCCTCGTGGAGTGAGCGTTCGTGGCGCAGTAAATGATCCTCCCGATTGAATGACCGTGCGCAGGTTATACAAGTATACCGTGCATCGTTGTGGGTGGAGGCCTCGTGGCGTCGTAAATTATCTAGACGAGTAAACTGCTTCTGCCAAGTTGTGCAAGAGAACATATCTGCTGTGGATCTGGAAATGCTGAACATTCCCACCTACCGTCACTTTTATAAGCCCCCAGCACAAGAACTCTCTTACGTTGTTCTTCCCACCAATCAGCGAATCGCTGTCCTGTACATTCGGGTGCGCACTTGTGACATGTCTAGCACTATACGCCATAGAGATATGCGAGCTGGGGAACTAACCAATCAGTGCCGCCATAAGGCATTTAAGGCATTTAAGGGTGTTATACAATATCTGTCCTGTATTTTACCATATATGTCCTGTATTATACAATATATATTCTGTATTATACCAAATCTGTGCTGTATTATACAGTATCTGTCCTGTATTATACCAAATCTGTGCTGTATTATACCATATATGTCCTGTATTGTACCATATATGTCCTGTATTATACGATATATGTCCTCTATACCATATCTGTCCTGCATTATTTCAGATCTGTGCTGTATTATACCATATCTGTCCTGTGTTTACAATATTTGTCATGTGTCGTATAATAAAGCACAGATTCCGTATAATACTGGACAGATGTGATAAAATAAAGGGCAGATATGGTATAATGCAGCACAGATATGGTATAATACAGGACAGATATGGTATAATACAGGACAGATATTGTATAATACAGCACGGATATGGTATAATAAGAACAGATATTGTATAATATCTGTCCTGTGTTATACCATATCTGTCCTGTATTAGACAATATCTTCCCTGTATTTAAGAAATAAAAGTTAGCTTTCCGTCCTCTAGCTGCTCAGATAATGGACCGTAAAAGAGAATTGGCTATAGTTTTTACACTGTCCATGTACAGGTAATCTATCCATATGTTCCCTGTCCATGTACGAGGTTGTTTTTGGTCATTTTAAACCTGAAGTGACGTCACACACCCGGATGGAAAACCCCGGATGTAAGATGAGGTCCCGGATGTAAAAATCAAAGTACCCGGAAGTAAAACATGGAAAACCCGGATGGTAGATGAGTACCCGGATGCGGAAGGTCAGTACATGCATTCCATACGTCTAAGGCCAAAGATCCCCACGATCGAGAGGTCCAAGGTCACGCCCGATCGTCACACCGGAAGTGACGTCACACATGACGTCACACACTTGCGCAAAATCCACACTTGCGCAGAACACCTGCGTACACAGATCTGCGCACTTCAGGGTTTTTTTCGCGCATGCTCACTGAACCAAACCTTTGACTCCTGCGCATGCGATACCGGATATTAACGGATATCATTCCGTTGTTGGAACGAAAATTGAATTAACGGTACGTACACGGATCTTACACGGACCCTACGGCCTTATTGCGTTAAGACGGCACTCGACAGGTGTTGAGTGACACAAGCCAAACCGAATGCACGGTGTGTCGTCCTTTCTAATATTAATATACTAATATTGCAATGTGGAAAGGGAGGACTAAAAACGAACTTATTTCTAATTTGACGAGTGATTCTTACAATTTGACTGATATCCTACCTATGTCATATTTTTGTGCATTTGTCTTCATACGGTATCGTACTATTCCAGTCAGCTGTTATGGCCATTTAGCTTTCATTTTGCTATCTACTCTTTTTCTAGATTTATTATTGATGAAAAATAATATCACCGTATCGTAATATTGTGGCTAGCTTTTGTGAAATCGCCAAATTATGACCTTTACATTCGCGACATTTTGGCTTCAATCTCGGTAAACTCCAATTCACTGACTTTGAACTTTCGCAATGCTATCTAGTGGACTTTTGGGCGTATCCATTATTGGTTAATGGGAATATAAATAACTTATTGTACGTCTTTAATTTCACTTATATTGGATTACTGGTGCCCTCAAAGTCATCAAAAAGCCTTAGCTCACGTGTCTGCCTTCATTATGTCAGGAGTTTTGATCATTTGTTTGACAGGTGCTAGATATTGTATTTTCTAAATTTTTACGGGTTTCCCCTCAGTACGATTCAGTAATATTTTTTTCTGATATATTACATAGGACATAAATCTGGACATAAAACCATTGAGAAGTCTGCTGTTGCAATTAGTGTGAAGTCAAACCTTAGTATGACTGGACTATCATCACTATCTTTGATGATAAAGTCTGGTCGTCACCCTTTCTCACGACACTAGGCTATATAAATTGCTGATGACTAGGCATCAGGTCCGACTAAGGGTGTGTATTGAATGAGATTGACTCATTATTCATTGAGAAAATCACACGTGCTTCCCAAGCATATCAGTGATACTGAAATTTATACTAAATATAAAATATTCTTGGCCCATTATATTTGAATGATGACCTCAGATATTATCTCGGAGTGTATAGGGTCATTGACCTATATACTAAATTATATAGGTTAGTACTCTTTTCGGACTATTATTACATGCGCAATAAAGCAGGTAAGATAATTTCCCGTGTTTAGGGAAATCGAAAGTAATACAGTGTCCACTGGACTTGAGACAATATAAATAAAAGAAACCAGGAAAATTTCTTATCAGTTTTTACTCTTACATCATGTATGCAGGAAAACCTAATGCTCCACTATGGTGGCCGACAACTGCCACTAGAATTTTTCTGTAAATTCATTAGTTTTCGAATCTATTTTCCTCATCTTTTGTGAATTTTTATTTGATTTAACTTTTTTTTCCTTTTCAATTTTTTATTTTATCTTATTTTAATTTTTTTTCTTTTCAGATTTTTTTTTTCATTTTTATTTTTTTCGTTTTTGTTTTTTTTTGTTTTACTTTATTTTGTTTTAATTTGCTTTTTTTGCACAAAAAAATCTACATGTCCGAGAACTGCCAAGCCGACAACTGCCAGTTTCCCAGCATGCTTCATGGCTCGAATTATCTCCCTTGTTTGGTTTTCTGTGTCAGAATAGCTAAATGATATATAGCCCTCACGAGTATGAGGCTAATATATAGCCCTCACGAGTATGAGGGCTATAGGTCGGCCCCAGTCACCTCCAGCGAGGGTTTTAGATAATTTTATTACGAATCACCCACCTCTGAAATTGCCGTACATCTAATCTCTATCCCCTCCTGCGCACTATTTTAAAATCTTGCGCACTATTGTGAAATAGTGACGCATATATCGCCGTCTGAAATTTCCAGTCGAAAATTTCAACTCTCTACCCGCCATGTTGGTGACGTCACGGTATATGTGTGCTGGGCCGTTTGCAATTGAACATGGCGCGTATAAAGTGGAAGTTGTCGACTGGAAAATTCGGACGGCGATATATTCGTTACTATTTCACAATAGTGCGCAAGATTTTAAAATAGTGCGCAGGAGGGGATAGAGATTAGATGTACGGCAGTTTCAGAGGTGGGTGATTCGTAATACAATTATCTAAAACCCTCGCTGGAGGTGACTGGGGCCGACCTATAGCCCTCATACTCGTGAGGGCTATATATTATATAGCTATGTCAGAAGCGCTAATCTTGGTACAAGACTAGAAACAAATGTGCAATACAGTGGGAGAGAGATACAGATCTGGAACAGCAGTTGCAAACATATGTGTTGCACAGTATCAGAGGCGCTGAACTTCAAAATTCTCAGGCACAGAAGCATGGAAGAAACTGACAGCAAGAGTGAAAGCAAAACAACTGAAGAAGGGTGAAGGTGATAACATTCCTCGTAAAATGAAAGGAGAAGAAATGACTGTTCAACGCCTGTCATGCTATGTGTCTGGGAAGGCCCAGAAAGATACAATTTTTTTGGCATGCGACATCCTTGCAGGATAACAGAGGCCTACGTGTAAAAGTGTGTGACAAATTCCCGATATTAAATTGATTCATATTCGCATTATTTCAAGGATTTGGAATTGAATGAAATCAGTCCTGCTCCAGTCGAGAGGCCTATAGCTCGTTCGAGAAGCTTGTCAGCTTCAGCAGACAAGCTTTCCACACCTTCCGATCTACGCTCGTAAGCCCCGTACCACTACCAGGGAAAATGTTCCAAAGTCTTTGTCAGTGACAGACATGTTAAAAAGCTGGATAAGCAGCTGAGCAACAAGATATCCACAACAGTTGTTGGTTTATTTAGTTTTGACTTGGACCATGTGACATGGTCAAAGGTACCAACTGATTGGGCTGATTGCATCCAATTCCAAATCTGTATTCTCTGTTAAAGTATCAGACGACGAACCTCTTGGAATAAAGCGAATCTATAAATGAATCAATTTGATATCGGGAATTGCGACGAAGGTCCCTGTTCTCCTGCAAAGATGTCCAACCATATCCATAACTCTTGCAAAAAAAAATGATGTTCGCATGCACCTTTAATGTTCTCCATTGACAATTCGCTGTCGCTGCTGCTGTTAAAACGGCAAGAATTCTCTGGGTCCGATTCCTGTATATTTCTGGGCTTTCCCAGATACAGAGCATGACAGGCGTTGAACGGTCATTTCTTTTCCCTTTATTTTACGAGGAATGTTATCACCTTCATCCTTCTTCGGTCGTTCTGCTTTCACTTTTGCTGTCAGCTTCTTTCACGCTTCTGTGCCTGACATTTTTGAAGTTGAGCTCCTGTGATACAGAAATTTGCAACATATGTTTGCAACTGCTTTTCCAGATCTGCATCTCTCTTCCACTGCATCGCACATTTGTTTCTAGTCTTGTAACAAGTTTAGCGCCTCTGACACAGATAACCAAACCAGGTAGATAATTCGAGCCATGAAGCATGCTGGGAAATTGGCAGCTATCGGCTTGGCAGTTCTCGGACATGTAGAATTTATTTTCTGTTCGAAAAAAAGCAAATTAAAACAAAATAAACTGAAACAAAAACAAAGTAAAACGAAAAAAATGAAAATGGAAAAAAAAAATTGAAAAGAGAAAAAAAATATAAAATAAAAAATTAAAAAGGAAAAAAAAGTTAAAGCAAATAAAAATTCACAAGGGATGAGGAAAATAGATTCGAAAACTATTGAATTTACAGAAAAATTCTAGTGGCAGCAGTCGGCCACCATACTCCACCAAACTTTGTGTGCAGGCCTACGTCACACGCAACAGGCAGGGGAATCACCGCATATAATCAGCTGACCCAGTCAACTGTCTTGGTACCTTTCCAAAATTGAGATAACGATGATATTATTAAGTGAATAACATCTAAATTGAAATCAAAACAAAACGACAGGACAGACTTGAGAATTTGAGATGTTATATCAGCTGTTGATGTGTGAGGGGAATACATGGGGGAATAATGCTGGATGTAGTCACCTGCATGGGGGCACGTCATGGTAGACGTACATCATTCATGCACACGGGCGCTGACGTATGATAAACCTATTTCAAAATTTAATTGCATTACCTCTATAAACGACAAGATATCGTTTACAAATAAACAACAGTAGTAGTGTTCATGCAAATTGACTCAACTTTCACCCGGATGTAACTATGACGTCACTTCCGGTTGGGTTGAATGAGACGTGACCTTTGTACATGTCTAGACTTGTATGTGTGTGTTGATGTACTGGGGTTTTCCCCCACAATGGCGGCTAATGGCGGCTAATGGCGGCTAGTCCGCCATGTTGGAAAATGGCGGTTAATAAAATGGCGGCTAATGGCGGTCAAAATGGCGGCTAATGGCGGCCAATGGCGGCTAATGGCGGCAAGACGTGACTGCCTATGGGAAAATGGGGCAAGATGGCGGCTAATGGCGACTAATGGTGGCTAATGGTAGGGCAAAATGGTGGATAATGGCGGCTAATGGCGGCTAATGGCGGCTAGTCCGCCATGTTGGAAAATGGCGGTTAATAAAATGGTGGTTAATGGCGGCTAATGGCGGCCAAAATGGCGGCTAATGGCGGCAAGACGTGACTGCCTATGGGAAAATGGGGCAAGATGGCGGCTAATGGCGGCTAATGGCGGCTAATGGTAGATAAAATGGTGGATAATGGTGGCTAATGGCGGCGAAAATGGCGGCTAGACCGCCATTGTTGTAGAAAAACGTATAAAAGGGGGTGATTTTTAGTGGTTGGGTGTATTCATTGCACTACCCCACGGAGCTGTCACACCTACCTGACCAGCCTGCCTGCCTGCCTGCCTGCCTGCTTGCCTGCCAGCCTGCCTGACCGCCTGCCTGCCTGCCTGTATGAGACGTGGAGAAGCTTTTCATTTTACCAGTGCAATTTCACCAGCCTATTACACCGTAGCAGCTACTGACCAGCCTGAGCCCACAGTCATGGAGTCATCCCAGCGAGTTAAGCTTCAACAGTACCGCCTTCGCCTGATTGATGAGATGCAGCATGTGGCCGAACTATGTGATTTGCTTATGGAGGAAAACATACTCCTGAAACAGGGTGTCGAAGATATCATGGCGGAGAACACCACTTCACGACAAAACAGAGCTCTCATCGACGGTCTACTGCGCCGTGGCCCCTATGCATTTCTAGCCTTCGTGGAGGCGCTGAAGAAGACGGGAAATGAAGAACTAGCAGATCTACTTCAAGCCCACGATGTACAAGATGATGATATCTTAGTCATGGACACTACCGAAGAGCGTACAGCTAGCAAACGTACGCACCCAGAGTCTGGTGTACCTGCCAAACGTGGTGCACGACCCAAACGGCCCCGACTAACACCTTTAGAAATACCTGAGCAAGTGCTTGAGCCAGCGCCCCAGCAAGTGCCTGAGTCAGTGAAAGAAGAAGAGGTGCAACTTCCTATGTCTGTGCAGGAGATCAATAACATTATCCAGCAGGCCTACCAGGCAGCCCACACGAACACTTGGGAGCTCTCACCCTATTTAACTGTGAGTGTCAAAGACGAGGAAGTGCATTTTAACGCACCGGCCTTTAACGACAGACCAGCTAAGCATATCGCCTTGACGTTCGACACCTGGCTAAAACTACAGACCATTGATTACGCCATCGATGCAGTTATTCGCGACCAGGGGAGTGACGAAGCGAAATTTTATGTGGGTGACGACATCTTTGTCAGCTGTGCTACATTCAACGACATGCTCCTGGTGCATATACGGAAATGGAAAATCAGGTCAGATACGCAAGAGCATGTTCCTTGTCCTGAGGGCGTCACCTTGAAAATAATGGCGTGGCGGAAGCTGCAGAGTCTCACAGCTGTAATTCATGAAGCCCTGTCTGACCAGGTGTCTGAGTATATTTGTAAGAAGTACATCGACACATTCCTGGATCATCTCAGACCCCGCATTCGACACTTGCGTATCCAGCAATGTGCAGCCTGTCTGAACAAGGACGGGGTCTCCTACACGCATACGTGTGTGGACAATAGTATACTACCATCATACGCGCTCATCACTGAGGCACTACAGACCGTCACCGAGGAGCAAATTGCCCTGGCATTGGAAGCTGCCTGTCCACCCAGAATTCCACGTGAACAGATTGCTACCTACATCTACGTGCACCAGGGGCGGAAAGACGATGATGAGTTCAAACAAGTCTTGTTGCATCACTATTGAACATTTCAAGTCTTGTGTTGCAATGAAAACATTCAGACATTACCGTATTCCTATATTCTACGTTCATTGAAGCGCCTTGATAGCGTATAATTGTATTAAAATTCAATACCCAGAGTCTACTGTGGTGAAGACGTTCACCCTACTGTGTTAGTCTTGTTGTATAAATATTGAACATCTTGTTGCATTGAAAACATTCAGACATGATCGTATTCCTACATTCTATGTTCATTCTATGTTCATTGAAGCGCCTTGATAGCGTATAATTGTATTAAAAATTCAATACCCAGAGTCTACTGTGGTGAACACGTTCATTCTATTGTGTTAATAAAAAATAGTAGAAAATTCAAAATGGGTGTTAGTGTTCATTGAGTGTGGTGACGGGAGCTGGTGTTTTTTGTGCTTTGAGTTAGAAGTTTCCGCTTTCGGAAAGGTTGGGTGGCCCTGAAAAGGGCCTTTGAAAAGTGTTATGACACTTTTTTTACGAGCGGAAAATTTGCTTCACTCCGGACACCCACGTCCTACACACGGGACACTTGATCTTTAAATGGAGTTGGTCCGTTTCACTGCAGTGGTACGTCCCCCCTATACATGTTAGGGCTACCCAGCATTCCCGACATAGGCATAGATGTCCACACGGAAATAGGGCGTACATGGTTTCCTCGTTGGTACACACGCTACAGTTTGATTTACTTTCTTCCTTATGCAGTTGTTGTTGTAGTTTACACTTCGAATCTTCTATTTGATCCATGTCTTCCCTCATTTCATTAATCTGTTCGTTTAGGCGGGCCACCTCTGCCCAGGAGGGTGGTAGTGTTGTCATCCCTGTTGTTGTTGTTGTAGTTGGCGGTGTGGTAGCTGGCGTTCCTGTTTCCGTAGCCGGCGTTGTGGTAGTTGGTGGCGTTTGGGTAGCCGCTGTATTTGCTGGGGGTCTGTTTAACCACTCTAGATCGGGGAGTTCTTCATCGTCCGTAGTGACATCCTCATTGTCCAAAGTGTCCCTCACATAGTATAATAAATACTGGTCCTAGGGGGCCACACCTGCAATAACACTGGTGAAAACCCAGACTCATACTTGCCCGTTTTGTTTTCTAGGTTATACCTAGTATTCATTGTTTAGTATCTGTGGGTGCAAGTTTCGGGTTATTTTAGGTCGAAAATTCTTATTTCTGACCAGCGAAACCCTCATCAGGGAGCCTATACGCATTGACCGTTATGGTCAGATTTGTTATTTTTTCAGTATTTCACTGATGCTTTTACCCCGCCTATAGCATAATTGTGGCTGGCTGGTAAAGTTTTCGGCATGTTTGTTTGTGATCCAGTATTTCTTTAAGATCCCTTTCAGCCATTTCGTGTATGGATTGAAAGTCGTTATGACGCATACGTCGTTTCAGTACAGACTTATTCTGTATGCCCTCGTTCCTCTTGAGGTATTTGTTTCTGTCGGTAATTACCGAGGTAAAGTATCCTCTCTTTTTAAGCTTTTGCTTGAAGTATTCTGACTAGTCTATGTAGTCTGCAGTATTATTGCAGTTTCGTATACATATCTTTCAGTTCTCCCGTAATGTGCTGATTTGCTGTATAGGTATTTGTAGGTTTCAGTTGGCTTTGTTTAGCATTTCACATCAAGTATTGGGTCAGTCGAACATCTTTTCCCCTTGAAAACGGCAACGTCTAGATAATTGACCTCGTTTTCAGATATTTCATACGTGAATTTCAATGGAGTATGTGCGTTATTAGCCATCTCAAAGAAACTCTCAGCTACGGCTTTATTTGCCTGTAGTAGTATGAAGCCATCATCCCGAAAAGTTTGTGTAATATAATCATTTCTTTGTGTGGGAATGTGGCAATTAGCTGATTGATATGCTTATGTATCGCTATATCGCACAGTTCCGGGGAAGGGACTGCTCCCCGTGGTGCTTATTCAGTTAGCTTTGTTTAGGATTTCACATCAAGTATTGAGTCAGTCAAATATCTCTTCCCCTTGAAAACGACAACGTCTAGATAATTCGCCTCGTTTTCAGATATTTCATACGTGAATTTCAAT